>VZSE01008498.1:1015319-1142168 GCA_013398275.1 Promerops cafer | reverse complement strand
TATATATATATAGGGTTTATTTCCCTCTTGAAATCTCATTGATGACCTTGATTGAGAAAGGTTTCTTAGCACGTACTTGAATAACCCCTACTCAAATTTTAAATAAATGCTTGATTTTTTTACCTGAATAGCAGTGTTCTCCTGAGTCTGAACCTTTTGTATAAAGATTAAAAGAGTATCTGGGTGAGAGAGCAAAGTTCATTCTCTAACATCTGCCAAGGCTTTGAATGATGGTTTTTATCTTTCTCTTAAAGATAAATTAAAGGTAAAAAATTTGGATAGATCAAAATCAATTTACCTGAATTGGTTGAGTGAGCCAAGAACTCCTCTGAATCGCCAAATTTTTAAATGTGTATTGACATCCACTTACAGTAAAAACAGTTCTGTTCTTTTTATACTCAGAGTGCTTTGGACATTTTTGTTTGTTCAATATGCGTGTCTATTTCCATTCCGTTCAATGTCCCTAATATTTTGCCATCTTACAAATGAATTAGCCCACAGAATAATATGCAGAAAAATCTTTGGCCATTCTTTGGCAGTGAAGGTGAGACCAAGAAAGAGAAGATATCATGTAGGAATTTTAGAGTGCTAAGAATAATAAGAATAATGCATAGCTTTTTCATATACTTTTTCACTAATGGAGCTCAAAAGAAATCTGGTTTTTAATCCCACTATTTAGTTCAAGCTCATTAACTCTTCTTAAAGTCAGAGTGTGTTCATTTTGATGGTTTTGATGGATTTTATTTTGGTTTTAGTGATTATAAATCTGTTTTCCTAGGTAATCCATTTTAAGGAATTAAGTTTCCTGATATTTTACAATTGTGTGCCAATTTTTGAGACCACTGCTGCCTGCATGTTCCTTCTGCATACTGCTTTTAATTTGCTGGCATATGCTTTTGTGCTGAAATACTTGTCTTTTGGAATTAGATCTCAGCTGAGCTGGATGGGGAATTGAGCCATGGATGTTAACATTCACTTGCCTTAGTTCATTTTTACGGGCTTCTACAACTGAGCTTAGCTCTTAGAAAAGGACTTGTGTTCCTTTCAAGAGGATATCCTTTTGCTCTTGTGGCACTTTAAAGGTCTGTCCCAAGTGTCTGCCAAAACCAAAATAACAATTCCTTAGGTATTTCCTGTTTTCTCGTGTTAAGAGCTCAAAAGCATCTATCAACTTAAAACAGTTCCTCCTCTTCCGTGCTAGCTTTTAAAAGTTGCGTCAGTCTTAGAAACATACAGTTTTCAGAAAGTCCCCTTGACTTTGACATCCTGATAGATTTTTCTTTTAATACTTGGTCTTTAGTTTCATTCTTTTTGCTGTGCACTGAAATTTTTTCACTGCTTGCTTCCTGTTTGGAAATCTCAAAGCTCTATTCCAGACAGAAAAACAGGCTTTAAGATGCTCAATCTCATCCTTTGCCAAAATTAGAAACATGCTTAAGGCTTTTGCCAGATCCTGGATTTAATTTCCTGGTTAAAGGACTTCACCTTCTTTTTTTACTATCTTTTTTTTTCACTCTTATTTGCCTTTAAATAGTTTGCTTGTTTCCCTGTACAGTGAGATGACAGCTCTGAGAATGTCTTTGGGCTTGTGAGCTCACAGGAAGAGGATGCTGGGGAATAAGCACTTAGTGGCATCATCACTGCTTTCCCATGGCTCTTACTGCTTGGTTGAGAGAAAAGAGTCTTATTTACTCTATTTATATTTTTCATTATAATTATTGTTTTTATCACTGTACAAAAATAAAAAGGGGAAAGTTTGGAATCTCTGACCCCTACATTCTAAGTAGTATCATTTTAACAGCCCACAAAAAACATTTTTCCTCCTGAGACTCTGCTTGTCAGAGTCTAATACTCTCTGATCTGGTTCCTTTCACATGAGAAGAGTTTCAGATTTGTTTAAAGATACTTGACATTGTGTGAGGTTGTGGTTTAGAAGAGCAATACACTGAAACTACAACACAAGCATGATATGGCAATTGTTTTACACAACAGAATCAGAATAAAAACATGATTCCTAGGGCCAGTCTTATGTTGCACTATCATGATGCCAAACATTCCCAGTCACTGCAGAAGAACGTGTGGCTCAAAGCCACCTCAAACCTATTGCTTTTTTTTTTTTTTTTTTCGAAATTTCTCTTATTTGCTGCCTTTATGTTATACTTTACATGGGCCTGAGATTTGTAGACATTTCCTCCATGGTTCAGAAGGTCATTTACACCCTTTGGATTGAGTCAGGGAACTCCATTTACACAAACAGGTGATCCACTCCTCTGATAGTGCTCTTTATCTGAAGCAAAGGGCTCTTTACCTTGTGGGTGTCATTTGTGTTGGGTTCAGTTCAGCTTTCTTAACAAGGCTGTGGTTGCCTGTATGTTCTTCACTGAACTTCATGAGCACATACCTCACCTGTGCCCATCTCCTAGTCCAAGGATGATGAGCTGTTGGTCCATGATTTTCTGCTCCCATCTCAGGCCAGCACTAGTGATCATTGATGTTGCACAGTGAACTTAATCCATTCATGACATGTATGACCAGCCCTCTTGCCCAGTCACAGTGAGGGTGGGAACATATACCTATGGGAATGCTGATGAGCTCAGAAGCCTCCCTGGGCTCATTTCTGTCGCTTTGCTTTGTGGGGCTCACCCCATCATCATTTACACAAGCACTGGTGGTGCTTTGCACTTCTGTACAAAGATGTTGTCTCTGGTGTCCCTTTTCTTAATCCGTTGCCTTTCCTTGCCAAGGAGAGTCCATGGCTCAGTGAAGTGTCTCTTTGGCATGCCACCCTAAGGCCAGCAACCTCTGCTTTCCTCGATCCTGCTTGCTCCAGGTATCCTTGCAGACATGGAGCATCAGAAGTCTGCTCTGATGGTCATTGAGATGTTTGCCCCTGCATGTGACCACCAAAGCAAGCTCTTGATATCATGAGTTGCCACACTTCCTGAACTCCATAGAAACACAGACCCCTCCTGCTGGCACAGAACTCACCAAGCTCCTCGTCCTTGTAGCCCTAAGAAAACTGGTGAGTGCCAGTCCTGGCCTACTAACTGTGGTTTCAACAGGTCTTAGGCAGCAGGACTGTTCAATGTTCTAATGCCAAGCATAGGTTTTTGAAGATATTTGATATTAAATTGGATTTTGATTTGCAAGATTCATGTAGCAATATATGGAAATCATAACACAAGCATGATACAGCAATTGTAATACACAATATTGAATCACAATACAAACCTGATTCCAAATGCCCTTGCTTTTTGTTACACCATCACAAAGAGGGATGTTTTGTCTTCATTAGAGAAGTCCCAAACAAGCATTGAATAAAAAGCAGCCTGGAAATCTTTAAATGGCCTGCATATTGAGGCAGTCTTACTATTCATTTCCTAACAGTTTGCATTCTTCTGCTTATTTGTAAAAATCAGTGTTGTAATTTTTTTTTCCTATACTAAGTCCTAGGTCTCATTTTAGCCACTACTTCTGAAAGAAAAATCTTTATGTTTTACTAAAATCAAGTCCTGAAGTTGCTGGGGGAAGAGGAGAGCCTGCATAATGCCCAGAGTTATTTGGAGATTCAGAGTCAAAGACTCTAGGGTAATTGTGCGTGACATTTCAGATCTGAGATCTGTCTGCTTCGCGAAGGGGGACAGCTCACTTGAAACATTTCCCAGGATCAAGGCTTTTTCTGGCTCCATCAGGAGTTTCAGGTTTAAATGGCAATTCAGTCAGATGTATTTTGTGCCATCAGCATGTGGATGCCAGCTCATCCGTGCAGGGACAGGGTGGCTTTGTGTGCACCAGTGGGAAGTTACACCAGGATGTAAGGCTGCATGTGGTTAAGAGAGTATAAAATATTATATATACCGTTGATTTTTTAGGCATCATGATTGAAGTGAAGCAAAGGCAAAGCCATGAAAGTTAATTTTCAATTTTCCATGCTAAAAAAAGGGAGAAGGGAAGTAGCCTGGATAAGATGTGGATAATACAAACCATATATGTATGAAACTGTCCTAACCTTTGCTTTACTTTGTAAACAGCTTCTGTAGAGAGCATGGTCAGCTTTTAAGCTGCAGCCAAAATGTGGAGAGCAGTGGGCATTGTATATTCCATTTTCTGTGCCATGGTGTTGGAGCCAGGGGTGTCTGATGAAATCTTGTAATGAAACATGTGAATGCTTTGAGCAGTTGAACACAGTTCAGCAAGGCAGAGCTGAACTAATGTGGACTGCCTGTTTGCCAGTAAACAGATAATTGCACCCTCTTGTTTAATTGAATTTTTGTGAAAGTAAAATAGATTTTGGTAAAGTCCACCATGAAAACGTGTTCTACATGTTGATCCTGTATATAGGGGATCAAGATACTGGGCAGAGGGAGGGTGTCTGTCAGATACACAGATAAGGCTTGAGGTTAAATTGTTACAAAAATAATACAATTTCCACATCTTATGCAATTTATGTTTCTTACCCAGAAGTTTTCCCATTGCTGCTGGTGCTGTTATCGGTAGCAATTTCTTCGTTGATGGATTAGGGTCAGGGAACATTATTAGGCCACAAAAAGTTCTTTTGTTTTTGCAGAACAACCTTGACATGTATCATTCATAGGTGGTTAGTTTGCATTTCTTGGCTACCAGCCATTCTAAATGGTAAAGAGCATGGTACTGGACAATGTGAGGTTTTGGGGTCTTATTTTAAAAAGAAAAATCAAAGAATCCTTTTGATTCATGTTATTTCTCATGAGGCTATCATTTCAAAGGCTTGGCATGCAAGTTATGTGATCATAACCTCCTCTGTTCTCCTTTACTTGCCTCAAGAGCAATTTTCTCATGGAGGAGAGGCTGGATATTCTCAAGAATATGCTTTGTCTTTGAAAAATCTAAAAATTTTCTGATTCCCTGAGGTGCTGTTGGCAAAATTAAAGATTCCAGTTTGTTGCTTCATTCACAGTCACTTTCCATTGGGCATCACAGCCTCTTATTTGCAATTCTGAAATTTGAACTCAGAAATCAAAAGCTCAGTACTTGCTTTTTCCCTATATGCTGTACAGACTGCATTAAGGAATCAGGCAGACATATGTGATGCCCTCATAGCTGTTGCCAATGAAAGCTGAAGAGCATAGGCAGAGAACCCATTGTCTGGTTTTTAGATGTCCTTTTGGTGTAGATACCTAAATTTAAATACCTGAATATGGTTTTCAAACCTAAAGACCACTGAAAGTTTCACTGCTTAACATAAACTTCAGAAAATCCTGCTCTAGACAAGAAAAAAGACACTGCTAATAACAGAAATACATGATGGAGGGAGTTCTCATAACGTTCTGATTTCCTCAGTTGGTAAAGTACATGGAAAGAAGGCAATTAAATGTTAATGAAGTTTCTAGAATTACTTCTGTCACTATTTGGTATAGGTAAAAGCAGTGGTCCAGAATTTTTTTGGACCAGTGGACAGCCTTGGTCTTCTATCAGCCTGTAAAAGTTTTTAAAGGTTATCATGTCACCACCTTTTAAATTGGAGACACCACCTGTAAATTTGCTGTGAAGACTTTATTCTCTGGTCTCCTGGCCCATAAGAGTTGTTATACCATGGATTCAAAACACACTGTCTGTAAGGCATTCCTAAAATATCTGGCTTATTTTAATGGTTGTTCACAGAGTCCTAATTTGAATGCTAACAGCATATTTTCCTTAATAAAACCCTGTCCTTGCAAGGAAGTAATCCATCCCCCAAGTTAATTTTAAAGTTTCTTGTTCACTTTAAATATTTCATTACATTAATTTTTCAAAGCAACAAAACAAACATTCATCAAGTGAAACTAAGCATGTCACCCTTGAATCTTTACATCTGTTGCTCTCCTACTGCTTTTCTGCATAATTCATTTTAATACATTTAAAGTGTACATCTCATTAAAATTCCTTACACACATTTATGTACACAATTCATATTTAAAAAGGAAAAAAGGTGGGAACCTCATGGCAAGGAGGTTCATCAACATTAGTTCATCTTCCTTAGTTCATCTTCCTTAGTTTTTTGTATACATACTGAATGTATACCAATGGACTGCTTTTACCACCTACCTCAGCAGACGCTGTCATTTGCCTCTCTGAGTCTCTCTGACTCACCTCTTTAGTGCCTTTAGAAATTTCCTACAGGATATTTTCACTTCCTGATGTCCTTGCTCCTCTTTAAGTGCATATGTCCTCTTCTCTTCATCCTCTTTTCATCACTTCATGTAATTTATGTACACAATGTGTTCTGCATCAGTATCCTGCTATGAGCCAAGAAAATACCTATCAGATGCCCTAAGAAGTTCTTGTGGGCTGGCTGCAGTGCTGAAAAGGATTTCTATTTTTATTCTGTTCATCATTTCTTTTCTATTCATCAT
Organism: Promerops cafer; assembly: GCA_013398275.1. Taxonomy (NCBI): domain Eukaryota; kingdom Metazoa; phylum Chordata; class Aves; order Passeriformes; family Nectariniidae; genus Promerops; species Promerops cafer. The sequence continues at coordinate 1,135,797 of VZSE01008498.1, read as the reverse complement.
TTCTTTGTCAGTATTTTCAACCATTGCACTATTTGATTTGGTTTCATTTATTTTAGCAGAGTTACTGTATCTTTTAAACCAGATGTAGAAAACAAGTCAGTCTGGTAGCTTGAGGTGGCAACCTTTTGAAGTTGGTGATTTCTTATTTCAGTGGCTGCTGAAATTTGTTCTCTGAAATCCCTCATAGGTGTTTAGGATTATGTGTGATTTTTAAAAGCAATCAAAAAATGTTATCATAACACTTGAAAAACCTTAAGAAAAGCTATTAACTGCAAAAGAGGACTCAAAATGCTTTGTCAAGGAAAGGAGGACCATATTTGAAAAGAAGAAAATATAAAGTGGTCATTTAAGGATTTACTTTCCAGAATCATTCTTTGGCAATAAATGACATTTTAGGTAAGTGGTTTAAGGTTTCTTTGGAATTTCATATTTAGCTTTTGACAGGTATCACTTAGAAACCTCATGAGAGGTATATGCTAAATGAAATTCAGGACTAGCAATTGTCTACTTGAATAACCTTTGTCCTTAGAAATAAGAATTGAAATACACTGACTGGAAAAGTTTATTTAGACTTTACAAGGGAAGCATCTCTTTGCTTCCTGGATGTCCTGGATGTGATACAATGTCAGTCAGCGAGGATGAGATTGAAAGCCATATTTGAGCCCTTTAAAAAGATTAAGTCAGGTGCATTCAGTCACTTTGGTTTCCTTGAAATTGAGTAACAGAAAGTGCAGCTGTGAAGGGAAAATTGAGAGGGTTCCCTTCTGAGGAAAAGTTATTTCATTTTATTCCGATTACCTAGTTCCAAATAAGCAGCGCGGCTTTAGATTCAGCAGTGTCGAATAGAGGTTACGAACTATGGGAGATGAGCTCAGCCCTGCGAGGTGATGGGTCTGGAGGCAGCTGAGCTCCTGTGTTCTGGAAAGACTCTCCTTGCACCTGAGTGAGCATTTGGTCTCTTCTGTAGCAGGCAACCACAATTTTCTGGTCCTGACTGTTGTGAGATTAATTCATCCGTGTTCAACAACAAGAGGAAACGAGTTTCACGTGTACTCTATTGTCTGGGTTGCCCCTGTAGGGATATATGTTCCTGGACTTTAGACTAATGCACTGGTATTATTATGGGATTTCATCTGGGCAATTATCTACTCCAAGCTTTATCATAAATACAAAAAACATTGCATGCTACAACAACAGGAAAGGTGGAGATTTGGAACAGACTTGGAGGACAGTGGAGTAGAATGATTTACCTTCAAAAGGTCTTAGTGTTAGGAATGACTGATGGAAATTCCCTGTTTGTGCTTTTCCTTGACAGTTGTATGTGCATTAAGGGTGGGGAGCATTATAACCATTCATTTCAAGGTATTTCAGCTACTGGAAGCATGTGAAATTTAAAAGAGTGGAGTTAAGTTCACATGTTGATTTTTCCCAAGTAGTGCTAGGTAATTTCATATGTATCCCAGTGAGATTAATGAGTGAGAATCCTGCAATATATTTTAAGAGACTCAGGATGACAGGGCAAATAATGTTTTCTTACCATCCATTTGTTTCACAGATGTTTACAGTTTGCTTCCTGGAATTTTCCTTCTATGTATTTGATATGGAGCATTGTCTGTGGCAGATGGGGCATCGGTCTAAACAGGACATTTCTGGTTTTCCCCCAAAAGAACTCTTTTTTGTCTGGCAGCTGTGTTCATTTTGCTTTTCCTTTTGTCTTGCATAGCACTGCATACAATGAAAGTGGGACAAAAGCTGACAAAACTCTTTCTTATTATTTTTATAAGGAGAAAACTAAACCAAAAATGTTTTCCATTCTGAACTCCTAATTTGAGTCCTAATTAGTCTATGAACCCAAGTGATTTTATGCTTTTTTCCCTCTCACTACTCATACTTCTATTTGTTCTGTTGCACCAGCTTTATTTAATTTCATCTTAAAATATCTAATACTTTAATCTCTTGATGTCAGAGACTGGATTTGTCTATGCCTTGGAAACCTCTCAGAAAAATGAGTCTGGGAACCATCAAGTGCTACTGCAGCGCAAGAAATGGTTGATTAGGCTACAGTCAGGTCAGGGGCTTACTCCTGATCAAGAGAGAATTTCATGTCCCCTTTTATTAAACTTCAATGATGTGTAGCATACTTTAGTCAATAAATAGCATTTTGCTGTTCATGCCCACTGGAAATAATACATGATGCTGCAAGTATTGATCAAAGACCTCTACTCTGTTAATCCCTCTGCTTGTAGCAACGTTAAATATTTACGGATTCTCCCTTAGTCCTCTGAAAAGTATTTCAGCCCTGCAGAGCATGCTCGGCCTTTCTTGTAACATGTTTTACATGTTACTCCTTTTACTTCTGTTTTTTTCAAGAACACATGCATGACAAAGCATTGTAAGATGCTCGCACCAGTTTTAAGCTTTATTGCATAAGCGTGTTGTGAATGTATACATTGATTGAGATGGTGTACTAATTCAGAATTAAAAAAGGAGAATGCCTCAGAGAGAAATTCTATCGGTGCCTCATCTCCAAGTGGCTGAGTTACATTAAGGACTACGAGAGGCTAACACTGTGCAGCATATTGCTGTATTGTGAGATGACAGATAACAAAGGAGACAAATTCATATCAGGTTTATTTATCCAAATTATTTGAAAATTTTCAGATTATCACTAAAAACGTGAGTTATTTCTCTGCTAAAGTCTCAGAGTTTTGTAGCAGAAGATACAATGAATCATGTGGGCTTCCTGTCTCCTGTACTTGCTCATTGACCTCATGTAATCATTTATCCTCGATTTTTTATACTAATATATCAAAGACAGACTTGATATTGTCAGGCATGCAATGGAATACGCGCCAGGAAACCTTCCTTCCAGTGGTGAGGTGACAAATGAAAAAGAAAATAAAAATGGATTTTGCAATTTAAAACATAGTGTGCTCTGGGAAGAATGCATAGCAAGCTATAATGTGATATGATTCATTTCTACATATGCAGTGAAGGATTTTACACAAAAGCTTTATAGGAATTGTACAGGATATTTAAAGTAACATGAAGCCTATTCTACATAATGGTGCTTGCTTTATGTGTCACAAGCTAGGAGAAAAGTTTAAATACGTGTGTTTGCCCTCTTACCTTTCAGTAAGATGTCGCATTATGCCTCATCCCATTATGTATTTAATCACCCTTTGGACCTGGTTGTGTGTTTGGAGGGGAAGGCAAAGGGAGTAAAACAAAATGCACACATGCTTGTCTCACTAAATTGCTGAAGATCTTGTTCATACGATGTAAAGAAATTGCATTTTAGACATCCTCAAAGCTGGTGCAAGAGAAGTCAATGTTTTATGTTGAAAGTTTTACATGACTTTGAAGGATATTCTCTTCTTCTAGGTGATCAATGGTGAGTGGATTTTAATGGTTTGAGCTTCTGTGATGCTCATTAATGATAAAACAGCCAGTGTTTCAGATCCTTAAAGTGTTCAGTCTTAAATGCCAAAATGGGTGTTAGAAGGAACAGGGTACTTTTGAAAAGCTAATCTTCATTTAAGTGGTTTTGCAGGGTGAAACTATGAAAATCTGTCCATTACTGGTGATAGATTCACTGGCTGATGGTGCCACCACAGAGTGGCAGAGAATGACTGTACCTGCCCTTTCTTTCATCATGCCTCAAGATACAACATTGTTCATATTTAGGGCCAGCACAGGGATGCTATCTTCTTTCTTCTGTCAGATCTTCTCAACAGATTAAAAAATCTGGTTTCAGTCAGCAGTATTCAAAGTAATGTTTTCCAAATACCTGTTATTTTAGCTTAATTCCATTCCTGTATATGAGGAAAACATGCCAGTTTCCCCAGTAAAGATACAGTGAGATGATGTTTTGGAGTGCTTGATACTTTTTTTTACTGAAAAGCATCCTGCTCAGATGAGCTGACTTCACCTTCCAAGGACTGCTACTTTTCCTGGGTAGTGCATGAGTCTCTGAGGCCTAGGAAGAAACAGAGCCCAGATCTTCTGCTTTCTATACCTGGGTCTTCATTTTGAAACCAGAACATATGTTTGTATTCTTCCTAATCTGTACTGACTGGCCCTCAAAACAGAGTATAGAACTTGGGACTAGTGAGAAGTGATTTTAGTGTAAATGGTTGGGCCCTATGTTTTTGGAGCATTTCTGTTGAAAATGTATTTCACTGATTTCTATTGGTGTGTTTTCATTTGTGGCAGACAGGTATATCTGAATCCATGATTTATTGTTTTGTATTACATTTTTGAGATGATTTTTTATCATCTGTATGTAAATAAATTGTGCTGCCAAAGTCAGGAACTGAACAGTTTGCATTCAGTCATAAGCAGAGGTATCCTCAGGTGAATCATTAAGTGTTCAAGGCCAGGTTGGATGGGCTTTGAGCAGCCTGATCTACTGAAAGGTGTCCCTGGCCACAGCAGGGGACTTGGATCTGGATGATCTTTAAGGTCCCTTCCAACCCAAGCCCTTCTGTGGTTCTGTGATTGTGTTCTTAAGACTAATGACTCCTCACTCTCCGTGCAGGGTGGGAATTTATGGGAGATACAACCACCCTTTGTATCCTCTATAACTGCTCAAGGGCATGCATCAGCTGAGGTGGGCATCGCTAAGTGAGGAAAGCTGTCTCTGCTCGGAGTACAATGACACATTTTTCTACACAAAGGATTTGAGGCTTGAAATTTTTCTTGAAATATCTCCTAATACTCCAGAGTTTGACACAAGGAAAGACCCCCTGCCATACTGTGCTAGGGCCTCCAGGTTTCCACTTTTCACACATTTTATGGACAAATGATGAAGTGCTGGCTGCTGTGCCACTAACCTGGGTGGGATAGAAATATAGAACAAGCCAATGCATTTATTTGCACTGATTGGTTGGTATTTGTTCTAAGTTTCAGCAGTTTGTCAGTAACATGTGATTACTCTTGGAATTTAGTGGACTGCTGGAACAGTTGCAGACTGGTTTCACTATGATGAAACTGAACTAGTAACAGAGAAGGCCCTGTAGTGGATGGCAGCTTGTGTACTTCCTCATGCACAGAACAGGCAATGATTCCTCATTCTGGAGGGAGAAGATTCCTTTATTAAAAAAAAAAAAGTTCTTAAAAATGTAAGGAATATGCGAAATCATAAAATTAGGGAAAAAATAGAGCTGAGTGGATGTACACTGCAGTGGAATGGACTAACAATTTATGGAAACGTGCAGCAGAGATTAAAATACAAGGGCATATTATTTTTTACTTTGGGAATACTTGTATGATCAGAACTGTGTGGTGAAGAGCTTTAACTTTTGTAGGTAGATGTTTAGCAGAGTGTGTTTGCTGAAATATCTGTCCTTCACAGCCAAAAGCTCCTTTGTGCCTTGTAAGCCCATGTGTCCTGACAGAGGTAGTTTTGTGTCGATGCTGAGTGACTGCATGCTTTCTGGGTCATTCATGTTAACATTTTGATTATAGTGATGAGTTACAAGGGATGAGCTGCAGAGACTGTGATGTTGCATTGGAATGTACTAACACAGATGAAGAAAAAAGACATTTATGAAACTGCAAAGGTTTGAGAGAAGTGAATCACATAAACAGATGATCTTTAAAGCAAACTTTCTGCTTTGTGCTCCGGTGAAGTTGTCAGCTGTTGACCCAAAATCTTGGTGTCCTTCAGTTTGCTGTGTTTTACAGCAGCTGTGATGCCAGGAAGTCTGTGTGAAATACTAGGATGGGCTCAGTGATGGTAAGGTATGAATCCTTATGAGAGCTCAGTTTCCCCCATAATTCTGTCTTGTGTTGGGAAAATATGTGTGATCTTGGAAAGTACAAAAATGGAAATTGTGAGGAAGAGAGAGGGGGCATAATCCTGCATGGATGAAAACACTTTGCATTATAACCAGCTCCGTTCTGCCACTTAACCACCACCAGGAGACAAAAGACAAGAGTAAGTGCTCTGCTGTTAAGCCTAAGTGTTATATCTTGATTCTTTTCTGCCCAAAGCACTTCAGACTAAGTGCACAGCTATACATTAGGCTCAAGAATCGCACTCGATTTGGAATTTTTTCTCCTCAGTGCATCTGTACGCTGACTTTGTGTCTATGCTGGATGTCATAGTCACTTCTCTTTGTTGGCCAGTGCACAGACCTGCATGATCTGCCTCTAAATAAAATTAATTCAGTGCTCCTTTAAAAGCAGTGACAGGTAAAACCTCAGACCTATCTTTGGCTGTCAGTGAATTGTATAAAACCTGAAATAAATCTGCTACCAGTCACACAGGGCAAATTCACCTTCCATGCACTTGATTTTAAAGACTTATCTACTTCGGGGATCTCCGTTGCTCATTCCCTGCCCCTTCTATGCATAGAAGTTTCATTGATCTCAACAGGATTTCTGTGCACAGGCGCTTTCAGGATATACAGCAGAGACCTGTGGTGAAGATAAGAGATGCACAGTACTGATTGGAAAGAAAATATGCATCAGAACATTGCCCACCCAAAACGTGTAGTTAGCTTTTTACATGGAGAGTGGCACTGAGCTGAATAAATGTGCAATGTAATTTATCTTTCACACCATTTTCAAGCTTTGTTCATCTAATACCTCTGTGAATGCTCTAGGTTCCCCTCTGATGCCTTCAGGTGGAGGCTCCCTGTTTAAACATTTGCTAAAATGAGTATCCTGTGGCTATGAAGCATACATGTATATAGTACAGTCTGAAATTTTGTGTGGAAGAGAAAAGGGGTATTCTGTGTGTGTTTTAGTAGTTACGAGAAGTATTTCTTTGAGGTAGAACTATATTTCGAAGGTACTATCAGGTGCTGGATTGACCCACAGTCTACTGTATACTCTTGCATTCTCCCACTAGTGCTTTGTGGAATGCTGGAGGATTAGCTTTGCCACAGAGCAAGTAGGGATGTAGCTTTGCCACAGAGCAAGTAGATTATGTCTTCCGTAAGAAAGCATAAAAAATTTTAAAAAATTAAAAATAAATATAGGGCTGTCTAGTCTGAAAACTGGAAAAGAATAAATGGCTCTCTGTTATTATTTCAGCCAAATGTGTCCTCTCGTACTGGGCAAGGCCTCAAGTGTTTTGACCTGATTATTTTATCTCATCAGGTCAAATTTAGGGGAGAAGCCATTCTCCTTCCATTGTCCTTGCCCATGCACTGAAAATTTTAATAAAGCAAGGTTAGAGGAGCTGTTAAAAATCTTTTCCTTGTTTTAGTGTTAGTCTCTCACTCTTCTCTCATATAAGCTTTAGTTCTCATTAAGTTCTTTTTTTTTGTTTTGTTTTAATTTAAATTGTTTTTATCGCATGTTGCCAACAAATCAATCAGAGGAGCCATCCCTATGAATACAGAACATCCATAAAGGCCAACATTGATTTCTTCTCAGCTGCTTCTTATTATAAAGTTCCCTGGTGTGAGGAAGACGCTAAATAGAAACTAATAGACATTATATCTCACATACATTTTCACATTCTGAAAAAACAGCTTGAGGATTTTTTTATTTTATTTTATTGAGAATTTAGCCTTTTTTAAGAAAGGTAAAAAAACATTTCTCCAATTTTTTTTTTTTTCCTTTTCCCCAGTGCTGGAGAGTAGAAATTTGCTCAGGTATTGGGAGTTATTCACCCTGACCAACAGAGTGTAATTGCCTTGGAATAATCACTTCTGTGGTAGAAATGTTTATATTTCCTGCTGTGTTAATTGGTGTTACTAGTAAAGCCTGCAAGATAGGAATTTCTCAGCTACGAAGAAGTCACTTGCTAGCCAGTCTGATTAGTAAAGAAAGTGGAAGACAGCCAAGTTATTTTAATACAATTTTTAGCTTTTCCAGAAAAAAAAAAAATTGCAGAAACAAAAATAGACCACTTAGAAACCTGCCACTTTTGCTTACTGACACCAGCCTGTTGTGCATAAGTTTGTGAACTGCCATGACATGAATGGCCAGTGTTGTGAAAGGCAGCTGCATGAAGATCAGAAAACCCAGGATAAGTAGACCTGACATTCCCTTGTTGACAGAGAAGGTGGACTTCTCTAATGTCATTGTGAAAAAGAGTCCCAAGTCAAACCTCTAAAAACCCAGCTTACCGCTTTCCCCAAGGAGTGCTCCTGGTTGGGTGCTCTGCATACGGTGATTGTTACTGGGGGTTGTAAGGGTTAAGCATCTCTTTCCACTCTCATAGTTACACTTTCCCATTGCCTCCTCTGACAGCTGGAGGCCAGAGACCCCCTACATGACAGAAGAGTCCCAATGGGCACAGCTGTCTCTCCTAGTTCCATTTTTGTGAAAATAGGAAAAAAAAACCCTGTCCTCCATGGAGCACAGCTCCCAACCTTTGCCCACCACAGCTGGAATGCTTGCTGCAGATTCCCCTCCAGCATCCTCTTTAATTCAAAGACGAGTCAGAGTAGGCTTGTGAACATGAAGACAGCTTTTACAGAATCACAGAATGGGCCAGGTTGGAAGTGATCACATTGGGGTCACCTGGTCCAACCTCCCTGCTCAAGCAGGCTCATCCTAGATCACATGGCACAGCATTGTGTCCAGACAGTTCTTGAATATCTCCAGTGAGAGAGATTCCACAACCTCTCTGGGCAACCTGTTCCAGTGCTTGGTTATCTGCACAGTAAAGATGTTCTTCCTCATGTTCAGGTGGAACTTCCTGTGCATCAGTTTCTGGCTGTTGCTTCTTGACCTATTGCTTGGCACCACTGAGCAGAGCCTGGCTCCGTTCTCTTGGCATCCCCCTCAGATACTGGCAGACATTGATGAGGTCCCTTCTCAGCCATCTCTTCTGAAGGCTGAACAGGCCCAGCTCCCTCAGCCTTTCCTTGTGTGAGAGATGCTCCCTTCCCTTAATCATCTTTGGACTTGCCCCATGAGCTCCATGACTCTCTTGTACTGAGGAGCCCAGAACTGGACATGACTTCAGATGCTGCCTGAAAGAGGTCTCTTCACTTTTTTCCTTCTCTCAATTCTTATGCTTAAGGTAATTAGTTGTGCTGGTTAAACACTAGATTCAGCCCTGCTGATTCTAAAAATCTATGTGGAAGTTTTAAGAGGGATTTTTTTGTTTTCTTTTTTACTCCCCCCTTAAGGCTATCAAGTGGCTACTTCTCTAAACAGACTCTCTATAGGCTGTTGGCTTCTTTTAATCCCTGTATATGGTGTTTTACCATGATTAAGAGTACCTAAGCGTTCTTCAGATGTCTACAGCTTTGGAATTTAAATTTAAATTACTTCTAGGAGAAACAAATCAAACTTGCATTGCAGACCTACCAAAATACATTAATATATATTAACCTGAAAGTTCTTGGTGGAATAAATTGAGAGATTCAGTAGTGCTTCTCTCAGCAGTGTCATATCCAGAGACATTTAAATTCATTTTGATTTTAAATTGAGTTTCTTTCTGAATTCCAGGCCAGACCAGCATTTCTCAGCATACTTAATGAAAGCATCTACTATGCTGGACTGGTGTGATATGCAAGTAAGTGAATGGCTAAGAGAAGTAAGGGACTGAAGGCAATAACGGAGCCCAGGGTTTGGATCAAATACGTGTCTTCTGTAGGTAGAGAAAATGGGGTGATGGTGATTTTTTGTCATTATTTTTGTCTTTCACCCATCCATATGGTGAGGACAGTTTTCACAGACAAGGCAAAAAGAGAAAGAGACTGGAGTCTTAATCAAATTCTTCAAAATTAGGTCCCCTTTTTTGTTTTACACAAGAAAGGCTGAAAGGAATCTTTCTCCCTGACCTCTCATTCACATTTGTGCATCACTGTGTCAGGAATAAGACCTGTTAAGCTAAAGGGTAAATTAATCTAACAGTAACATAACACAAACAAAGAAGAGAATGTCCTTGTGCATAAGCAGCTTCCATTGATATTAAAGAGAGCTGATACAAATACAGACTCTCACCAACACATATGCACACTTACATTTAATGTATAAGACAAAGGTTTATTTTCCTTTTGGCTTTGGAGAAGGAATTCTGTTTACACTAAGGCAGTGACATAATACTGCAGCATAAGTTGCCCTTTGCATTGATATAAATCAGTGACTTCAACTTTTGCCGTGTCATCAACAAGCAGCCAAGAAATTTTGCTTTTTTGAATCACTAACTTCCATATGTAAAGTACTATTGCCTACTTTCTTAGCTGATTTTATGATTTAACTGTCCTTTTTTTTTTATCCTTTCAGCATATTTTTACCATGATCAGTATATTAAGTATATTGGTTTTTTTATAGTATTGCTAGTCAGATTAGAAAAGATCAAATCTCACTCCATTTTGGTAAGCACTTCTATGAGTAGGAATTCTAATCTTCAGGCTCAAGAGCCTAAATTTACCCACTAGAAGCTGGATGCAGGAGCTTGCATCTCACTATATCACTTGGTCTCCTCTCACAGTTAACAGGAGGATATAGACAGTTTCAATTCACGTTTCATCTTGTTCTGAAATTGGCTATATGTCCCAAGTCCCAAGTCTGCTCTTTTATCTCTTAATTGATTATAGAGGAATCTCAGGAGGAGCAGCTCACATGTAGAGATCTGTAAATGGCCCTATCTGTTTTAAGGACAACCAATTCCTTCAGAACTGCAGAAGTTCAGTAGCAAGAGGGGATCTTGCTTAGAAACCATAGGGTTGATGTCAAAGTGTTCCTTCATTTGTGGTGTGGCTCCACCGTTTGCTCTGAGTATGCTCAGATTCTTGTGCTGCATTTTCCCCACCTCTGGCAAGAGGACACAAACCCTAAGCAGGGTTTTTACCCAGCCAGTGTGCATATAAACTTCACAGGAAATGTGACATTACTAGGAGAAAATTGTAACAGTTGTCCCTAGTAAAACCTGCTGAGTTTATTTTATTCAGGCAGGCTCCAGCAGAAGCAGATAGCCACCATCTCTGTCGTGTTAGGTGATGCTTTGAGAAATCATCCTGGGAAGCCACCCCCATGAATTCTACTTAATAGAAAATGATCTCTGATTCTACCTACAGTAAGCATTGGGCTGGAGGTTTAATTATGTTTCTCTTCAACAGAGCAAGAGAAAGAGCAGTGTAGGTTTTGCCAGGTCTCTTAAAAAGAGATTTGTAAAGGTCTTAACCTGTCAGCGAGAGAGAAAAGTAACTTGTTCAACGTTAAAGCTAAACACTGAATGCAGTAAAATATAAAACAATTACGTGAACTGTGGATGGCAGTGCACAATCTTTTTTTATGGACTTGGATGTAATGACTCTCTCTTACAGTTCATTTTGGCAGAGAAGTGAGACTCCCCCATCTCCTCCCTCAGAAAGCCTGTTTGCAGATCAGCACACTGAGCGTAGTCTGGTATCACAAGTTATAATAAAACATGTGATAACACAGCATACTTGTCTTGAAGTTGGTAGTTTATCAGTAATAAACTTTCTTTACTTTGTGCTGTGGACACAAAAACCCTGGACTGAGTAGTAATGTGCCACTGTGGTGATAGTGATTGATTCACCAGGTGCTGTTCTCTAGGTAGTACCAGTTACCAGTGTCAAATCAATACATACAGGGTTACCCCTCTTACAAGTAAAGGAATATTCAAGGTTATTATAACATGTGCAAGTTTTCATCATTTAAGTAGAAAACCAAAATAGTATTTAGCAGCTTGGCTTAAAATGGAAAGGTCAATAGCAGACCTCAGCCTCATTTTTAAACAGAGTTTTCAATATTAACATTGAATATATAGGCTTCAAAGAATTTTGAATCTAGCCTCATTGTTCTTTTGCAGTTCTTAAATGCATGCTACAGGCAGGAGTAAACACCTACATAGATTTTTTTGATGTTAATATCTTTGCTAACTCAGCAGTCATGCTGTAGTGTGGTAAGATGGGTCAATTTAAAGGAGTTGAAAAAAGAAAGACCAAGAAGTGTTTATATGGAATATGTGTTATTTTCAATTCATTTATGTGCAAATGTGCTATTCAAAGGTTCTATGCATTTCTCATTATATTGTCTCCCTAATTTAGAGTGTACTCTGTGTGGCATGGATATTATATTGGTATTTTCCAAGGCAGTATGCACACACTGCTACCACCACTTTTAGTGATAATTGAATAATCACCTACTGAGTCTTTTTTTATTTCTGTGATTCTTTCTATACAGAGGTGACACAAGTAGTAGTTGACTACTGAATCATTCTGAATTTTGGTATAAATGTGTATATTTAAGTATGTGTAATGAATGTGTGTACTGACTTTGCTTTTGTTGTCTCCAGAGGGAATAGCAAGTAGTTCTTTGTTCAACTTTAAAATTAAAGTTAGTCCCAAAATGCCAAAAGAATGGAAAAAACATTTTGTAATATGTTTGATAACTTAATTTTTTTTATTTCATATGGTCAGTTAAAACACAGATTCAGTGTTTTCATATCCAAAAGCTGTACAGCGCAGTGTACTGCAGATACATAAAAGTGAAATGTTTTGATGAAAAAAAAAAAATGGGAACAAGTAAAAAGACTATCTTGGGTGAAAATGGGAAGAAAAAGAATTCACAAAGAAAGTGTCAACAACAACAATTCTGAACTCTGGCTACATTGATCTAATTTTCATTTTGTCACTCAAAGCAGGAGAAGTTGAAGTCAAAATAAAATATCTCTACACAAGGGCACAAGTTGCAGAACTCAGGACGAGTTTCCAGCCTCTAAAAGAAGTGCTGATTTTTCCCCCTTTAAAAATGAGAAGGAAACTTTTAAGTTAAAATAACAAAGATAACTTAGAACAAGGACAGAAAATTCAAAAACAAACAGAGAACTTGGAACGAGACAAAAGTAGAGTATTTTATTTTATTCCAAAGTATTTGTTTTTCAGTCCAAAGGGATTTGATTTTGTAGCATTTCTCTCTTTAATGAAAATCACAAAAATTTCCTTCCTCATGATCAAACAATGAAACCTCATATATTTCAATGGTCCTGAATGTGTGTCGGAACTAACTTTCATTTGGTTTTTAACACTTTTTCCTTGATCCATCTTTCCTGTAAAATGTGTATTCTTTTTCTTTTTCTTTTTCTTTTTCTTTTTCTTTTTCTTTTTCTTTTTCTTTTTCTTTTTCTTTTTCTTTTTCTTTTTCTTTTTCTTTTTCTTTTTCNTTCCTTTTCCTTTTCCTTTTCCTTTTCCTTTTCCTTTTCCTTTTCCTTTTCCTTTTCCTTTTCCTTTTCCTTTTCCTTTTCCTTTTCCTTTTCCTTTTCCTTTTCCTTTTCGTCTGTGTTGTATATATCTAGAATGTAGAAGCATCTGAAAGTCCTTATCACAGTTCTCCTGGTGATCCATCCTAAAAACTGTTTGCAAAGTCTCTATCTACTACCAGAAAACCAATGAGTTACATTATTTGTGCATAAAGAACAATGCCAAATATTATGTGTCCTCTGTTTCTGGTTTTGTACTTCGGCGGTAAATGCTTTGTTTGTTCCTTGTAGAAATGCTAATACTATAAACTACTTTGCATTCCAGTAATTCAAGCCCATAATAATGGTGAAGGTGATGACAGGATGTTCAGCCCACTATGCCATAGAATTATAGGAATAAAATAATCTGGTTTGGCCTTTAGGGTGGTTTTCCTCTTTCCCTTTGCATTATTCTGTGAGTGTAATTGAGGTTATTATAGAAGCATGAGGAAAGTTTTAGTCAAGTTTTTACTTTTGACTCATTGAGTGTTGTAATACTCAAGTCAACCCATTTGGTAGTAAAGTAGTGTAATGGAAAATACAGTGTCACCAAATATGGAGACATTCAGTGCAATACAGAAAACTGGACTGGTAAGGAATTTGATCAGAAGAATACACAGTGAGAACTGATATGAAATGCAGTAGAGCAAGGTTGTAAGGATAAAGGATCGTTTTCTTAATTTGCCACGTGAAAGAGTATTGAAGAGCCGAGAGTCTTCAAATAGTTAACTCAGGAGAAATGGAGGAGGGAGTCAGAAGAGACAATTGAGATTAATGTCTCAATTTTTGGTTTTATGCTTTGAGTTTTGTAAAATATATGCATGGTACACCAAAAATGGGAAGTTTTATTGTATCTAGATCTTCATTTATGTTCTGGCTATGTCTAAAATGAAGTATGCATATGTCAGAGAGCATGAACTTTGGAAATGAGACCAGTAGTGGGAAATATCCTAAGCTGTATTCTTGATTCCTTGCTTATTCTCAGTCCTGTGTTTGCATCCTTAATAAACAAGTAGGAAAAAATTAAAATGACAACAATTGGAGGTGAGGAACGGTGGAACAGTTGTACAAGTTACCTTACACACACCTTATTTTTGAAATACAAATTGTAAATGAAATAGCAGATGACATTATGTAAATTCATTCCTCTATCAGCAATTTTTGCCAAGTCGTGAAAATATAGTCAGAATGGTGCTTGGTGGATTTGCATAATTGCACATCTGAAAGACTTAAGTGGTAATAACCATTGTTAAATTGCTTAGTAATATATTTTTTTCTAATTCAAACTAAAGTTTCAACAACTACTAATTGAAGGGAATTAACTAGGCATGACTATTAAAAGCAAACACAACCCATTGTCAATTTGATCATAAAACTTAAATCGTATGATTTTTCCTTTTTTAATTTTGCTGGCTTCATGCTTGTCACCCTTACCTCATGGAGTTTCTGGGGCCAATGTTCTCATTTTCATGTTGATCATCAGGAAAGCCACATTAACTCTTACGAGAAGATCTGATGAGATACAGCTTTCAGAAAACAATTTTTAGCCATGTGTTTTTGCTGGGATTGGAAATGAAGATTGCATTGTAATGATATTGCAGCAAGATTGTTTTTAGCAGACTGAATATACCCCTGGGATTCTCTCATGTGGACTGAGTGGGAACACTTTATATCTTGTGATAGTTCTGTACCTCTAAACATATATTTTATTCAGGATGCCTCCTTAGTTTTGAAGGAACTGGGAAGACTGTAGGAAAAAAGAAGGTAGGTTTAGAGGAAGGAGCCATGCATGAGGTCACTATGCCTGAATCATGTGTCAGACACGTGGCACAGTAAATTGAACCACCTTCCCTTGGGGTGGACCCTATGTCATTTTCCTCATTTTATTTAATACAATAATGCAAGAAAGGCAAATACTGAGAATGTTGTTACTGGTGGATCATTGAGATCCATGTCGTGGAAGTCCATTCATATAAATGAATGCAGTCCACTTCAAATGCCAGAGTTCAGATAGGTCAGAAGCCATAGCAATTGCATTATGTATGGAGAGGCCTTACAGACAAATAAACCTCCTGCATGTTGTATACTAACAAAAAGAGCAGGTGTTGCATTTGGGAAAGAGAGGACCAAGAATCAGAAGATTAATAATGGAAAAAAGCGGCTGGATAAATGTTAAACTGCTTGAAAAGCACATTTGCAGCAGGATTTTCTCTTTCAAAACTTTTTCATTCAAAATTTGAAGTTTTCTTTCTGACAAGAATTTTCAGTTTCTGAGTATAACTTGCATATATTCTGTAGAATGGTCCATACAGACAGTAGAGAAGAACTGTAGCCATCCCAGCATGTGGGGAAAAAAAAATGGTTTTTGAAATCTGTATTCCTTCATAACCTCAGAACTGCGAAGGCAGGAGCTGTGTGAGTGTGCCATGAATGCATGCAAAGGGGGAGAAATCACTCCATGCCCTCTTACCAGCATTTATTATTTTAAGAAGATGAGTGGCTAAAGGAGAAGATGGCAAAAGTTTTAGAGCTGTGCTGAGATGTGTGCTCTGTGTGATTCTAGTTAATTATTCTGATCACTTAGCATAGGTTATGTATTTATGAAATATCCCAGCAGACACGGCAGCTGAGTTAAACCTATTAACAGTGAATCTTGCAGGAATCCCTACAGCTTTCCATCGCTCAGTATCAGGCATTAAGATTGAATATAGGCATCAACATAGAAGATTCTCCCAGAGAATGGAGACAGGCAAGCCATCATCAGGCACAGAATTCTTCTGCTCAGAATAATTGCCTATTTGCTCTGCATTCGAGCTCTATTCCTTGAGCTTAGATGTCCTGCACATCTAGTTAGAACTTGCAGAATTAATGTTAGATTTCCTGTCACCTCACTTACTACTTTTGTCAGTGGATTTCAATGAAAAGAGTCAAAAACATGTTTTTTAGTGGCTATTTCTTAAGGACTTCTGTTTTTCTTTTTTGTTTAAATAGAAAGCTGTCCGTTAGCATGTCAGGTTATTTCTTTTGGCTACACTGGAAAGGACATCGGAATAAATTGTGATTTTACAATACAGGTATTGTTGCTTGGAGATCATTATTGTGTTATCCTTTCTAACCAGAGCCACACCTTGGAGGAAAAAAAAAGTCTTTAGAATGGGAAAAATAGGTTAAATAGCAGATTGGATGTGTTCTCTTTAGACTTCTCTTTCAGAAATGTTCTTCTATTCAGAGTCTTAGAGCATGGGAGCAATCTTTTGAATAGTATAGCAATACAAAAATGCATTTAATTTGTTTAATGCAGCGCTAGGAAATCTTGGTGGGTCTTTGTAAAGAATGATGATATACAGATGGCATTTTGAGAGTCTTCACTGGAAAAAAAAGTTATGTCTCCCTCCTAGTCACGTAGGATTCCAGTAAAGGACAGAAAACTTTGAACTTTTAAGTAGTTTTCTCTAGAAAGATGACCTGCATTTTCATGCATTTATGAATGGAGAGGTGGAGGGACCTGCAGTGCCATAAGACCGACAATCACAAGGTCCTGCTGACTTCAACAGATTTATATGGACTGAGGAAAACTAAAAAAAGCAGTGTAATTCTTCATACAGATAAAATTTGTGTAAATTAGTACAACCTCAAAGATACACTCAGAACAATTGCTATTACAGCCTGCTTTGTTCCAAAGAGCGTAAATGCTGTTACAGCAAATAAATTACTGGACTTTCTAAGTCACTGCCACTGCAATTAGTGAGTGTACTGGAATTCTTACTCACTACTTTGCTTATCACTGAGATTTTTTCATTGTTTTGTGCACACACATATATATCCCTGAAGTTTTAGCTGTTATTTCCTTTCCTGTGTTATAAAAATGTAAAATATATAATTTTCATTTCTTAATGATTATCTCTGATCTCCCTAATAAATAATTAGCAAATATATCCTTGCAATACAGTAACAATGCCAGCTAGTAGCTTGACAGAAAAACATCTGTTCTTATGCTGAACTCTCTTGTTTGGTCCTCACTTAACTGTTTTCGTGTAGCAGATTTTTTTAAAGGTTAACATACACAAAATTATTATTAATTTCCATCATAATTTTGGAACCTTCTTGGAGAGAATACATGTGACGGAATTCAACATGACAAAGAAAAGTTAAAAATATGGGTTGATTTTGCTTTCTGCTATCACTGATCCTGGCTTTGTCTTTTTTTTTTTTAATATCATTCTGTATACTATTAAAGTGAGGAAGCTTTACATCATGCAAAAATCTTCTGGAAAATAGTTTTTATATCAGAATTGGAAAAGTAATGAGAAAAGAAATTAGGTTAAAAGGCCAGAAAACTCATTAGAAACTGTATGTTTGTGTATTATCCAGCAAATCAAATGTCAGGGGAAGGCATTTGTGAAATAATTATCAATCATTTAAAACAAAAAGGAAGCAAACAACAGAAGCCTTCATTTTTATATTTCAGAGAGTAAATCCAGGCTGCTAAATCCATCAATAAAGCACTAAATGGCATTATTATGATTTTAAAAGACAGTTGCACTGTCAGAAGGTTTGCTGGAAGACTTCCCCACCCAAATATAATTTTCTGTTCAGAGGCAGAACATCGTTGCTGAAGTGAGGGGTTTCGTTTCACACACAAAGAAGAGACCATTGAAATGGTGCCCACCAGAGCTGCCAGTACCATTGTATGCAGGTTGAACAATGTTGAGAGTAAATGTGGAGTGAGACCTGGGCATAGACATAGGCCTTGCCAACAGGAAACTTGGCTTTGCAGGAAGTATATTAGTTGTGAAGCAGCAAGACAGTAAATTCAGGGAAGAAAATGAATGTTCTGTTTTCCATTCAAGTTTCTCTTGTGATTTGTTTTTCTGCATGCTGGTCTCTAAGACCCTAGTGAATTTTGTCTTTACTTATGCCTTACACTGTTTGACATTGGGACATAGTAGGAAAATCCCAAAGGTTTTTGAAGGTAGGTAAATTTGGGATAATCAACTGTACCTTGCTGTTCTTGAAATCAGACTTCACAACTTCTTGAGTATAAACAGGGACAAGTCTAATTACAGCAAATTTTATTAAGTACAGACTTACTTCTGTCTGTCTTTGCAATAGGATCATCTTTGACTTCACATGAAGATGACAGGGACATGAACACGACCTCTTAGGTGACATTGCCCTCTAGGGATATAGATAGGTCTGTGAGCCTGGAATAGCTAATTATTGCAGTGAATAAACAGGTTTGTTTGAAGCTTTAGATAACTGCACATTTACTGTTCTGATGTTCTGTATTTGATAACTTTCTACAGATACCAGACAATACAGATACGTATGTGCACATATGTAATAACATGTATGGAGAAATGTGTGTGTCTATAATTGCATCCAGTCCTTATTATCATTACAAGCTCAATTGGAATGAGCACTGTAGATCAGGCTCATAGCCCTCTGATAAAGCACTTAGTGAGCTGATGTTGGCATTGCAAACTTGGATCAGTGAATGAGGTTTTTCCTGACATAGCCTGAAGTGGGAGATGAGGCTGAGAAAATGGTGAAATGCAGCTAGGCAGAACAGTTTGAGAAGGGTTAATTTGTGAATAAATACTGCACAGCAACTCAGGAGATCTGTACTCCGTGACTGTGTGACACTGGACAACTTCCATTATCCCCATGCTGCATCTCATCCCTTTGTGAAACAAAGGAAATACTTCACTGCCTACTGGGAGAATGAAATCATTCATGCTTGTAGGTGTTTGCAAACAAAGTCAGTGATAAGCACCATAAAAACCCCCACCTTATTTAATATGCAAATAGTGGCAGCAGAAGTTACCTTGAAGGAGCATGGCGTGACACAGCTTGAGAACTACATAGGCATGTTCATACCTTAATCCTGCAGCACTAGAACATGTTGCATAATGTAAATATGAATATTTCCATTTGTATGAGAAGACTCTCCTACAAGGATATTACAAAGCAGGAATGAGAGATACAGGATTAAACCTGGAATAATTCTCTGCTCATTTTATATGCTATGTAAACACAGTAAAAACTGATAATAAAAGTAAGCTAGTTTGGTCTAAGTTGATCATTTCAAATAAATACATTTTTCTTCTGGTACTATAAAGTAAGTCTTCCTGGAGCAAACATGCAATGTAATTCTGGGTTGGCACAGAGGCACCCTTAAAGCAAAAGCTTTTACCTAAATGTGTAAATCTTTGCTTATCCATTAGCAAAAGCAGTCTGCTGCAAATAGGCTGTGCTGAGGCCTGGGTCACCATGATTTCATCTGATGTCATGTGTGCTTGTATTTCAATGCAAGTAATATATTCTGTCCAGGCTAGTTAAAAACCCCTTGCATATACCATGTAGCCAAACAGTAAGTTTCCAGGAAATCTCATATGACTGTCCCTCTGAATGCAGTTTGATAGATCCATATTAATCATATGGCACATATCTCAGTAGTCCAGGTCTTAGGGCACCTCAGACAGATGTGGAGACAAAGAAATCTTACATTTTTCATCTCCTACTCCACCAACAAGTCCATGCTGGCCTTTACAATACAGCTTCCTCCACCCTTGCCATGGAGTCTAGGAGTCACTGGTTATCAGCTTGTCTTTCTCAATTTGGAGCTGACACTTTGTCCTCCCCACTGGTAACAACCCAAGAAGCAGAACTGTGCTGCATAGAAAGAAAAAATATGGCTCAATGGCAGTTATTTTAACCCTTGGTTGTCACTCCTTTTAGGATCAGCAACCAAACGGGATCCCAATGCTGATTAAAAACTAGGGTTCCATTTTTTGTCTCCTCAACACTTCTGTTGAGGGTATAAAAGCACTTTCTACCATGATTTATTGTTACAACTGAGTCACATAAGGCAATACAGTATTCTACTGTTGTAGAATTCAGTAACATTAATACTGACATCATTCTGTTGTGGTTCATTAGCTGGAAATTTTGTTTGTGTGCAGATCCTAGCTGAAGTATTTGGAGAACATTTGATCATTTGGGTAATATTCATATTTTCATTACTCAGTCTTTACCTCAACCTTCATTTAAAACTCCTTGTTCATCTTCTCACCATTCTCAGGACTGGGATTTTTCCTTTGTTTCTGGTTCTGTATTAGAAAACATTCTCAAAAAGTTTTTTTCCCTCTCACTTCAGTTTGCTTGTCTCTCACCAGGTTGCAAGGTTCAGTACTAGCATGCCTTTTCATGACAGGAGAAAGCCATGAGGTCTGTGCTAGGCCTGCCACATTCCTTGAAGTAGAAAAGTTGTTGCCCTTTAATTCTTACTCTACTGTGTTGTCTTCAAGTCTTATTAGCAACCTGTTCTAGACTGTTTTCTGTCTCCAGGGAAATACTACATTGTAAGCAATAAAGCTGGTAAAAAGGAAAAAGGAAAAAAAAAAAAAAAAGAAAAGAAAAAAGAAGAAAGAAAGGAAACTGAGAGCCAGATTAGCATCTCTCTTTACAGTAGCGTGAAAAATAAGCTCATGTCTGCAATGAACTCTACTTAAGCTGGTGGAAATTACAACCCAGGGGTCATACACTTAGTCACTGGCAGGAGAATGTTGTCACTCCCTGCTGGCTGATTCATGAAATAATTTGCTGTGAAGAAAATTGCTGTTTCACATCAGCTGGAAACGGCTTTTGCCAGACCAGACTTTGATACTGCTGTTGAGTTACAATCATGCTTTGAATGGAGTTGCACAGAGATTCATCCTGCCAGCATGGCTGCATCCATTTGCCTGTAAACCAAGGAAGGATCCCACTCAAATGGGGACAAAACATTAAAAAATGATGTGTTTTGATGTAAGCAACTATTACGATTTCTCATCATGTAATTTAGCTGGAAGAGAGGTCCTTGCTTTTTTATTGTTCCCGTAGTCATCTCTAATTTTATGTAATGTAAATGTAAGTGAATGTAAGTGTTGGCTCATCTGCAGAGTTTTGAGATAAGCTTTTAAATTGACTTTACTAACAGAGCCTTGGTATTTTTTGTGTAGAGGAGACTCAGTAGTCTCCCCCAGTTTATTTAGTGATTTGGTGCCAAACAATTGCCCCTGAGATCATCCATAGTCTTAGTGGGTTCCTCACAATGCAACACAGTCTGTCTTCCTCTTCTGTTTGCAGATAAAACTACATCTTTTATAAACTTCTGTCATTCTGTTTGCTATAGGCAGTGACATTTAAGCAGCCATTTCTGCTAGAATTTTATTTTTACTGCAGTCTCTGTGAAGTGCTTGTGAAGGCCCCTGTTGTCACCCAGAAATGGAGGACATGAGTTGCATTTGCTTTTCTGTAAAGCTAGAACATTTTCAAGGGCAATTCAGAAACATTGCTCTCCCTTCTTTTCCTATTTTTCCATCCATTCTGTTAAAGTGTTTTTCTTTGCATATTTCTATACCTTTTTTCCTTTTCACGTATTCTTCCTTGTTGTGCTTGGCTCTCTCATGTTCTGATTATTCCAGTATTTTTAACTGAAGGAATACAGGGCTGATTTTTTACTTTGCCAATCTCAGCATTGAAATCCTACTCTTTTTGTAATTTTTGGGTGCATGGCAAAGTAGGATCTAGAATGACCTTCATACAATCTCTGATCAATGTATTACAACATTAAAGATTAGTCTATCATTCAGTCTCTAATATGTAAGTTTGCTTCCTTGTCTACCCTCAGCTGAGAGCTCTGCAACTGAACATTTCAGAAGGGTTTAGTGTTATCTGTTTAATATTCCAGGATATTGTCTCAGATGATAATAAAAGATTTAAGCTGCAAGGGATAGAATTTTTCTTATGTCATAGCACATTAGATTTAGTGTTGGTATCATCAACACATTTTGAAAAGAGCTAAGAAGTATGAGTAAGATCTTCCATTGTCTGGGGAAAAGATTATAATTTCACTTTTTTGTCTTTCCCTTGGATAAAGTGTCATCATAAATAGGTGACTTAGTGGAAAATTCCCAGTGAATCCACTGTGCAGTACTCTGTCATGGAAACCACAGGTACAGTTGTGCCTTGAAGGCAGAGGCTCACTTCAAGCTGCTGCAAAGCCTCTATGTCCTGAAAGGAGCTCCAGGGGGTCATGTGCTACAGGGCCTTCCTGCCTTCATACCCTTCAAGGAAATGGGAGTTACTGAGCTTTTTTTTTCCAAGGTCTTATCTTCCTTTCCTAGCACATAAGTGCCTGTGCCACATCTGCTCTCTGCCTTCAGGTACTTGGTGAGAGGGGCAGTAGCCATTCAGCACAGTTACTACCCAAAAAAACTTTCAGACTCAGGGCTTGGAAGTTTCCAGGAGGAGCAGCCAGTGCATCAGCCTGGAGCTGCAAGGGGTATTGATGTGTCTCATGGGTGCTGTCCCACACTCATTGTGTGCAGTCCTTGTTCTGAGCTGCTGCTCGCCCCTTCTTCTGGGGAGAAAACTGTAAGGGCTATCAGCATCCCTACTTATGTATTGTTTCCAAAGTATTCCCTTCCTCCCTTTGGGCCCATTTACAGAAGAAGATGGTGAGAGCACACAGTGAGGTTTTGTGGTACACAAATTATTCTGTCAAAGGTGTTTAGCGTGACTTGGTTATTCTCTACCACAGCAAAATTAACTCCTGCCTTTAAGAATCAGTCAGGCACTGTTTTTTAAATGCTTTCTGCTTTGGAACCTATACCCCGCCCTGGTTTTGTCACAGTCAGGGTCAAATCCACTTTTTAAAGTTATTCCTGCATTGAAGTGAGAAAGCTGGTAATGCTATCTGTTAGCTCCTAGTAAACTCCTTCATTTTAGGGCATACAAATTATAACTTTCAGTGAATGCAGAAGAATAACGTGAAAGAAGGGCAATAAATTAAAAAAAAAAAATCCCTTCAAATTTTCCTTCTTTCTCAGACTAATGGCAAAATGATATGGCTGAGCTATGTTTTAGATTATCAGTGGTTGGAGTTTTTGCTGCTGCACCCAGCAGTTGTTATTGGAATGTGTGTTAATTAGAACTGATTTAAATAAAAGGATTTTCACTAGGCAATCTGAGAAAAAAGGTCTGAATATTTCTGAATAATTTAAAACTTTTTAACAGATTGATAGCTGGTTAAAAATTAGCTTTATTTTTACATTTACACTGGAATATTTCATGCATCCACAGTAATCAGTGCTTTTAGAAATAGGTTTTTTCAACTCAGATATCAAGAAGGTCATGTTACTACCTTGACAACACACAGGGCATCTTTACCCAAACCAAATATTTTTTGATTGTATATATTTTCTACTGCTACTTTTTAACAGGTTGTGAGTAGAGCTGCAAACAGTGTTACCATTATATATACAGCCACTTTTTTTTATTACAGTGGCCATTCACAAATTCACATGTCTTTCCCTAACTGAGGAAAAAAAAAAAGTATTATTAGAACACATATATGTGAATTAAATAACCTAATGATCATAATTGAAGCTTTTTTTTCCTCATGCAGTATAACCCTGGGTATAGAATAAGCATAAGCTCTTCTGGACATTAGTAGTATACATGTGTTGGAGTGTAATCAGGGAATCCCATAACTGAACCTAAATTATTAAAAAATAAATGTGCATGTAAAGGAATTATCATTATGCTGGTGGAAAGAAATAATTGCATTGACACGAGACATTTGTCCTAGTTTCCTTGTTTATATTGAAAACATGTTTGAAGAGGTTTTTTGTCTCTCTAATGTTAATTCTAGCAGTGTCATACAGAGGAATAGCTGATGGTAATATTCTGGTATCTAAATAAATACAAAGTAAAAACCAATACAGAATATAATAAAATTAAATTTAAAATAAATAGATTCCATAATAGATATTAGAGTAATGCTTAACAGCTACATGAAATAACTTTCTAGGAACAGAACCAGAATTAATCATTTGTACAGCATACATTCTAATAATTTTATCTCTGGACTGTCAGTGCAAGTAAGTTTTTCTCAGTGGGAATAGCAAACTCTCTGTGATCAATAATATTTGTTTCTGAGAATAGTAAAAATAGATTTTATAGCAGACACATAGAGCTATTGTTTTGTGAAGCAGCTTTGGATAAAAGCTTTGCATTTGTTCTTTTCTCCTGAGACTACTAAAGAGAACAATGAAAAAGTAAAAGGGGTGACCACAGAAGCAAGTAGGGTCACCCATTACCAGGGATTCATTTTATTTCCATTAGAGAGGAACCAGAAAGCATCTCACACTATTTGTACCTGATTTCCCATTATAAATTATGGTACATGAGATCACTTAAAAATCGCTCAGCCTTTCAGATGAAGCCAACTCTGTTGCTGTTCCTTAATAATTGAACAGTAAGAAATACAAGATCTCCATTTTCATCCAGCTGAAGTAACTTATGAGATGGGGGAGGAGAAAAAGGTGTATGAAGTACAATCTTCCTGAAAGCTCACAGGGCAGTCTCAGAGAGGGATTTAAAGAGTGGTTTTGGATTCACATTTAGAGTGCCAGGTTTCCTCAGTGAGCTTCTACCTGCAGATTAGAGTCCTGGGACCCCACACAGCTGCTGTACCAACCACAGTCAGTTCAGGAGCACCAGTATGGAGTACCTGCACAAAAGTCAGGGTGCTACTGGTTTAAAAATGTGATACAACTCAGACCTCTCCTCTAGTTCACTGCCTCAGTGTATGAATTTTCAAATTTAATGCTTCTGTAGGATGACGAGCAACACAGTAAGACAGCAGAACCTCACTGTGTAACTTTTTATTTTTCTGAAAACTGGTTCTGATGACAGGCTAGCCAGTGTCTTCGCTCTCTTTGCATGCTGCCAGTGTGAAGGGATTGCAGCTTTAAGTTTAAAGACCAAATAAAACATGAAAACAAAGTCTTAAAATATATTCCAGCGTAACTGCTGTGTCATATTTACTTCCAGTTCAAGTCGTAGGCTAGGAGCCAACCTATTAAAGGTATTGAAAGGGTTCTCATCAACTTCACTTGGGATCTTGGGTTGGACATTGTTTGCCTGATCTCTGTTAGTTGGTTGTCACAGCAGAAGTGTGTGTCTGTGTGGCAAATCATGCACGGTCTAAAAATTTGCAATGGAAGACACCAAAAGGTTTTAAAATTTTTTTTAATAGAAGGAATATATTATAAGTTTGGCATTTTTTTTAATTTTATTTGTAGGAATCAGCTCCTACCCATTATGCCAATGAGCATCTAATGCAGTAAGTCAATAGCATGAAAGTGGTTCAAGTGACCCTTCTGTTTTTTTTCTTCTTTTCTCCTTTTAACTATATAAGTCAGAATCCCAGGCAAAAATTAGTATTTGCAAAATCTATTAAAAAAATCCATAACAAGTCTAATTTTTGTTGTTTTGTTTGGTTTGTTTTGAAAAACTGTTCACAGTTGTCAGCTCTTGTCAATGGGAAGAAACTCTGGATAGGGGACCATTGTATTATCATAAACCTTTACTGATTATTTTCATAGTTTCCAGAAGAGCTACATAGACTCTTCTTTCTTCAGTGTCTTGCTTAGTTATTCTGGCAAGATAGAAAAACAGGGAAGTTAGGGCACATAAGTACCAGACAAAAGTTCTTCAGACAGGGCAAGGCGGGTGGGTTTCTTAAGCATTCACCTTTTAACAGTGATGATTGAGCAAGTCAGAGGCTTTACTTATTTAACATAAATTAATAGTTCAATACTTATTTATTATCTATCTTGCAGATAATGTATGAAGTGATTCCATATTGTAGCATCTGGTTCTATGACCTTTACAACAGTTCCTCCTTATCAGCAGGTTGGGACAGAGCATTTTAATAGGCCTGAATTAGGTGGTCCCAGTCCACCCTTCCATTGAAAATTTAAAAAGGAAAGTAGTTTTAAAACAAAACAAATAAACAAACAAACAAAAAAAACCCAAAACAAAAACAAAAGCAAAAAAAAACAGACTGTAAAATGAATGTTGCAGTTTCTTATAGAAAGGCGACTTCAGTTTCTGGTCTGCTCTAACAAATATTTGTGGACATTTCATCAACAATATGATTAAGCAGAAGTTTTCCATGTAGTAACTTGAGTGTTTAGATTGATTGCAACAAGATCTGCTCCACCCTTCCAAGTTGGCATGATGTTTCTCCAACATACACACACATAGGGTTGCCTGTTCCACCTGCTCGAAGTAATTCCTGTTTCACAGGATAGAAGTCCTGACTTTGTGCTTGACACATTATTTCCCTCTGAGATTTTTTCTTTTCTTTTCTTTTCTTGCTCTTTAGAAATAATTATTATACAAAAAGATGAAAGGATTGCTTCCCATTTCTTAAGAGAAAGAGGTGAACAAGAAACAATTACTTAAGCGGTGATACAATTTATCAAAATTAGATCACTTTCTTTTTCTTGTTTACCTAAATAGATGTTTGCTCTATATTTTTTCACGTGGGTGTCCTTTTCAATTCGCTATTCCCCCAATATCTATAATTATGTTGTAAAAGTGATGTTTTATAGAAACTAAAATGCCATGGTAACTCATTGTTTTGCTTTCATAATCATCTGTACAAATCCAATTAATATCATGTAGTAAATGTTAACTAAAATACTGGATAAATCTAAAAAGATACTGCAGGGCCTTGAGGGGCAGCCAGATGAGGAGTGGCTGAGGTCACTTGGTTTGTTCAGCCTGGAGAGGACGAGACTGAGGGGAGACCTCATCACAGTCCACAACTTCCCCGTGAAGGAATGTGGAGGGGCACTGAGCTCTCCTCTGTGGTGACCAGTGACAGGACCCAACGGAATGGACTGAAGCTGAGTCAGGGGTGGTCTGGGCTGGGTGTTGGGAAAAGATTTTTCACCCTAAGGGTGTTTGGGCACTGGAATAAGATCCCCAGGGATGAGCACAGCACCAAGCCTGACAGAGCTCAAGAAGCATTTGATCAAAACTCTCAGGTTCATGGTGGGACTCTTGAGGCTGTTCCATGCAGGACCAGGAGTTGGACTTTGATGATCCTAGTGGGTCCCTTCCAAATCAGGATATTCTATGATCCTATGAAATATGCTGTATATGGCTCGACCTCTGTTAAAAGTTAACTGTTGTAAATATTAAGAGTCTCTCCTGTGACATCACATCCTGTATCTTGGACTTCTTGGACAAAATCAATTATTCTGTCCTTTAACAACTCCATGCAGGATAGGATAAAGTGGTTATTTGCCGTATTATTTATGGTGTCCTTACTCAGCTAATGCTTTGTCCTTACACGTCCTTTTCTGTCACATACCATCTTTTGTAATTCTTCATCTTAATTTCCCAAGAGCAGAATAGCTATGGTTTTGTTTTATAATCTTCCTTGAAGTTCGAGTTTTGTTTATTTATGACTTTGGAATGAAAAAGTATTGCATGGCAGGACTTTCCTAGAAGCCAGTGGACTCACTAAAGCAGAGAGTGACTCTTTTGATGGGGTCCTGGAACTTCTACATTTTCAAAGCTTACAACAGCAACATTCATTTTGTAAATAAACTCTGCAGGCTCTGTAAACACCGTAGTCCTGCTGGGTACATCCATCTGAGCCCAGATATTAAATCAAAACTTTAACTTGCTTGGTCCTGCCTTGCTCTACAGCTTTTGTGTTTCTCATGTCTCCCTGTGAAATACTGCCTCCTTAAAAAATGGCTTTGATGTTACCATAAGGGGAAGTTTTTCTTTAAGACTACGAATGTTTGATCTGTAACAGACAAAGAGGTTGGTTCTTACATGGATGTTTCGATCAGATGTTCTGTGTGATTTGAACATGAAACTATTACCAAAATACTTAAAATTTGGAAGGCAGTTAGGAATTAAAATAGTTATCTGAGCTTGGTCAGTATGAACGCTTGGTCTAATTGTGAATCCAATTATTACATTGCACCGGGTTTTATTGTGGAAGAGGATTTGACAAGGCTGAAAAAGAAATTAATCCAACTTTCTCATTAAAACATACTTTGAAAAAGATCATTAATTGTGCACTGACCATTCATTGTCATACAATGACTTTCTAATTATTTTCTCTTCACATTAAAAAAATAGAGGCGGCAAAAGACCCACATGAATATTCACAATGCACAAGGCTGATTTACTGAAAATGTTACTTTCATTGTTGCAAAAAATGAGAAGAAGAAATTAAACTCTTCCTGACATACTGAAAAATACTCTGTCTTCAAAAATATTCATAGTAAAAGCAGCTAAAATGCATTACTCCTGTTACTGCTTTTTGTATATGTAATTCTTGCCATTGCTGGAGAGATGATGCTATATGAAAGTGGGGAACAAGCTTTTCTCAGTAACTCTTAAGACAGTAAAAGTTTCAGAGCACCTCAAATAATGAAAAAGACTCACCAAATGCAAATGACAGCTTTCATCTTCCTTTATGAAGCACATGCTCATGAATATATACATTTTTGCACATGCAGGATCTCAAGCGATCTGCCTTCCGATGAATGAAAGAATACGGAAATTATGTATTCAGAATTCATTAGAAGTTTGCTTTATTTTGTTGAATTCTCCAATTTAATTGAAATTCCCTTCCTGAGCTGGAACATTTCTTAGAGACTGCCAGATTCGAGAAGGGGGCACTGTTACCCCTTCTCCTTCCTTCAGAAGTTTTTGTGCTATTTAAGTACCAGTGTTGCTTTTGGTGATACTAGCAGCCTTTTGGCAGTTCTGTGCTGTTTGTCTGCACAATCTGTCCATCTAAAGTAGCAGAGCATGAGAAGCTGATCTCCTGAGGGAACTCCAACAATATCGACAGGCTTGATTGACATAAAACCAGTCTCTCTCTTTCACCTCCACTGAACTCGTAGAGTAAATTCAGGGCCTGACTGAAGTGAGATAGGGTTTCAGCCATTGACTTCCATGGGAACAGAATTTGAACACTAGCAGCTACTGCCCTCTCCTAAGGCAGCCCTGAATATCTTGGCAAATGCTGTTTAGAAGCACTATCAATTTGATCCCACTTCCTTCTCAAGACTCAAAGCCAAGTTCAGGGCTATTTATGTCTTATTAACTAGAGAAGGCTTTGGATGGGAACTGCAGCAAGCATTTAAATCTTTGCCTTGAAAAATGGGTTATGGCTTAATGAACCTTGTTCAGGTTAAAGCAGTTATTTATTCTTGATATTTGTGTTTGTTGCTGTCAGGTAGAAGTCAATGAAAGAGCAGTGCCTTCTATCTTGAAGAGTTTATCAGGATGGAATAGCCTGAAATTTGTTTCAAGTGAATCAATTCTCACTTCTTTTACAGGAAAATAGCAACAGTAGATTTTCCAGATATGCTTCAAAATACCACATATGCTTAAAACCTAGAGGATGTCAAGAACCATATAAAAAGATCTGCTTATCTCTTCAAAATGTGAACATCTACAGATATCCAAATTACATTTTCTATTAAGTCAGAAGTACAAAAGGTGAGAGAAGAGGCAGAGACACAGGCATTTCTTTTCAGTCCATGTGTTCAGACAGAGGAAAAAGTGAAAAGTAAAAGTGCAGTCCATAATTTTAAGACTGTCTACATGGAATGTAAAAGAAAAGAAATGGAAAATTTAAAATATTCCCTTTTTTCTTTCCTCCCCTTCTGAAGTATTTGGGGTGAAATATATCACTTCTGCTTCAACCCATAAATATTATTCATCTAATGTTGATATTTTTAGACTAGTTACTAAATATTTTATTTTTTGAATTGATAACCATGTTACCTAATTGTGATCCTTTTCTTGGCTGAAGTAATTTTATTATTTTTAAAGCAAGTTGGAAATTTAATGAAACCATTAAAAAAAAAAAATCTACTTAGAAATAATGATGCATGGTGGAACAGGATATGGTCTTTCTAGTATCTTCTGTTGCTCTATATTCGACCAGTAAGAATGATGGTGCTAATATTTGGGTGCATCTCATCTGGGAAAGCCTAGAGGACCTTTCTTACAAAGCATTTCTAGAGGGCTGAAGTAAACCAATGTTTGAGTTCTTCTGTGTACTTACAGCAACATCTTTGGGCTCCTAAGACTGTTACATTCTACTTTATGTCCTGAAAGAAGAGAGATTATTAATTTGTTTATACATATATATATATATGTTGGTTACCATAATTGTTTCCAGGTGTAAACCATTAGGACCTACACCACTTCAGAGTTACTAAGATAATTTTCTGTCTTGTTTGATGCTACAAGCCTGTGTTTAGGGGAAAAAAAAAAAACAAAAAAACCTTGAAAATCCTCAGCCCAAAACTATCCTATATGGGCTCTGTTTTCCTGTCAGAACATTTTGTTTTGAAATTTTTTACTTCTTTTCATGTTGGTCAACACAGACTGATTTTATCCACAGAATTACCCTCAGTTTATCACAGAGGAATATAATCTCCCATGCAGTAACTTGTCTGTGTAGAGCATTGTCCTTTTCCATCTTCTTTCCAACCTCCTGAAAAGTCTATACAATATTTTTTCACATTTTTTCTAGATGAGGTTAGTAAAGTTGTTTGGTAGCTCTGTTCAATCTCAATCAACCTTAGGAAGCCACTAATTAACAAATAGGAGGTTGTCAGATGGTAATGCTGGAGAGGGGATTTCCAGAAATGGTTACAGCTTCCTATTTGTGGTTGGCTAATACAGAGAGAGGATGTGTAGGTTTCCCAGCTTGTTAAACCACATCACAGTACATGGGCTAATACCACATGTGTTCACTAGCAGATGATCAGGGCATGTGTAAATATCCACTGTGCAGATGGTTTTTGCATGGTCCTCCTGATGGTATCATATGTTGCTTGGTAGTTGTTCAGTGCTTAAAACAAAAAGCTTTTGAAGCTTTGGATGTGATGTTTAATAGGTCTTTCTCTAATGCTGGCTTAGCACCTGCTCCTCCCTCACAATCACATCAAAGTGAACTCTTAAGTAACCACTCTGAAATCATGCAGCATCAGGCCATGGAGGAAAACCAGTAAAAGCACAGGGCAATCAGCCCTGTAAAGTCTCTCCACCTGCAGAAAGAATCTCCACAGCCACCTGGATGCTTTTAAACCTTCATTATTTTAACTTTAAAATGGTTGGCTGAGCACTGCTTCTAGAAAAATCTGATACAATAATCAAAGTTGGAGGTGGGGAAGGACCTCTGGGGTCACACAGTCAAGCTTTCTGCCAATAATGGATTGTTTCCTGCAGTTCAGTTTCTAGTGACCTTGGAAATTACTAGCCTGGTAAAATGGTAATGAAAAAACAAAGCTGTTATAGCTTCAGAAGTAGCCAAAGTGAAGCCGTCCCAATGCGAAATTGTGTTTTTGATGTGAGATTCTCTCTGTGCATTGTTTCTTCATTGCAGTTTTTAAGTGATCACAGTTTTAATCCATAATTTCTGACCCATTTTGAATTGGCTATAATCAGGAGGTTGGCAGAGGTTAACTTGTTTTAATATCACATGAACTTGTCCCTTAAACAAATCATAGTTTTTATGACAAATAAATAAGTCAACAACTTGATTAGTCCCCCTACCCAAAAATTTTCTTCATGTCTCTGCAGTTGTATTCTTTCAACATTTCTAGCCTCCCAGAAACAGGAAATGGGAAGGAAAAAAAACCAGATTTCTTAGTTTTTCCATCAAAACTCTTGGTTAATTAATTACAGACTTATCATGCCTGGGAACTCAAAGATTCCTGAAAGGACTCAGATATGACACATGATTTTTAGATTTCTTTCAAACAGGCAAATATTGGTTTACTTCTCTGCTGATGTAGGCAATAAAGCACAACCCTAACATACACCAAAGTGGTAGAATTTCCCCCCCCTTTTAAGGATGAAGCAGGAGAGACAAGCTCCCACTAGCAGCGTAATTAAAGTTTTGGTTAAAAAAATATTTTAGGAGGCTGTCAAAAGCTGGGTAGAAGGGAAAGATCCCAAGAAACCAAATTCCCTTCCTGTTGTGCCTGTTTGATGTGCGTTAATTTCTTCTCTAGGGGGCCCTATTATGGGCTGCCTTTTGGGGTGTGCAGCGCTCTGATTATCCTTTCTTCCTGGGACTCTGGCCCCCCTGACTATTGTATCCACACACTCCAGATCTCACTTGGAGAGGAAAAGGGTTTTCTCAGCTGCCAACTTGCTTAAAAGAGGAGTTAAGAGGAAAAAGAAAGCTGATTGGACTGGGCTTGGCAAAAGTCTCCATTTTATTCTGTTTAGTCAGATTTTTAAAGGACTGGATGTAGAAAAACACCAAAATAGTGAGAACACTTATTCCTTAAGCAATTTCTTGCAAAGTTTTTACAATTAAAACCAGAAAGCTGCTTTAGTAAAGCAGTGTTTATCCTTGCACTAATTCTGGTCATGAATACGTGTCTAACTTAGCTGGAACTAATGCCTGACTATACTGTTCCACTACAGCAACTTAACATTCTGCGTAGGCTGATTATTTTTTCAACAATATTTGCTAAATTCTTTTAAGGGCTGCCAGTATATATTTTTTGAAGCTTAGTTAATAAGAACAGCTGCCAGTGGAGTCAAGGCTAAAAGAGGCAAAAAATATCTGCAGAAGGCAAGATTTTACTTCAAAAGATCAGTATTACAAAGCACTACTGTTGCTGGTATAATCACTTTCTTTGGGGGGGATGCTAATATAGACTGGGTTTCTTGTCTTCACAGCCCCCACTGAGCCTTTGCTGTGCAAATTTGCTGATGGAGGGCAAAAGAAGCGCCAGAATCAAAGCAAATACACACAGAATGGAAGGCCGTGGCCCAGAGAAGGAGAGGTAAGTGCCACGTAGCAATTATTTTCCTGGGGTTTGGCAGAAGTCAGCGACAGACCTGGAAGTCTACCTTTCAGACTGTGGAGAAATCCGATTGCACACAAAATGCAATAGCTTCATACAGAAAAAGCTATGCAAGCAGTGGGGAGATGGAGGTTTATGATAATGTGCAGAGTGTAAAGTTACAGGAAAGGAGAATTTCTGAGCTTGGTGTGGAGCTGTGCACAGCCTGGTCCCACTGTGAGTGCTCTGCAGGCGGACCTGAGCCGAGGATTCTTTTACTGGTGGGCCACCAGCACCCAAGGTGTGCCTCTTACAAACCAAAGCAATTTGGTTCAACTGAAGCAACTCAACAGTGTTATTTCCTCCATCTTATTCCTGGTGGTAAAATATCCTTAGGGAATATGAGAACTGTTCCAAAAGAGAGAACTGTGTATCCAGATGCAGGGTTCACATAAAAGTTTTCTGAAAGATTATCTGAGCTGAGCTCTTCATTCTATTCAAGACAAAGCAACTTATAGTAGCCTCAGCTGCATCATGTATACAACATTTTTAAATAAAGTAATCTAATGGTTGCTTTTTGCTCTGCTGCAAGTAGTGTGCTGCAAGTTACTGTGTGTTCTTTTCTGTGTTCTTTTATGTGAAGTGACTCCCTATGAAGGTGAAATAAAAAAGGCATTTTTTTCATTCTTCAAGAGTTTGTTTACTGTGTTTGAATTTTATTATCAAAAAAAGACTTGAATAAGTAAGGTTTATCTGATCACAGTGCCTTCTTATACATGGTGTTAGCTATGAAGGCTAAAGGACTTGCAAGTATTTCTATCCTAAAGAACTATTCTTTGTGTTTATGACTGAGCCATCGAGGAAAAAAAGTATTGGTCTCAATTGTGCTCCTCTAGAATACATGTTGGAGGGGGAGTAGGGGGAAAGTGTCTCTTTTTGGTGGAGGGAGGTGGTGGCTGTTGCTATGTTTACTTCAATTTTACAAAGCAAACTAAAAAAAAAAAAAAAAAAAAAGAAAATTATTTTTGCTGTTTCTGAGTTACATTTTTCTAGAGTATTTCTGCTTTTTTGTACCACTTCATTTTTCTAGCTGATACTTTTCAGACCATTAGTTTATGACATATATACTCTAGCTCCTAAAACTCTAGCTCCTTGGTGAGCTCCTAAAACAAATAGAAAGGCCTTTTGAAAGTGTAGAAATTTCTCCCACAATCCCATGGTTGTTCTACACTGCTCCAACATGTTGCAAAGGGTCCATTTTTAGCTCTGTGGACTGAAAATCCCAGTGTGCCAGACACATTTGCTACAGGACGGTGCAGAAGTCTCCAAAGGCTCATTGCAGTATCTTACACTGTATGTCTCAAAAAATGGAGTTATCTTCTCATTAGGGATCTACTGAGGAGCAAATGCCCAAGAAATACTTCAAGCAGTGGACTCAGGTCAGCCTATGCAGAGCTTGGAAAACAAAGGTTTATATATAGGAGACAATAATAAACCCTCAATGAGGTCAACAGTGCATATTTTAAAGACCTCTAAATAAATACCATCATAGCTATTATCTCTGCTGTTTCATACTTCCTTCAGTTCAAATCAATGATGAAAGAGAATATAAAGTTAAAGCCAGCAAGTTACCATTATGCCAGTGGGCTCAGGGCATCAGTTTATTGAATCTTGTGTAGTTCATTTGCTGCTAGTGGAGTGGTGCCTATTAAGCCCAGTGATATCCTGGTGACCTAGAGGCAGGATGTGGCTGGTGTGTTTGTAGTATCAACACTTCAAAACTGATTCTCAGTGCTGGAAGACGTCATTCCTTGTTGTTGATCACAGTTAACTACAGAGCTGTTGTCATGGTGTAATGTACAAACATGAAAAGATGGTAAAGATACAAACTCAGAAATATTTCAGGCTAGATTTTCTGATTTTTTCTGTTTACTAAGATCTGGTTAATACGTTGCTACACATTGGATATTTACTACCCAGAGCATCAGAGACAAGAATGCATGTTTTCTTTTAGGGTCCCTCATTTATTGAATTTCTTCCCCTCTGTTAATTTTCATATTTCCAACGTAAAATCTTTCTGTACAATTACTCTTATACTTCATATGCAATATTTTTTTTCAAACTCTTTGTCCTTAAACAATCTTATTCTAAAAATGATCTACCATTCAGTTGTTCTTTAAGTAGCAGCATTTGAGTAACCTTCCTACAGTTATTTCTGTAAGTTTTAATTTCTTTTAATTTCTTTCTAAAAGAACATGCGGTGAGTAGTGAAAAATAACTGATCTATGACAAGTGTCATAGTTCTGATGACAAATGGGATCTGGAAATATTCCCTACACCTCTGCTCTTTCTTGGTTTCTTCTCCAAAGAAAAGTGTTAAAACAGCATCCAAGAGATTACTCCCTTAGTGTTTCCACCCTGGCCAGATCCTGTGGTATCTAGACCAAGATGTATTTTGGCTATTGTTCAGATAAGCCTTTGCATTCTTGAATACTTTTGAGAAGGGCATTTCTAAAACATCTGGGGTTTAACCAGCATTAGCACTCAGCGTGCATAAGGATTATTTCTCAGAAGGGCAGATCCCAGAGAAATGAAAGCAACAGTTCTGTCACTGGCCTCAACCTTGAGCGTGCAAAGCAGAGACAGACAGCTGTGCCCAGTACTCTGCTGTAGGGAGGGAATGGCAGGAGATTTAGTGGGGAGGAGCAGGTTTGCTGTGGTGTTAGATCTCTGGTCATGCTGTTCTCTGAGGTTTTGCTCTCTTTTATGGAGAGCTTCTATGGAATTTTATAAGACGGGATTTCTTCTTTTTTTTTTGTGAAGTTGTCATACTGCAGAATGGAATAGAAAATCCTATTCCTATCTTACATCTTTGTAGATTGCTTCATAACCATACAGAAATACTTGGCTGTTAAATTGCCTGCCCTTTTAAAGTCAAATATTTAGGAATACACTGAATTTCTCTAGGGCTTTTTGGGAGGTGTGGGGCAGGGGTGGGTTTGGTGCTTGGTTACTTGGCCAGTTGTAACCAGGGAAGAATGCCAGATCTTGAATAGTGCTTTCTAGTCCTTACCCTTACACTCTAGTTTGGAGTCTCAGGAAATGTTCAGCAGATTTACTGAGACATTTAACTGAGTGTTTGTGATGGTTGACCAGTTCTGGACTACAGAGCTGAGAGCTTATATTAGTGATGGCTTTATTTAAGGCTGTCAAATTAGGCATCTAATAGACAGGTGCAATAAATGAAAAGTGAAACCTGCAAGTGTTGGAAATATTTGCAGTGAAATTCTGACCCAGCAACCAACATCATTTCTGCACAAACTTCAGTAATTTCTTTTAAGGCTAGTTTCTCCCCACACTGGTTTAATTAAGCACTCTGTTTTGAAACTTAACCTGACAAGATTGTATGAGATGGTGATAGAGGATAATCGTATTCAAATTCTGTCTGTAAAATATTTGATTCAATTTACCTCTAAATTATAATTGACAAGTCTAGAGGTGGGTGACATAAATCCCCAAAAAATGTTTTAGTCAAAAATGCACCCAGGGAATCAAGTGTAGTCACAAAATGAGATCAGATTGGATTAAAAACTGCAACATAAATTTTGCAACATAATCTTCTATTGCAGATTTAATGAAACCTTGTTTTGGTTATTCAGAAAGAAAGTCTGTTGATACATGTATATAAGAGCGAGTTTATCTAAAAATTACCTGGTAGACCGGGAGAATTCTGCCTAAAGTTTATTAATGTTTTCTAAAAATTGTAGCTTTTCTACATCTGGTCAGCCAAATGTGATTAAGGGTGTTTTAATGGTCACGGTATTTTGAACTCTTTGATATTTCATTTGCAAGTTTCTGTAAAATTTGGGCTATTTAAATGGTGGCATTGTCTTGTAAGAGAGTGCCACGCTTACAGTATTGTTGCATATATCACAACAGTGAGATGCACCATTGAATGCAATCCCCTTGTCACTGAATTTGGTCTGATGTCTATAATGATATTCAATAATTGTCACTAATAATTCTTCCATTGATTGCTTTTTTGCTTCCATAATCTAAGTTACATTTTTTATTTCTAAAGAGCCAATAGGTTACCTTCCTTTCCTTCCCTTTCTTGTCTTCCTCCTTAATCTTTTCTCCTTTGTTTTCTTTCAAGCTCCGTTCATGGACTGTCCAAAGAATTAAGCATGTTTTTAATTCCTTCTTAAAAAAATAAAATTACATGGTAGTTTGGGAATGTTGCTTTTGTAACAGTTTCTCTTTTTATCCACTATTCATTACAACTTTGCCTAATTCAAACAGCAATTTAAAGAGAAAAACATACAATAGGTAATCTGAGACACTTCCCAATTTTTTTGTAAAGTCAGTACCAGTGAAGGGCTGAAGCAATTGATCCTGGTGCGAATCATCCCTTATTTACCAGCAGATGCATTTAGAAATGATTAGTAGTTCTGTTCCAGGCCTATTTATAACTCAGGCATGGACTGTTTTTATGTTTCCAAGGAGATACGTACTACTTAGTTGTGTTCCACAATCCTGAATGTCTAGGGCAGATGTATTTTATGCCTAGACAAGTAACTTTTCTTTGCTGTGAGAGGCAATTCCCAGTTCTGTCAAGATAAGCATTAGTACTCTCATATGTAAGCCAACCACAAAGACATTTTACTATATATAATTAGCATGCCTGTAAGTTAAACATTGGCATTTTGCATGCTTATTTTTAACAAAAGCTTAGTTTAACAAAGAGAAACATTGAACCTGAAAAGAAGCCCTCTCTCCAGAGGGAGAAAGAGAAGGGCAAAAGATAACTGGCCAGTAGGTGAAAAGATCTAGAATAATGACACAAGGTGCTGTTGCTGTGGGCAACATTTTGAAAAGATGCCTCAGTGGCACAAATACCAAAGATCAGTTTGGATTTTGAGCTTATAAAGTACATAGAAATATTTTAAACCAATGTGAAATCACTGTCACTGCCATCAGGATTTTAAATGAGCCCTGGTTTGGTTAAAATAGAATCAGCAGTGTACCTGTCCTTAGAGATTAGTTTTCTTTGTTTTCATTTTAGCTTTGAATTTCCTTCTCTGGTGAAAAATGTCATGCCGTTTGCCCTGGAGATTTTCCTGCAGTCGGGTTTTCCTCCAAATTCTGCTGCTACAACAGTGTTTTCTGAGGCAGAATAAACAAATGTTGGAGACAGGCAAAGGACATACCTTTTTCTGCTGTATCCCCAACAGATATCAGGAGTGCTGCTAGCCACCTCCAGAAGTCTTCCCAGCTCACTGCAGCACACACATCTAGTGTGCAGATGTGAGTGTAATACACTGCTGATATAGCACTGGGTCACACTGATGGCAAAATGGGGATGCCCGATCCCCAAAAGCAGATGGTTCTAAGACCTGAAGATGACATGGTTAAAGTATAGACTAGCTGTGGAAACAGAATAATTATGTTATATTATATATGTTCTCTTTTGGTTTTGGTTCTTTTTTTTTTTTTTTCCAATTTTTGTAGACTTTGGCACTTGTATTTTAACTAATAAGATTAGTTGAAGTGGGAAGAAAGTGACTCAGTCCCAAGAACAGAAGCTGTGTATGTCAGACTTCCATTCCAGTTCTGTAGGACAAAAGGGTTTCTTGTCATTCATTTGGGTATCTGAACTTGTTATTGTGTTTATCAGTGCAGTCTCATGTTCTGAGGTTCATGAATCACTTCCCAAGTTTGACATCAATAGTATATACTTTTCTCTCCACAACCACTTTTCCACTCGGCATCTGCAGCTGCTTGAGGAGCACACATCACTGGAAAATGCTCCATTCCTTTCATATGTATCTAGATATCTAAGAGGTGTCCCATTTATGTTCTAGATTTCTCCTTCTCTAAAAAGGAAGGGGTGGGGGGGTGGTATTCACAATTAAATTCAGAAGTCTTTCTAATAATGTCAAATATTTCTGTCATAACTGTTTAAATAATCAAAGAAAGGAATTCTGCCAAGTTAACTTTACTGGTGACTGAGCTTATTTTATTAAATCAGTATTTTGCATGAATCTCATCTGGGTTGATGATTTCTTTTCCCTACTCTCTCTTCTTTCTTCAAAGCATTTCAATAAGGGTATCTTCTGTCAGGGCACAAGAGATCCTTGTGTTGTGATGCCTGGCAGATATTAGTGATGGACACAAAACAAGTACAGGAATCAGAGTGTTGAAATTTCAGTTGATTCCACTGTAGTAGCCAAGAGCTTGCCCTGGGATGGCAGTCCTCCAGTGTGAAAGGGTGAAGGTATGAGTCAGTGGAGATTCAGAAGAGAGACTTATCTTTTAGTCTAACTCCCACATCAGTTCACCACAGAAATCCCTTAAGTGCAAGTGTACAACCTTACCTTTCCAAATCTAACTTCAAGGAAGAGAAATCCAGGGGGCCTTCTGCTTGGAAAACTCACCACATCCATGGATTTAACCCCTTTTTAATGTTCAGGCCTCTCCATTTTTTTCCAATGGACTGTGGCCTCCTGCACAGCCCAAGATCCTGCAGTGGAAGCAGCCTCCCCTTGCAGAGGTGCTCCAGCACTAGGAAGGGGCTGGCGAGGGCAGATTTGAGGAGATGAGGTGGAAGTCTCACCTCTGAGGAGGAGGCATAGCACATCTTGTAGCAGGTTGATATTGTGGTGAATTTTTGCACAGTGTCAGGAAGATGTACACTGAGAGCGGATGGTGATATGATGGTGAAGTTGTTCATGAAAGCAGCTTCCCAGCAACACAGAAGATGCTGGGCTGCACAGAAGATGGACAGAAAAAATTGGTCATTTATAGGTATTTATGTTTGCTGGAAGACAGATACTGCACTGATAAGTTTTTTTTTTTTTGTAAGTCATCATAGGGATTGGGTAGAGAAATAATAAAGCCACTTTATTTCACATGATATTGAAGATCAGATCATTTATGTTCAAATCATAACAAAGAGGGGAAAAAAATCAAACCAGAAATGGAACATCTTTTCTTTGCTCATGGAAAAATTTTCACAGTAAAGTGTTGAACAAAAGGCCTTCAAACTTCCTGGGGAAACCCTTGTTTTCCAGATACTTTTTGATATTTCCTGCTCTTTATTGAATGAAAGAGCTTAAATTTAAAGACAGGTGCGGACTGAACCTCTCGTTCTTAGAATGTCTTTCACTGATGTCAATAGTTAGAAAACTGCAGCAAAAAATAAAAACTTTCATTCTTTCCTCATGTCCTTTAAGTTCAGACACTTTGTTAAAATAAGAGATAAATAAACTCATATGGTTTAAGTAATCTTTTTTTAAAAAAACGATATTTTTAACAAGCTGGGTTCATTTCTGTGTCACCTGACTTTCTGAACAGACCAGTAATCATTAAGAATGACCTTTACTTCTATTAGTGTGTTTTCATTCAATAGCTGAGTCTAGGGCCATTATCTGGCTGAGTGGCATGAAAATTATGTGGTTCAGTTGTTCGTTAATAGAAGATTTATATGACAAATACTTTCCTAAAGGAGCATTCCGTCATCAGTGCCACTCCTTCAGATGCTATTTTATCAGGAAGTGGCACTATGAGAAGAAAAAAAAGACCCTCTCCTTCTACTGAGACATGAGCAAACCAGTGGGTGAAAAGGCCCAGGAGAAAACAGTCTCAGCACAGCAGCAGGCTGCTATAGAGGCATCAGCCAGTGCTTGGTATAGTTCAGCCTATATTAGCAATATGATGGCTATATTCAATTCTGGTTTTAACAGAAATGAGCTAGACCGCTCTCACACGGAAGTCTGAGGCCAACCCTAATATTCTGCATTTGGTATTTTTGGAATTCCTGTTTGTCTGCTATGGAGCAAAGTTCAGACAATTTTCCAGTAAGTTATTATTGCTCATCAAGATTTTATTCCTGATGAATGAGGATGCTTCAGACCATAAATCTTTGACTGGTCCAGGCTAAGTGTTGCCACTCCTGGGCTTCCAGCCAGCATAATTTTGTAGGGAGAAATTATACAACTTGATGAGAAAGAAGTAAATAGTCCTGTGTTAGCAGCTATTTGAAATAGCAGCTGTTTAAGGCTATGCAGCAATGGGGGATATTAGCAATATTACTGGGCCAGCCGTAGGTGGTTACCATATGCACATATTGCCACACGCTGTGTCCTATTTGTCTAATGTGAAACTTCTCATTTACTGGTAAACGTGATGGTGATGTTTATAGTGGTCACTGCTGAAGTACTTGAACAGATTCTGGTAATCTGTCTTCATGCAGTATGGATATGGAACATGGATAAAGAGGAGATGAGTGCCTAGCCTAGCATACTTTGTACTCTTCAGGATCACAGCTGTGTCCCCTGTTCTTAATACCAGTATAAAGAACTGAGTTTGTGCAGTTTGTCTGCATGGACCCACACACAGGTCTGGGTGTGATGGGGTTGGAGGGCGAGCTGAGTGTCTGTGCCATGACCATGTGCTCAAATATCCATGAGAAAAGTAAATGAAAGCAGCACAAATGTGTTTGCAG
The DNA here is from genome assembly GCA_013398275.1 of Promerops cafer. Lineage (NCBI taxonomy): Eukaryota > Metazoa > Chordata > Aves > Passeriformes > Nectariniidae > Promerops > Promerops cafer. The sequence continues at coordinate 1,094,417 of VZSE01008498.1, read as the reverse complement.
GACTCGTGTGGACAGCAAGTGAAAGAACTGCTGTAGGTTTTCATTCCTGCACCTTCATTATTATTTATGCCAAAGAAACTAAAATAAGACTGGTTGTTTATTTTCACTTTTCCTCCCAGACCCACCTACCTTGTTGCCATTTTATCCCCCAGTCACTATTGCAAGCTGCAGGATGTAGTGAGCCCTGATCCAGCAACTCTAAGGACAACTAGATCTAGAAACTTCTTAATTTAGAAAGCATGGATATGTCCTTTCCCAAGAAATTATAATGTTTTTTTCCCTTAGTCTGAGTAAATGTGTGATGAAATGTAAATTGTAAACATCTTAATTTGAAGAGAATATCTAAGTTATTTTAAAGAGTATTAAAAAAAAAAAAAAAAAAGAATTAATTTTTCTGTCCTTCTAGGGCTTGTATGTAATATTTAAGTTGTCTTCACCAGTGCAGAATAGAATAGAAAAAGAGAGCAATTACATGTGTTGAAAAAAGAAAGGAAAACAAGACAGTATGTTTCCTCAAAAATGTATTGCAGCCAAAAAGTTTTCTTTTCTCTTTTGTTTGGAAATTTCTACATTTCCATTAGTAATTAATGCAACCTTACTAAACAATATAATGTGCTGAGCATGCATAAGACATAAGAATATAAAACCAAGTTAAGTAAGGGATTATGATTTTCTAAGCTAATTTATTTTTTACAGCAAAATTATTAATGGTTTGTGTCTACCTAAATTCTGTTCTCTGACATTTTAAACTTGCAGAAATAGCCATTTTATTTTTCTTTGTTTTAAATCAATACTTCTTTCAAAAATAGCCACGTGTCATTGGACTTAGTCTCCTGAATTATCCTTTGCTTGGGAGAGACTACATATTTTATTAAAACAGTGGCATTTTCATAAAGCAAAACATTTGCTCTAGCATCTGCTTAAAAGAATAATGAGAGAAATATACCAATTTAATAAGGACACAAACCTTTTTTTTGGCGCCATAAGGTAGTGTGAAACCTGGCCTTTCAGATCAGAAATTATTGTTGGCCTCTGGAAAGTTGGACCACCTCCTCTCAGACCAGTTTGCAGCTGCCGGGCTAACCCAGCTCTTCCAGGAGTGCTGCCCGCTCTCCATCACCAGTGCATTTACCCTGGCTGCTCACCTGCCTGCCTGGGAACCAGCCAAGCCCAAACGCTTTCCTGACCTGTCTGTGCAGCCATCTGGAAGGGGGCAGATGCCATTATTCAAAAGTGCTTTGGTAGATGGCTTTAGGGGCATGAAAAGCTCCCAGCAGGAGCATGGACCATGCCACGTGGCTGGTAAAGCATCTGTCCTTAAAGAAAATGCTGCCTGTCTCAGGCAGCAAGCATAGGATATGTATGAAAAATGAAGAGGAATACAGTGTCTTGGGGTGGGATGGTGCCATGGCGTTTTTTCAGCTTCTCCCACAGGGAGAGCAGCACCTTGAGCAATAGAGTTTCTCTCCCCTATGCTTCTTACCCTGCACAAAGGACAACTTCTTCTCAGGTCTTGGTAGTCTCACATTGGAAAGCATTTTACAAAGGGAGGGATAAAAATCGATAAGGAAGGCAAAAAGTCAAAGCAAATGCAGTATATGGGAGGAGAGATTGTCAGTTTAAGTAAATGCTGTGGGGACAAAAAGTCTTTCCTGCATGACCCTGACTGCTATCTTGGAGCATAAGGTGGATGGAGTGCTTAATTCTGTCTGCAGCCCTGCTCTCTCGCTGCCTTTCCTGTGGTACCTGTGGATATGTCTGCTGATGGTGGCAGTGATGACAGTTGTTAGCTGGACAATGTTTTGACACTGCCAAACCCTTTCACACAGGTCAGGTCTGCCGGGTGGTAAATGGCAGTTGAAAAGCTCTGTGTAACACATTAACAAATTCTTTTGCTGTCCAGACCTCTGAAGTATTTTAAAAGCCTTTTTGAAAGCTCAAGCTTTTCTGCTTCACAGCCCATTTTTTGTTACTTGTCTCATGGTAATGAATTAACTCTTAAGTAGGAGTTACACCCCAGGGAAGTGGTAGGCAGGGGTCATATGGAGTATGACCTTTGTAGGAAAGATGAGACTCCTTCCTGTGAAGCTCTCATGAAGTTGGCTTTGGAATATTTACCAACCACCCATCTCACAGGCAACAGCAGGATTTGGGCTTGTCTCGTTACAGTGAGTAATCAGCTGTAAAGGCATTAATCTCAGTGGAGATATTAATTGATACTGGTGCAACAAAAACACCATTTGCCCTAAATGTTATGGAAAGATGGCAACCAACAGACTGAACAGATCTGTTTCTCAGTGATCGCACAGGCTGGGGAGGTACCCAATCTGTCCATGCTGCTTTTGGCCATCTGAGCTTCCCTTGAGAATTTAGATTTCTATTTAAGTTGCATACAGTTTTTATTCATATTGGCTTTGAATATGTTTCATGTCTTTTTTTTCCCCCTCTTTTCCTTCAGTAATAGTAAAAATCTGTTTTTCTTCCCTAACTATGTGCAGGCTGGCATGGCTTTGACTTACGATCCAACAGCTGCTATACAGAATGGGTAAGAAGTGCATGTTTTCTTATGTCTTTTTTTAAATTATTTTGAATGTCATCTTCTGTTTTCTCTTTCTGTAGTGAAACTTTTTGAAAAGCGAATCCACTCAGTCATATTTTGTCTGAAGCATATAATGCTATATTGTCAAGTTCTTTAGTTTTCTTTTTATGACTTCCTGTTTGCAATATCCATTTGAATGGGAAGTTGTTTTTTCCTAATAGTTTCCATCTCTATTTGGCAAATGTTAGTAGATGTCTTTTTAATCTCTCTCTGTCATGAAGTGGAAACCAGTAGAGTTTCCCTTTACTGACTTGGCTTTTATTAAAATAATCATTGAAGATTCCAATGTATTTTGAATAATAGAGCTGTTTCTTCATCTGGGGTTCTTTCTGCAGGCTGGCTGCCTTCCATGGCATTGTCTGAATAAAAATGCCAGATAGGGAGAAAGCCTTAAATTAGTGTGTAAGCAGATGGGATTTAAGGGTAAAATTCTGAGCAACACTCTTCTTTACTTCTCAGCTACCATTTGCTGACACAAGGAATTGCAATTTTTTCTCAAACCGAGCAGTGAATTTACATCATCATATTATTTACCTGCATGATTACTTTTTCAATTATTTCATAAACTAGAAAAACATATCCTTGAAATTTAGCTCTCTTTTCTGCTAGGTTAACAACAATTTGAAAAGAGGCAGAAAGTTCAGCCTTGAATTCTTTGACAGTCACTCTTTGATCAGAGGGGTGTATGATATGATTATCAAATTCCATGCATACTCCCACCTGTGTTCTCCATCTGAAGGGGAGAATTTATTTTTATATATATAAGAATGGGTTTATTTGTTAAATACTTGTTAGGGCACTGCTAGTTGAAGCATTTAGGGGAAAAAAAAAAACCCTAACATTGCCAGTAGTTAAAAAAAAAAAAAAATCAGTAGTAATAGTTAGTCTATTTTGCTTAATTTTCCTTTACAAGCAGTAATTTTGTAGGACTTGTGATATTCCTATGTTGTGGAGGAAGAGGCCAAACTTGTTTTTAGTTGTGATTTCAGAATTCTCTGCTTCTGTTTCCCTGTTCTGACCTCTAAATGAGTCATTCTTCTCTATTGTCATACTTTTCAGCTGGTAAAATGTTATAATCTATAAATAAAAACATCACTGGTTCATAATCCACCAGTCTTTGATGTGGACAACTGGCTTTTTTTTTTTTCATATAAATTTCTGCACGTTGGTTGATTGTTTTGGAAACTGTAGTTTGAATGATCCATTAAGACTAATATAATTTTAATTCAAGAAGAATTATTTTGAAGTTATGAAAGTTATCTCAGAATCCGACATTATTTATATCAAAGAACACCCATGGTGTTCAGGCTGCTCAGGTGGTTTGGTCACTCAGTTGTTTGAACATACTGTCACTGATCATTGGGTAAAGAAATTGTAACCAATGAGAATTTCAGTTCTGCAGTTTTTTAAATATTCTTTTATTTTTGAGGCAAGAAATAAATTAAATTTACAGTACCAGATATCTCTCTAAGAGTGACAATTAATTGCTACTTTGACATATGTCTTTTTTCTAAAGTGTGAAAATATTTTCAGTTTTGTCAGGACTAAACCATCATTCAGAGTGCTCATGTGGTGAGATCTTGATTGTGTGCAGTATCATGAGGATCACCAGGACCCTTTTGGTTCAACAGGATTTTTTTATCTCCCCAGACATTCACACAGTAATCTCTATATATCCTGTAGTTTGAAGTTTTTTCTGCTTTTCATAAGCCTCTTTACTTGCAAGTACAGTGAAAATCTAGCTCAGGAGTTTTATTTTAGTAAAGTCTGGGAGCACCTTGATGCTTTGCTTGTGAAATGTGTAAATTTGATCAGTTGTTCACTGACGCATGACACAGGCAACCGTGTGTGGCCATAGTGAAAGAGACTGAAAGGCTCTTAAGCTCTATGAAGTAACACAGGTTACCTCAGCAAAGGGGCATCTTCCTCACGGGCAGGGCGCTGTGGAAGTGAGCACAAAGCTGACGCTGTGCCCACACCCACCTTGTGCTTAAAAGAGTCCAGAATACTTTGGCTGTAGCATGGGTTGAGCCACTAAGGTTTGCATGGAGCAATGTCACCCAAAGATCTGTAGAACAAAGGCCTTTTCCTTGTAGCATTCAGCTGGGCTCACTAGTGCAGAACTTAGTGAACTGAGTCTGGGGCTGAGGAATTTAAAGATACCAAGTCAAGGTGACGATTCAGAAGAGGTAAACCACCAAAAAAAAATTAAAAAGAAAGATTAACTGCACATGCTGACATTTACTAGAGTTCTTTATAGGGCTGCTAGTTGCATTTGGACGCATCTAAGTTGCTAAGTCCACACAGGATTATGTGGAGGATGGAAGCCTTCTAGAGAAACATGCTTCTGCAGCAGGTGTCATGGGGTGGTATTTAAAATTCACAATTCCTTAAGAGGCGTGGATTGTACTAGGTTTTGAGTTGGGCCATAACCAAACCTCAGGGAACAATCTGGACCCTTGTTTCCAAATGAAAAGGTAGGTCCTTATTGTTCATGGTGCGGTACTATCACTTTTATTACCATATAACTGCATATTTGCCTTGGAAATCTATAGCAGGAATAAAACAAAAGAGAGTGTGAGAGAAAATGACTATGATATTTTTCCCCGCTAAGGAATAGATGATTTTCTTCTGAGTCTATTACACTGTAAAACTTGATTCTCCATTTCATTATATTGTTTTTATGCCCGTGTAGCTCTGTTTAAGCATCCAGTGGAGTTACATCAGCATAAAACTGGTATAATGGAGTGGAGAATCCAGCCCGTAGTGTACCATAGCATTGCAGTATGAGGTACTGAAGATATGGTAAGCACACACTTCGGTAGATAAGATCTTTTCACTTGGCAACCGCTTTGCCTTTTTTTTTTTTTTTTTGTTTTATAATCAGCCTTTTCTGAATTGTGTTTACAAAGTTTTATTTTGGGGAGTAGTGTGCCTGTTGTAATATGCTATTGATTTTTCAATTTGTGGCATTAACATTGTTTTAGTAGTTTTATGTGCTCATACAAGGAGCAGCATAGAGCTCTTGTACTTGCACTGTAAGGAAGCTCATTTAAAATGTTCCTGAGGCTGGAGTCCTCCTGGCCATTTGACTAAGATTGCGATGTGCTCTATCAGTTCAGTACCTCATATCTGGGGGACAGTTTTGTGCATGTGCTGGCCAATGGGCTCAATATTCAGATAGGTCTTTTCCAACTCCAACATCTGACTGTGTGCCTCGTTGCAACAGAAAATTGCTGCCTTGATAATGCTTGGTAATACTCTTACATTATGTGAGCCCCAGGATACTATTTATGAATCTAACTTTTTCAGTACTGCCCGCAGGCAGGAGGCATGAGCAAATGGTGTTTATTGCAGTGCAAATAGGATCTTGCTCTTGTGCAGATTCTGTCTGGAAGCTTGCACATTCCCCAGTAGAATGGGAACCATATGGATTTTTTTTTCCGCTTTTTGGCAGGGAAATAGTGACCAGACACTGCAGATAATGCAGTCCTCAAATGCAAAGGGAGGCTTGGTGTAGCAGGGGAGTATATGCTTTGTATGTTAAGCAACAGATACTGTTGTTAAAGTGCTGCCTCTGTTTTCTTGAAATATGCTTCTTTTTAACATTGCTTAAAAATGTGTTCTTTTGAGCCCCTTATAAACCCCCCTTCAGGAACTTCCAGGAGCATCTTTTTGCCTACTAGTGATGAGTTTTCCCTGTGCTTATGGAACCTAGGCATGCTGAAAAAGTCTATTTTTAATACAAGGGTGACATCCATTTTGCCTTGCCCTTGCCACCTGCATGCTTGTGCTCCTAGCATTGCAATTGCAGCTGAGGAGCAGGGACACTGTCTTGCACCTGCACGAAACTGCATGGACCAATGTAAGGATGCAAACTGCATCTGCAGAAAATGCAGCTGAGCCTTCTGGAGAGCTCTCCTTGAGGCTCACAGGTCAACCACACCACAAAGCCTACAGCTCTCATAATACCTAGTGCACTGTACTAGATACAATGTGCATTTTAATGCCAGGAAACTTGGAGGCAAAATTTAATATATCTAAAATAAGTCAAAGCCAGTATAATTCATATATCTTTCCACTTCTCTTTTTATGTAGATATTTTGATGACTGAGAGTCCTGTATTCCCTTGAAGGAACTTATAACATGCATCTTGCACCTCATTTCACCTCTCCCTAATCCCAAAGGAAAAAAAGGAAGGCAAAGCCTAAGACTGAATATAGCAAGGTCCTCAGCTGCAAATCTTGTTGTTGTGCTGTAGGGTTTGTGCCAGAACAGGCCACTCTTGTGTTTTTGTTCCCCTTGTCTCTTATTAGATCCCCAGCATGCCACTTATGCCAGTTACATAAGAGGATATTAGCCCATTTGTATGTAAAGGGAATTTAGGGAGATGCCTCGGTGTCCCATGGGAGAGGGCATGTTGAGCCCTCTTTGTCACGAGCCCTGCCTTGGCAGCAAATGACTCCAGCAGTGTGGTAGCTTGAGCATCCCATACCTGAGGGTGGCTCTGCTTGAGTTCATCCCCAGCAAGGACACCTCTATCCTCACCGCACCACTGTGCTTCACATATGGCAGAGACATCCAGATCCTTTTGGCCACAAGTGGCACTGAGGAAAAAAGACAAGCCTTTGTCTCTTGATGTGAGAAATTCCTGACTGCAAAATTATTTCTTTGCAGCCTGCCACAGTGACTGAGATTGTTACACTTGATTTTTTATTATTATTATTAAAATTGAAATATATGAACTGGATTTTTCTGCATTGTCATTTGCAGGATGAGAGTTTCTTCCTTTCTCTTCCTTGATGCCGTTGTGCACAAATTTTCCCAATACAGCTGAATGTCCTGGTAGTATGTTTTATTTGATGCTTATTTGAGAGCATTCCAAATGGCAACAGATAAACGGTATTGGCAGGAGTGTGGGAAGGGCTGTATTTTCCACATTACCATAGTATATATTCTACAGGCTTGTGTACTATTCAGATAAATGCATCTCTAAGCTGAAACTGAAATGGCAAGCTGTCTGTCAAATTCTTGGCTTAGCACACATTTTCTGTAAATTTGTTACTATTTGCTGGGATTTATTGGAGAGTTTATTCCAAAGAGTCAGCACTACTTCCAAATGGAATGTTGTTTCTTCCCTGTGCTTGTCTTTGTCCGAGCAGATCATACATGGCTAGGAGTATGAGCCGAGCATCAGTGCCAGGTTTATGAACAGAATGAGAAAAGAATGAGCAAAAATGTGTGGTTTTCTCAAAAGAGTTTTGGGGTTATATTACCTTTTAGTTTAAGAGGTTTATATGTATTTCTATACATTACACATTTTACCCATAGACTAAATTCTGTCAGTCTGCCATTGACTATTTTCATTCACTGCACACAATATTTCTTGGTTGATCCACTTAGCAAGAGCATAGCCCAAGTGATTTCTGGCTGACATTGATCTGGGAGAAGACCCCCGTAAAAGGGGTTAGATAATATGCAGCATGCTAGTGCCATGGATGAATCTGCCTAGTGGTGTAAAAATCCCTTCTCCCTCGATGTTGTCTGAACTTAATATTTGGTATAAGCATGGGGATAAAAATACCTCTAAGTTCTCATAATAGGATATATATAAAATTGGGCAAAGGCACAATTTTAAAATAGTCTCTGTGTGAGCATTGTGAGGGCAGATAAATGGTCCTAAAATAGCATTATATTTCTATTAAACAAAAAATCACTCAGATGCCACCTGCTGCTTTTGGCATTTTAAAATCTGATTTGGAATAGAAAGAACAAATGATTGCTTCTCTGTCTCCCTCTCCCCTCCTAACTTTGAATGTTTCCGCCCAGTGTTCAAAGAGAGCAGCCTGTTTTTCCAAGGCTATTGGTTGAAGTCGGTAGTTATTTGAGCCTGAATCCAGAATGAATGCATCCAGTCTGAACTAGACTGATTAGTACTAAATCTGTGATGCCAGGGCGATCAGGAAATAGAGCACTTGTTTAAACACCAGTAATGATTTTTTTTGTTGTTGTTGCATAGCTCTCATGGAAAGATACTGTTGATTGCCTCAGAGTAGGGAGGGGAAAAAAATATAAAAAGAGAGGGAATGCAATCCACTGTGTAGAATCTTCTGTTACTTACTGGTGCATCCTATATGAGAAAGATCTACATGAGGTTTAAATCGTACAAGAGAACACTTCACATGAGTGTTTCTCTCTGAGTCCAAAATACAGGCATTTAGACAACTGTAAAACCACAAACATTCTTTTTTAAAGCAATTTTACTGTTCTGGCTTTCAGTTAAAACTGCAAAAAGGTCAAATGCAAAAATCTGTACAAGCATACACATATTAAGTACTAACACAATCCAGCAGTAGTGATGATATTTTCCAAGTGATAATTTTATCAATAATCATTAACCCACAGGGAAGGAGAAAGAATATAACATTTATTACCATCAAGCAAGAGATGGTGCAGCTTCTGTTCATAGCATGCAACAGTGGAAATAAAACCAACTAAATCTGAGATTTTCAGTGCTGCCTGGGGCATTTAGCCTCGTAATTCCTGATACATTTCACCAGAAAAAGGGGGTTTTGCTCTCTGCCTAGATGAATACGAATATTTCAGGCAGAGATTTTTTAGCCACCCCTTAATAAAATAATTCAGGCATGTATATAGAATGTGTTATTCTCAGCACTGAAGCACTAGGATATGAAAAGAAAACAGTACCCTGTGTAAAGATGAAATCAGTAATGTTATCTTCGATATCGTGTAAGAAATTTCCTTTCACTAGCTAGCGCCCTGGAAAATCAGCTGTCTTTGCATTTCAGATAATTGCTTCTTGTATTGTGAAGTTCTATATTTGTGCTAGTTGAAGTGAAAAAAAAATATGCTTTGTGTAAATATTCCTCCTCCTTTCCATTTTCAAGATCTGCTCAATGGAGCCATCACATCTTTTTTATTGTGGTTTTGGAAATAGATGGACATAATTACCTGGGTAGACTCTTTCTGTCTTTGCCCAGGAAGCAGTGAATTATTTAGTCAGAGCCTAAGTAGTCAAGAGGTTCAAAAAATCTCGCCTTTGTTCTTTGTTTGCAGATTTTATTCCTCACCGTACAGTATTCCAACAAACCGCATGATTCCACAGACATCAATCACGCCATTCATTGCTGCTTCCCCTGTCTCTACATATCAGGTACGTCAGATATGCACTTGTCTACTGTGTTTCCCAGTTAATTATGTTTTGGATGGGGATGAAGGCAGAGCGTATACCGCAGAAAATTGTGTGAGTGCTTGCACTCTTGAGTCACACTTGAAACAAAAGGCTCTCTAGTAATATTCAGGTACGATTGGGTAGAGTTTTAAGTGTTTCCTGCATTCTTTACAGCAGTAATGAAAGCCACTATAATTCTTAATTTCAATCAGCTTCTCTGATAAACAACATTTTGCTTAATTTCCAATTGACAACACCAGAAGCTTATCATTCTTATTGAACTGTTTCCTCATTTTGGCTCCCCTTCATTATCCAAATTTTTTTAAGTGTTTTTTTTTAATAATTTATGTTGACTGCATTATACTTTGACCTTTTGACCCCAGCTGTATTTTTTCCAGAAACCGCATCCTTTGAAAGTACTCATTTTTATCCAATAATCCCTGACAAAGCAAATTACTTGAGGATAAGTGTCCTCAAATCGTTCTTTAGTCTGCTACATGACATGTCGTTCAGAATTTCTCTTTTCAGCATATCCCTCTCAGATCTCCACTGGGAAATTACTGTCTTGTTTTGGCTTTCTGAGATGGAAGTCAAAACCAGATTGTATATTTTTATTATTAGCCATTGTCTGGGAACATATCACTTCACAGAAGCTGGTCATTGACTATACATTTTCCAATTTTAGTTATTTCTCTCCTGTGCCATCAGTGCTTTTCCAACCCTGAGTCTTACATGAAATAAGCTACACAAACTTTCAAAGCTGCATGGTGGGTTGTTCTTAATGTTAGGGTTAGTTTGTTGGGGCTGGGAGGTTGCAGATGGTATGGTACTGCTTACAAGTAATTCTGGGGAGTTACCTACTTTAAACTTGATCTTTAAAGATAAATGATTCTTGTAATTCTCTTTGACTTTTTTGTTACTTTATTTTAGATGGCTGTGTAGCACTTTCCAAACAAAAGTTGTTTTGATGAGGTAAATTCAGTAAATTTCAGTAATGGTAGCACCAAAGAAGAGTCAATGCCAGAGACATGCGCTGCATTGCGTGCAGCTCACACGCTATTTTCTCGGTAGCAAAGCTGGCTTAAAAGCCATACTACTTCCCATTCAGGCCACTGAGATCAGGCCACCCAGCCACTTACTTTCATCACTGCTCCAAAGTTCACAGTTGCTCCCCTTTTCCCATTTTGGTTTGAACTATTGCATCAGTTTGTGGTTTCATGCATTTGCATCAAAACCATTTTTTTTTTTTTTTTTTTTTTGACCAGATTCATTTTCCTTAGATAGTTTGCAGTGTAAGCCCAAAGACATTTACCCTGACACTGTGAAGGAACTGCAGTGGTGCAAGAGTGGGAGCAATGAGCAGCAGCAAGCTGTGGCAGCTCTAGTCTGTTTTAGCTCATGGGGATTCACAGCAGAAAATGTTGTAGTAGAGGTGTGTTCGCATGTAGGTGTACTGGTTTTGGTCCGGAAGATGTTTTGCTGAACTTACTTTTCAACAAAAAGAATAGACTTTGATAAACATATACAAATGTTGGAGCACACTGTTATACACTTAATTCTCAACACTTCCTTCGTGAACAAAATTGCAGGGCATCTGGAGAAGTGGGACCTTGTAGCTTTCTCCTTGTTATTCCTGGTCATGCTCAGTCTGAGGTGCCACACACCCATCTCTGTGACAGCAAGTGAGGTGTCTTCTGATGGGTCTAGCACAGCTACACCTTTTGTGTGCTTGTGTGTTGTGGTGTCCAGACTGATGCAAAAGGAAACTAAAATACACAATTCTTGAGGCTGAGACAGAGTTATGATAGCATGTGGGCCATTCACACATAGCACAAAAGGGAGTTATGGCTCAGAGATGCCACCACAAATATGCAAACACTCTATAATGTGTCTAATTCTTAGTAAAATTGTTATATCCTTGAAATACATTACATGGCAGTCATAAGACAGAACAACAAATAAAGTCTTTGGTGACGCATATGGAGTTTTGGTGGGAATAGACCCCAGGATGCTCAAGCTAAGAATGATTCTGGAGGGGCAGACTTCTTAAGCCAGCTTTGCTGTGAAAGCTTTCAATTAGAATAATTTTCAAAAACTCTGAATTATATCTGCAGTTCTTACTGGAAAGAAAATAAGTCATTGTGGGATCTCTGAAAATGCTATACCTTTAAAAGTTCATACAGATACTTTTGAAAATAAACTTTGAACATTTTATGTCTCCTACACTGTCGGTTGGATGACATGTTCATGATTATATTGATGGATGAAAGCAAACAATGCAAATGAAAAAATAGGACAACATGGAATATTGAAGACTTCTTTACGAGATAAAATGTTGTGATTCATGGAAGTGGTGCAATCACTCAGACTTCTGACTTTGGTGGAAAACATTATCAAATGAAATTTGAGAGCTTTTTCCTTTGTCAATAACTTTACGAATTAATTTTGTGCTGAGCTATAAGACTTAAGTCTTTTGTCAAAATTAGCACCTTAGTTGTAATAGAGAGAATATTTTCAAGTAAATCTTTAAGTTTTAAACTTTTCTATGCTAATTAAAAGTATTTGATGTGCAGGTCCAGAGTACTTCATGGATGCCTCATCCGCCATATGTTATGCAACCAACAGTAAGTGGATACCTGGTTATATCTGGCTAAAAGTGCTTCCATTGTAGACTTGCTCTGCTTATCCAGCCACATTAAAGTCCTGGGTCATGTAAGAGCAGCCAGCTGCTTCCTGTGACAAGAGCCCTCTGCTGTAAAGATTCTGTTTCTTTAAGGAGCTCCATTTGATTTAGTAGAAAGGGGAGGTTGGGTGATGTGTTATCTAATTGCATTGATTGTAAGAGAGTAACAAGTTCTGAAGCGATGCTTCTGAAGCTGTGCTTCAGGGGATGCAAGATAACTGCATTCCTGCATACTTTAAATGGCCAGGATCGACACGTGACCACTCCCTTATATGCTTATCCATCAAAAACGTCCTGTGCAGTTTTATATCAAGGATCCTCAGTGCCTCAGTAATGCATTTCAATGTAGTGGAAAAGTGTGAAGCACAACTGTCTTAGAGAGTCTCTACCAAATCTGAATCTGCTTTATGATTTGACCAGTCAACTCTTTCCCCCCCACACCCTGAATAAATTGTCATCTTTATCAATTTATATATTATTTAGATATATTTATAGTTAAAGCTGCATTATATTTCTAACCAACATTCATTAGAACTAGTGCAGCTGATTTTTGTTTACCTCACAGAAGAGTTTTGATGCACTTTACCTAAATATTAGCGATATACCAGGAGAAAACACCATACTGAATTTCAGTATAGACAGATCACTTTAGTTACATTTCCACCTTTGGTGAGTTTCTCAGGTATAGATCCACTTGACAGCGCCATTAATCAAAATTTAAATGTGTGCGCCACATAATCATCAATACCTTGATTTATAGAAGAGGAGTAATATTAAAATGAAGGTCTATGGCTTAGGATTGTTTTTTATATTTTTGTTCAAGTATTTTGACTTCATGGGAGTGTAACTTCTGGTGAGAGTTAGCTGTACAGCAACATGGATATAATTACACTACATATCTGTTTAGTTACACAAGTCTCTCATCCCAATGTGCAGCCCCCTTTGCACAGCCCTCAGCTCTTTGGAGGCAAGTTCATCAGTTCTCTCACAAGGCAGGGAGCATAGTGTGGGACTGACTGGGCACCCAATTCCTACTGCTGCAGTGCTGCACCTCTCTGCAGAGCCTGGGGGAACTTTCCATCTCAGTGGAGTAAAGCTGTTGCTGTATTCCATGTAGGGAGATGAAATGTATTGAACTAATTCACAGTTAACATCCATCCTGTATTCTAATATTTGGGTTTAATAGCAGACCACAAGAAGTCTTTAATGTGTGTGTATGAATTATGAGACTTCTGGAAGCCAAAGAATCTCCAATCCTTGCAGAAAGACTCAATTTCTAAAAGAAAAACCTAAGCACTTTACCAATCCCAGATTTTGTGTATATGTGTGTTTGAATTTTATTTGACAATATTGAGCAAAGCATTTTTCTGCAGTACCAGGAGAGGTATTATGATGAGGTAATTGAATGTATTTACCCCTTAGAAAGGACAAGAAGAGAAAACTGTCTTTTATAGTGAGTAGCACCCTCAAAATGCTGAGTTAAATTGGTGTTCATTGTCAACCAGAGAGTCGTGTCAAAAAAAAGGAAGTGTGATTCTAGGTGGAAAAGCAGAGGGTCAATAGATAAGTGGTGTACCATTTCTGTTCTAGTCTTATTGCTGTCGTGGCTTACTTCCATGTGTTTTCTGTAGTAATTCTAGTCTCTTCACTGAAAGATTTTTCCCATATGTTTCCAAAGATTATGTTCTTAAGTAAGAGGACATGAGGCATTTAGTACCAAAGAAGCATAAAAGCAAAAAGGCAGAACTACCATTCCCCAGGTTTCATTCAGAGATGAATTCTTTATTAGAAATGTCTGAAAACTTGTCAGAGTATTACCACACAGAGAATTCAGGAGACTTCAGAATTAATGGTCTGTTTTGAAAGAAAATAAAGAATCTGTGTTCGTTTTAAGTTTCTGTAGTTTCACGCCTAACTATAGACGCTATTCTAGGCACTTCCATAGCTCAAAAAAAAAAAGAAGAAAAGATTACCATAAAGTTGGCAAAATTAAGGATGTCAGTTTTTGGTAATCCTGTGAGCTGATGGAACTGGGAACTTTCTAATTTGGTTAGCTTTTTATTTCTTCTTGTAAGCTAGTTTTCCATGTTATTATCTAAATTGCCAGCACTTTACTTCATAATATTTTATGAGGTGATTGATTGTGGCATGTGGTGTCCCCCTGGACACCACTGCAGATAAATGTTACATTCCCCTTGCCCCAGGAAGGAGAACATTTTGTTAAGCCTCTATTATTCTTTGTCAGTAGAGATGAACTCATAGAGAAGGCACAGTTTGAATTGCTCAAACAGTGGTGGTTAATTCTTTGTTTTGATTATAAGTATCCACTAAATCATGTTACTGGATGATTAGCTTTCCATTTCCGACAGAAAGCCCTACTTCATGTTTATGTATAATTTAACATCACGTAGTGTCCCTCATGACAAAAAGACAGGCAGAACCATGCTGTAGAGGAGACAAAGGGGGTTTTTCACTCAGCGTGCTGTGCACAGACAGGGCAGTGTTCTCCCAGACTGGCAGGCTTGCCGACTGGAGGGAAGAGCTGTGCTGCACGGCACTACCATCCTGTGTCTGCCTGTCCCTCCTCTGCCTGCCCATCTCATCTCCCTTCCCACCTGCCTCCCTGTGCAGCAAATACAAAGCTCTTTCTTCAGTGATATCCCCTGCAGTAGGTTGGCCTGTCAGACATTTTTGTCCTTTATTTCCCTTTGTATATCAATTTCAGCCACATTTTCCTGATGTGTGCATGTGTGCATTCTGTGTCCATTTACTTGGTGGATTGCAAAGCCCACTATAGTAAAAGATTGTATCTCCAATTCCTTCTGTAGCTTTTTAACTACAACCAGATAAACTTCTGACCCTATCAAACAAAAATTACATCTATATTAACTGGAAAATATTTGTGTATACTGATTTCCCTTCTCAGCCTTGTTTGTCTTCTTACTTATGTGATACTCTTAAAAACAGAAAACAATAAAAATTACATTTTCTAAGAAAATAATAGAACAATTTTGTCCTAAAAAGAGAAAGTCAGATGAACAGTCAGGGACTCTGCAGGTGTAGAACTGATATTCTAGGGTGTTGCTAATAAGCAATTGCAAATACAATTTTTAAAGGGGTTTTATTTTTGGTTATCAGCAATTTTTACTGGTCTTACTCCAAGAGCCATGGAAAAATAATATCAAATAGGTTAAGGTAACATTTCTATTTCTGAATGAGTAGTGTTGAAAATAAATTTACGCTGGTATAGTAGGGTCATATATGAAAACTTCTCACATCTTAATGCTTACACAACCTTCAGGATTTTGGAAAACAGTATTCCTGAATCACATGGACATGATGAAAAATTTACTAGAGGTTCATAAGTGACTCAGACACTTTTGAAAAATGCACCCTTTGTGAACTGAACCTTCACCACTTTTTCCCATATTGATTTCACTCTGTCAAAGTAAGAATACCTAAAATTTGCCAGTTTCATTGCTTTGCCATGTGCCCTGGTCACTCTCCACAGTTTTAATGGAAGACAAGCTCCAAAAGAGTAAGAGCAGTGTGAGTTTGGATTAGAATTGGCAAAACATTTAATGCACTGAGGGTAGTCCAGGCTCAGTTTAGTTAACTATATCTGTCAAAGTACAGTGCTTACTCTTCCGTGTTTGAAACAAGTCTTGTATTTCATTACTGCCTCAGGATAAGGATAGATGGATAGTGATGACAGAATCAAAACATAAATGGGATAAGAGTTATTCTGGAGACTTATAACATTTGCCATATTACTGTGTTTTTCCTGTAGTCCCTGAGGGCTGTTTGAAAGTTATGGGGATACTTTGAAAAACATGTTTACTTGTCAATTCACATGTAGACAATCTAATTTTTACTGATAAGGGCATTTGTTCAAAACATATTGATTCAAATCTTTATGACAAAAAATACATGTACTCTTCCTCTTTAAAGGCAATTTCTTTTAGTGAACCAAGAGAAATGCGCTACCCTAATACTCAATGTGCACACTGGTTTTACACTTATCCTCTTTTATTTGCTAGTAAAACTGTGTGTGTAATCACTGGGTATGCACAGGTAGATGTTCTTGTCCTTCTGGAATCGGTTCTACATAATAGCTGGAGAAGGAGTATGCCAGTGGCAGCAGGAAGTGTGCAAGCAGAGCAGTATATGGAAAAATGTACCACCGATAATGATAAAGTATGCTGGGGAGAACTTCTGTTCTGGAAGTTTCTCAAGCCCTTACAGTCCTTCTAGAGAGGTCAATGTCTTAACAAACACCCTTATTATTTTCTTCTGTCATCCTTCCTGTGGCACATGGCTGAATGGAATTCGTCTGTCTCTAAAAGCATCAACAAAAACATGTCTTATTTCATAAGCAGTGTAAAACCCCTAGTTTGATGAGAAGCGAGGCTGAGTAAGGACTCCAGTTTCTTGCCTCTTGATTGTTGTGCATGAATGTAGTAGCGTAAAAGGTACAAATTGTTCAACTGAAATGGATCAGTTTTCATTTTCTCACTCGCGACTCTGCTGTTTTGGATAATACCCAAAATACCACAGCAGTTTCAGTGTTTTGATTCCTACGCTCTGGAACAAAGAAGTTCCTTGTGCTCCAGTCCACATCCCTCTCCCAAGAAGCCTTTCTCTACCTCACGTTTATTGCTCTACCTTTTTAGTAAACAGAGCCAGGAGTCTTTCTTGAGTTTGCCTGTTTGAGTGTAAGAAAACAAAGTATGTCCTCTGCAGACAGTTGAGTCCTGCCTCCAAGATGAAATGTGAGAATTCAGCTAGCTGGTATGAAAAGTAAACAGGAAATAATCCTTAGAAATTGGAATCTTCAGCAAGTCTTTCAACTTTTAGCTGTGTATTTTTAAGAGATCCTTTGAACATGAACTTATTTGAACTCTTAAGGCTTAAGTGTTTAGAGGTTGAAATAACTAACCAAATACCAATGACAAAGTTCTGCTGAGCAATTTTAATTCCAGTGTTTCCCGAGGCAGAAAATCGAGGACTACAAATTCTATAACTCTGATAATCAAGACAGTAATTGGCAATATTCCTTTGGGGCAGGCAGGCTCACATGAGGTCACTTCTGCCTCCTTCTCACCCAGCACCCACTGTACACAGATGTTGTCTCAGTGCTACCTAAACGGGTTTTTCAGATGCGGGTGAGCAGGTCCTTGCTGACCTCCTTTAGTGCCAGGTGGTGTTGTGCTGGGGAGAGTACCCAGGACAGAAAAGCAGTGCCTGAGCTCAATTAACTTAGACCTCTAAAAGAAAACAGGTGTAAGTGATTCAGCCAAGTTACATCTCCTACTCAAGTGTAGCGGTTTTTAAGTCTGATTATACAATGCTTCTGGAATCATATCAAAGTATTGCTCCAGTCCTTTGTTCTGCTGTCGTAGAAATTAATATGAATGCCAGAAAAAGATATATTTAAGTTAGATTGCCAACATTTTTTGACACTCTGTTAGAGCCCCCTAGTGAAACTGAGCATTTTTTGTCATGGCAGCAAGACAGACCACATATGGATTCACTTAGAAAGCATGGACAGGAGAACCACAAATGTTTCCAGTAGACAAGCCCTTGCATTTGAGGAACTTGTGGTGTGCTGTTTTATCCTAAAAAGACTTCAGAGCTCTAGTAAAATTTTCTTTTCTTTCAAATATTCTACAGATAGCATGAACACTAAATGGATAAACCATCGGTTTGTTTAAAGACATTTACATTAGTGGAAAAAAACATGACGTCTATGTTTCATATAAATCTATAAACATAAATGAAAAAGATATTTGGAAAAGAAGGCATCTGACACTAAATTTGAAAGGTTCCCCAGAGTTTCCTGAAGCCAGGAAATTCTGGTTGAGGTTATGGAATATTGATTTCTTTTTAACAGAAAAGATGCAACCTTACCCGTCAACCTTCATTGTCAAGAAAAACCTTAAAACAACAGCTGTTTAAAAGCAGCTTTATCAACGGGGACTATTTTTTTAAAAGATAGTTATTAATCAATAGACATTAGAGTACCTTCTGTGGAAGAATGTAGTGCATTTTTAAAAAAATCAATGTCTAATTTTGTACAAAGCCTGCATTCTGCTTTCACTTTTCCCACTCCGTGTACATCACCTAAGAATATCAGCAATACTTAATTTCTCTCACATTAATATATGTAGCATCTCTGTTTTCATGGAGATTTGCATTTTCATCAAGTTTTAGATTTACACTAAGTCAAAATCCTGAACACAGATCTGTAAGATTCACCCATTTTGTTTGCCATTTTGAGCAAAAATTCCTCATTTGGTGACCACTGGTCAAGTTAGCTATTTACCAGGTGGTAGATTAGTAAGTAGGCAGATTGTGATAGGATCAGGAGAGAGTGGTGGACTGTGTAAACATATGCTCTTAATGATAGTCCCAGAATTAGATGAATCAGTTTGCAGAAAGTAACGGGCTCAGCAGCGTGCTGAATTTAGCTCACCATCAGGTATTTTGCCCCGTATGATGCATTCTGGTTATGCATGCATATGTGTGCTGTAAACAGGCTGAGGCATGTGGCATGTGTTACAGTCCTCTCAAATTTACCCTCCATCATGAGCCTTTCTCTTAGTTTGTGCCTAGCATTGTCTGCTGACTTGCAGTTGATGCTGATGTTACCCACCTTCCACAGAGAGCGCTCGGCTCTGCTGGCTTACAACAAATCAGACGATGTGCACATCGTAAGCAGGACCCCAGCCTGCCTGTAATGAAGGTGGTCATGTGGTGCAACTGCCAAACATGCAAGTTCTGTGCTGGTGGAAGGGAAAGGCAATGATTTTCATCTGCCACAGACAGCAAAGAGCTTTGAATGTGCTCTGTGGTCTGAGAGCACAGAGGTTTCACACTAGTTGGTGACAAGGCTGGGAATGGTCTCTGGGTGCCTTTCCCATGATGGAGATGTGGTTCTCATTTCCATAGCGCAGTTAAGAATACAAGATGTTACCAGAGGACAGTTCACTAGCAGAAGGGGACCTGGATCTCCTTTCTTCCTCCCAAACTCCATCCCTACACTGCAGGAAATCAGCATTTCCATTTACAGATTAAGCACTGGGCAGCTTTGGAGAAGGAAACAGGTTCTGGGGTTCTGCAAACCCAGAAGAGGATTATTGAGAAAAGCCTGTGATTTACAACTAGAGCAATGCCAGGGCAGCACCATAACTGTGATAACTCCAAAATAGAATTTAAAAAGACTGGCACAACCTGTCAAAGCTGTAAAGGTGAATTCTTGTTAGTGAAGGACCAAGTCAAATTTTAGGCTATTGACAAGATATCCTTTTATTAACAATTAAGTAGGAAGAAAATTGTGTATGAATCAAGGTCTAATCTTCAAGGTTAATTAATTTACTATTTTTTAAAATATGGTATTAATTTGGAGTTTTGTCCTAGAGGCTTCAACTGTTTTTGAAAGAAAATTCCAAATGGAAATCATGCATACTTGTTTAGCTACAAATGTATTTTATAGCTATATTTATCCTTGCTGCAGCTCCTTTTTGACCTGAGCCTGCCTTTCCTCACACTGGCTTCAAAGAATACATGTAGGCTTAGAGCACTTAGTGACAGATACCTTTTCATCTGCCACTGATCAGCTTTTTGACCTTGGAGAAAACATCTTTCTCTCAGGCTCAGTTTCAGATTTGTCTTTTTTAAAATCCCAATCTATTTAGATTATAAAACTGTCATACTGCTAAATAGTTTTTAGTAGAAGTTTGTGAAAAGTCTGGTGGAACAAGGGCCCATATATTGACTAATGCCTCTAAACACATCCTCACAGTGATACTATTAGGGTTTAGGGTTTTCATGTTAATTATTAAAATAAACCTGTCCCAGCTACAAAAGGAAATATTGGATCTGATTTTTACCAGTATAAATCAAGAGCTAACTTCGCTTAAGAAAATTGAATTGCATAGGTGTGAAACAGCGAGAATGAAAAGAGAATCACGCCGGCAGCAATAAGCTGATGAAGGAGACTCTGGCACCTTCTTAATCCTTAGAACAAAAGCACTTCCACAAATTACCATTATGTTACACCAAGTGTATTCAAGGACCAATTCACATAAGTAGGGGAAACTAACTAATCTGTGTATTACTTATGATTGCATCATGATTTTTCTAGTGCAGGACTTGTGTAAAAAATTATAATAATATATTCTAAGGACTTAGTGACCAGTTTATAAGATTCAAAATTCCTATATCCAGGAACCATATAGAATCAGAATATTCTGAGCTGGAAGAGACCCACAAGGATGATCAAGTCCAAGTCTTCAGTGAATGGCCCATACAGGGATCGAAACCACAACCTTGGCATTATTAACACCATGCTCTAACCAACTGAGCTAATCTCAGTGACATGCTACATAATCCCTTGCAAAACCTGATTAAATAGTTTGATTTTATGCCTCTTGATAATCCTATCAGGAGGTTTGTTTCAAAACACCTTTGCTCTGAGGCTTAGCACTCAGTTTTTAATTTCCAACCTAAAGGTGCTCCTATTCATTTTGCCTCCATCTGTTCTTGGTCAAACATTCTTCCTACATTCAGTTGTTGTCCTTTCTCAATGTTCACCACATTAATTTATAGATGAAAATTTTACCTGCATTTTCATTTTTAGGCTAACTATGTTAACATCACTTCATTTGCAGTAATGTAAGGATTTTATACCTCTGGCTGCAACAATGGCCCTTCTTTGGATCTATTCCACTTTGAATTCATTTTTCTGGGGCAGCCAATGCTCACAGGATTCCAGCCTTTTGTGAAAATAGCATTAATACTTCCTTGTCTTCTCTGGGATGACTTTGCTGCATTGTAAAATATCTTTCGTCCCTTGTGCTTATGACTGGTAATGCAGTCATCCTGGAATTCACTGATATACCTAGGTTTTCTCCTTCTTCCATGTTTCCAGCAGATGCTCCTACGTGATAAAGGAAACCACGTTAGCCTGATTGACTTGATGAATTTGTGCCTTGCTCTGTTTAATCCAGTCCTTCCTGTATGGTATTCTAATTTACCACTTAATGTGCCTAACAACTTCACAATTTCTCCAAATATTATTCAAGGGAATTATTAAAAACATTGGATGAGAGCAATCCTGATGGAGATTTTAGTGACCCTCCCACTGAAGTAGCATAGCTTGTCTTTTAGCACAGCCTGTTATCATTTCCACTTTAGTTAATCCTTTATCATCCCCAAAGTTTAGTAATTTTTGGCTGTAGCACTGCCTGAAATACTTTATTGACCTTGAGAGAGTTTAGATCTGCTGCATGTCCTTTGTTGAGAAAATAGGTCATTTTATTTTAAAAAATGAGGTTAGCTAGATCTATCTTTGATTTATCTATGTTCTATCTTCATTAATATCCTTTAGTCCTGGCCACTAGACCTGTGCTTATATGTTCCAGCTCTGCAATGGAGATGATCCAGTCCTGCTTCCTCAATTCACCTTGAGTTCAGTGACTTCTTTGGGTTTTTCACCTCCTTTGTCTGTATTCATTTTTCTGCCCAAACACTCATTCTCTGAGTGCTGCCTCTGCTGTCTACTGGTTCATGTAGGAAATTGAGATAATGTCCTTATTCTGCCAGGGCTCTTTCTGAAACACCTTAATGTGTCCCACATCTGCCCTGCATGGGGAGCCAAGCTCTGGGTTCTCTCCTTGGTTTTCACTAATCTATGTAAGAAACTTTTTGTTAGGTGTTTGGATATCATTTGCAAAGTCTCAGGCAGACTTATAGTAAATCTTATTTCTGGCCTGCAAATGTAACATTTTCTTGCCTTTTTTTTCCTCCCTTCTGTGTTCATTCCTGATATACTTATTGACGTGTCTGAATAAGTGGCTGATTAATTAACACCTTTTCAACTGTAACTGCTGAAGCATCTTAATAACATAATTATTTTAAAATTATTTTTGCAGAGGCAGTGCTAACAGTTTATTTTTTTATCTCAGTGTATAAACGTAGGCTGTAGTCTGGCACCCTGGAACTTAGAAACATTCAAGATACCATAATTAGTAGCTTATTATTGAAACTGTTGAATGTAGTTAGGTGTAACAGTATTTGACATTCATTTTTTACTTTCATAGCGAAAATGCTTTCTTTTCATTTCAAATGTCCTTAGAAAGAATATAATACTGACCTAAACTTTGCAGTACAGAGGCAAATCATGTGTGTCTTTCTTAAACTGATTTTAGTCCCACTGAAGTGGAGTAATTGCTTAATTACAGTTTTTAGGTTGTAACCTTGTGGCCTTGTTTTCCTCTCAAAGGGGTGTGAATTAGGATTAAGTCCATGCATTCAGCAGTGTTTGCCACAAAGCCTCTTGTGAGTCAATGGTATCTGCAGTGCTGTTGAGAGCATGATTTCTTACATGATTGTGAAAACAAATAGTGAAATGTAATAGCATAAACACTGAACATTCTTTGGCTGTTTCATTGTGGATTGATGAAGAATGAGTTGTGTAACACAGTGATCAACAGAATCTGAAAAATTTTGAAGGAGTTCCAAGTTGTTATTTAGTGAAACCACTACCTTTGGGCTACCTGCCAAAGAGATGCACTTCCAGCAGGGTAGGTTCTCCTATCAAACGGCCTATTGTTAACAAGAAATTGGAAATTAGGGGCTGAAATCTCACTTCTTCTTACCACAGTTTAAATGCAATTTTTTTATTTCTTGTTCCTGACTACAGCCTCTTGTTAAAGGATGTCTGCTAGACAGCCTTCTGCAATCTGTGCTTTTTAATAAGCTACCTGGGATGTTTTGTAATGTCACAGCAGGTCTTGTTGCCAAGGAGAGACCCTGTCTCTAACATGGACCCCAAATCCCAGGTGTAGCCTTTCACCACTGCACTTTTCCAAGAGAGCAATTGAGTGGAAGTTATCTTTTCTCTATGCATGGCAAACCCTACATGCACATCCCAAAGCAGGGAGACAGTTGGGTTCCTCATTATCAGTTGTCTACTTCTGCCTCCTAAAATACTGTAAACTCACAGAGTGTGGAGTCCTCATGTGGGGTTCAGTCTGGGATAACTTGGATGATTACTTCAACTTCAAGCTGAGGATCACAGGATTGACACCCTGCTACTGATCCCCGTGGTGGGACAAGAGGGCTGCATATGATTCACACATCACACAGCCTGCTTTCAAACAGCCTTTGTACTTTTCCAGTATGGCAATCTGCAAATCATTATGCACCCCCTCTTTGCCCAATCCACACAGGATGTGAGTCTGTGTCAGCTCCCAGCTTGATAGCCTTCCTCTTCAGCACTATCAATAAAAACCCTGCTTGCAGCTTTGGAAATTACTGGTCGACTGCTTGCCTCTAGCCAAGAGGGTGGGTGTCACATTCACAGATGTCCCACATCTGACAGGGTTGTGGCTAGAAGTATATTTTCCGTAGGCAGGTAGGGGAAGAGACCTACCGTTGTAAGCTGGCTCATCCGCAGTGCCGCAACTGCTCCTGGCTAACCCTGAGTTCAGCGGTCCAGGAGAACAAGCAGTGTTCCAGGAAAAGCATGGTTGTATGCCTTCCACCACTGACATTTCTTCCTGCTGGCAGGCCACGTCATTTTTGTGGAAAGGAGAGGATTGCTCTAGATGTACTTATTTTAAATGAGGATGAAGTGTTTGATGCAATGATCGTTTCCTGGTGCTTGTCACAGGTCTTGCTTCAGGGAGAGAAAGGGGTGAACATTTGTCAGGAGCAGTTTGAGTGTTTCTGATAGACAAGCAGATGCAGAACCCCATCTCACTGATTTGTGTCTGTGGAAGCTGCAAAGCTGTATTAGCTCCCTCACTAACTCCACTCCAAGTGCAGCAAGCAAAGACACTCATGACAGCTAAAGCTGTGACAGGCCACGTCTTCCCCCAGGAACAGCACAGGAATAAGAAAAATTTGAAGAGAAAGACCTGTGCAATTCCCCTGGTTTCATGGTGCTTTCTGCAGACAGTAATATCCTGCTCAAATCTTCAACATTCACTTGATATCCAATTTTATAACATTTCAACCTAAATCTTCACAGGTATTCAACACCTTGGGCATGTTGGTTTTACCAGGAGATGACTATAAAGCAAATTTTAGGCAGCTGGTTAGAGCATGGTAATGGGGGGGAATCTGGTCTTTGAAAGGGAGTCCTGGTGCTGCTGCTGCTGCTGCCCAGAGAAGAGTTATGGCTCAGAGCTCAGATTTGGACTCACACAGCAAACATACCTTCAATCCGTGCCAGTGTTCATGTTAAAAGCATGGACCTGGAGCAGGTCCTGGGAACTCCATACTCATTTGGCCCTTTCCTTTGCTTTGCCTCCACTTTTCAGGGTAGAAGAGCAAGACTATTTATCCTTGGATGACAAAGTTCAGGTTTGGCTATAACCCTGAGAAACATTTTGCTTGCCCCACACAGGTGATGTGCACGTCTTTGAGATTCTGGACTTCATACTTAAGTGGATAGTAACCATGGATGTTTTCACGGAGATAATATAAATGTACCAATGTGTGTAACTGCATCCATTCAGGAAAAATAAATAACTATTGGACATGTGTGTAAGCCAGGTGAACTCATTATAAACATCTTGTATTAGACCTTGGGAAGCTTCAAATACCACAGTTGAAGAGAACTTTCTCACAATATTCAAAAAGTGTACATTTTTTATTCTTCCTAGAGTTTTATATGCCATTCAAATTTGTCTTCCAGATAAAAATCAGTGATACAGGTCACGGCTCTGAGAGTGTGGGCTGCAGTGATTAGCAGTGTTCTGTTTGTGGTGGTATTCACCTGCTTACACAATATGCACTGCATTTGAATCCTCTCTGAGCTTCTTTTCATTATTTTGTTCAACTGACAAGTGAAGGAGTAAGTAGAAACACGCCATGAGTGCTGTTATATCGAGTGAAGTATGAGACTGTGCTTTGCCGTTTCCTTTCATCTACTTGGCCAAGCTGGGACAATATGTAACCAGGCATTATGCAATATTTGTTCTGCTTCTCACAGCATAAAAAGCTATGTTAACTCTTTTGTGCTGGTAAAAGTCTTGTGGATAAATACAAGGGACAATTTGACATTAACAATTCCAATATCCAGTATCGGTCATAGGAGCATCACAGGCATTACTTTTGTATGTTATATGTGCTAAAGGACAATAGTTTTACTCAAATGTGGTGGTTTCCCTCTGAGAAGTATTTTCTCCATTTCAAAGAATTCTATCTATCATTCTGACATGCTCCGAAGTGGAAGCCCAAGCCAAACAAACCAAGCAACAGCAAAATCAGCAGAAGGCTAGAATGTGTGACAAAGACTTAAAATCCCAAAAGAGTCAGGCACCCATTTGTACCCTAGGTATCACCACTTAATGAGTTACTGTGAAGTCTGTGAACACTAATGTGAAATTCTTTAGTGTCTCTGTGAGCGAGTCCATTTTCTTGACCTCTTAGTTAGGAACTGCAGAAAATGTCATGAGCTGCAGCCAGCTGTTCATGCCTTCTGCATGATCTGCTTAGACCATGAAGCAGCTGAGCCCTAGATATACCCAAATAGCAAGTTTATAATAAATACACCTGAGCTGAAGTGAAAAGATTAATTACCGTCTTTAAAATATAGGATAGTTGCCAGAAAGTTTTAAAAATTTCACTGCAGAATACAGGGCTTGGAATGCAACTTCCTGAAAGTGATAAATCAGTTCTGATGATTGATACAAGGCTCTAATTTTCCTGAACGTTTTCGAAGTTTTCTGAAATGTTTCTGAAATATTCTAGTAAATGGTGTGGTACAATATTAAAAATCCTTCCAATCTGTCTAATTAACTACAGCCATAGTTGCTTCTCAAGACGAAAATTAACTACTTGGTTTGACGTATTGCGAGCCCTCTTACACTAGGGTGGATAATTCTAGCTCCACAAGGAGTTTTGGTCACCTAGTTTCTCAGTTCAGTGGATCTGCAATTGAATCATTTCCTCTTAACGGGTGACTTGACTAAGTGGTTTGAAAGTAATTAGCAAATACAGTGGACCCAGTATTGAAGTGTATGATCAGCATCTTATCAGGAACTAGTTATTTCCCGTGGAAAACTGCGGTCGACTTCTCAAGAAATTCAGAAAGCAACTTGTCACTCCTGCTTCTAAGGAAGCTAATCAGGGAATAACCATGCACCATCCCAGGCATGTTTTGACTTGTGATAAAGTGATCCCAACTGATTCTAAAGGCATTTTCAGAAAGTCTATTCTTTATTGCTATTGGATGTTTTATTTGGTCACTTTTAAGAAAGCAGTAATTGTCTTCTTACAGACGCAGACTATTTTTTATCCACTAATACATTTTAATCTTGGTGCACAGCTGTTAATGGGATATGCTTCCACTCCAGAGCAATTCAGATTGATTTTGTTTCTACTTCAGAAATATATTACAGTAGAGCCACAGTATATAAAAGGGCTCAGTGTGTTGAGATGAAGTAGCCTCATGGTATTTGCAGCTTCTGATGGGAGTTCAGTACATTTGGAGCAGAAGTGGTGATTGATTGTCTGGTGCTCAGGCTAATTGATATGACACTGAGTTGGTCAGAAGCTCTCAGCTCCATCAAAATCACACATGACATTGTTCCTGTGCCTCTTAATATTGACTGGGTAGTTCACATGATAAAATCAACATGTTTAGGAAGAGACTTCCAGAGCTGGGTGAATCTTCCTTCAGCAAGTTACATTCTTTCCAGAAAGGCTTCCTGCCTAGAGTAGCATTACTCCTCCGCTGGAAAATTTTTAAAAGGATGTTCTCAGGTCTGTTTATTTTTAATGGGCTAGGATGCGGTCACTGAGATCCTGTGAGGTCAGAAGAATGGAATGAAAGTGGTCACAGATGACACTTGAGCTATTTCCACAGCTGGATGCACACCAGCCAGAGTAGGCGGTCCTCTGCAGATGAATTAGTTCATTGAAGTACATGATACAAAACATCTGTTACAATGGGAACAAACAAAAACAATGTGCCTTTGAAGACTGGGATTTGTTGGGAACTGCTTGCAAGGGTGCTGAATGAGACAGTTGTCAGAAAGTCAGAAACATTTTTAGTCTTGCCCTTGTGTGAACTAAAGCAAAACTACATAGTAAAAACAATTAATTGAATTAAGCGAAAGATCTGCTTTACCAAACTTTTATTTCACTGATTCCTCATACAGCAATAGGGAGGGAAAGAAACCTTCTGTATCAAATGTTTTTTATACCCTAAACCACTTCTAATACAATGGTACAACTCCAGCTGAGTGGCTGTAAAAACTTAGAAGCTACAGTGGTATAGTAACTGTTATTCTGTCAGTCGTTCCCCGTGCTGCTTTATTACCAGCTGTCTTGAAGTGCAATAGACATTTTTCATTGTCACTGCCACCTGATGACAAATAAAACCTTCAAAATGCTTTTGCTTGAAGGAGTAACTCACAGCTCCTAGCAAGAAGTAGACCTTTCACATCACCTTAATGAGCCAGAGTGATCCAAACATTCCCACCCCATTGTACGCTTACAAGGCTTACTTTTGGCTGCCTTTGATTTTTTTTTTTCTCATAGTTGAGCATGTGAGGAAGTAGGAATACTCAGATATTTATGGAGTAAACAAACATGCTGTGTGTATTAAGATTGAAGACAAATCAGTCAAAGCCAGGTGTTTATCAGTTATTATTGGGCAGCATTGTTCTCATGGACAGTTTAAAGACAATGCAACATTCCTAACACATTATTTCAGCCATGGTAATGATGAATTAGATGCAGGTACATCTTTTAGATACATCAAAGCATTGGTTCCCCTCTTTTTTTCCCTTTTATTCCTAAACTGAGCATGCCAACTGTCACACGGATTTGATGGATGAGAATCGTGTCCTAGATACATAATAGGAAAAGGTTGTACTAGAACAAAATGCTCCCAAAGAGGTTTGGGTGCCCAGTCTGTGTAAGCATGTTAGGTAGAACAGCAGTAAAAAATAAAAAACCTAAACAGAAATTAATCCTTTAGATCAAGCATGTGGTAGGGATATGTGATTTTGGACCTGGAAATCCTTTAGTTCATCCCCTGCCTGCCACGTCTGCACAAGGCTGCTATGTTTCTTTAAGACTCAACAACTGGAACAGGAGCTTCTGTGGATCTCATGGGTGCCAGATAGGCCTCTGGGAGAGGGCCTCTTTTGTGGCTTTCCATCTGGGATCCAGTGTTGGGTGTCAGAGGAGGTGAGAAACTGCAGAGGAAACAAAGTTAAACAAGGTTCTTGTACAGTTCAATTGATTCTAGTTTATGCCTTCCCGATGAGCGGGAGTCTGATTGTATATGTAGTCATAATTTATTATAGCTGTACAAGACAATTATGTTAATCTTACTTTTATTTCCTAATATTCTTTGATCTCATACACATCAAAGATGTAAAATTTTAGTCTTGTTGGTAATTAGCTAGAAAGCAAATATGTTGTCTGTCAGTACAGAGGATACAAAGCACAAGAAATTGTCCTGGGGGAGTCTAGATTCAAGACTAATTTTTTTTCTCCTCATCAGATTTTTATTTCCCTTTCATCAGTTCCCTCAGCCATTAAATAAATGTACTGGAAGTAAACTTTGCCATTGTGAAATTCATTCAGCTTATTAAACCACCTAGTCAGTCAGTATGAATCCTCAATTGAGGAAAAGCAGTTTGGTACATCAAACGAAAATGAACATCAGTGTTTCCCAAAGTTGCAACAACCCCTTGCGGTCTGTACTGACAAAGGTTTCACGCTTGCTTGCTGTTAGTTTTAAGCAGGCATAGGCTAATGCTGTGCACAGTTCTCATTTGATTCACCCATTTTAGTCCAAAGGCTTTGATTTCTAACTTGTGATTACTGCTCTGGTCAAGAACAGCAAATGAGGATACGCTAAATTATTTGGCGCTGCAGTTGCTCTTCAAAGCTGCCTTTCTGGAAGGAGAAAACACACAGGGATTATTTTACAATTTCTGCAGTGAATCTCTGCATCAGTACTTTGTGCCTCCATCTGGTGGATTTATACATCACAGTTTATTCTGGGGATTGACCCCTCCCTCCACTTTTGTTCATGAATTGCAAAGAGATCATTATCTTCATAAATTTGTTTACAGTCCAAAACTTCCATATGAATAATTTATGGCAACATTTCAGCCTAAGGATCCTTCTCAGTGTGCATAACAAGTATTTATTAGATGGTTTCTTACTGGAAATTTTTATTAGACTTGATTCTTTCCTGTTCCAAGGTTGGTTGTCCTTATCTTTGTTAATTACTTCAGCTTCTAGACAAGATGGCTGTCTTGCCAGAAAATAAAATTTTGTTTCTTGATTAAGCAAGTCTGCAGGCAGTCTAGGGCCACAAAATTTACAACTGGTTTACTGAAAAAGACCAAAAATCACTGAATTGCAATCTGAATCTGAAAACAAGAGCAGAATCATTTCTGCTAGAGATAATTAATTAATGAAAATCTGTCTGTGGTATAAAAATCTTTTGGATACCTGCATAGCAATGTACAGCTTGGCATCTGTCTCAGAGGATTAAAACAATATGAAATACTGGTAGCATTCAAGCTGATGACAAAACTGTAAATAATTTCAGCAGGGCCAGGATTTCAAGCCAAATTTTTCAAATTCATTAAGATCTGTACGTTACCATGATTGTTGGATTACAGAAGTTTGAACCATTGAAATTGCAAACAGCTTCTGCTAAAATTTTTTGCCTCATCTAGTTCCCTCTTCAAGCTGTGCACTTCTGCATTACTTCCCTGAATTCATAATCATTTGCAGTGACACTGAACTGAAACACCAGAAGCTGGTCCTTCATGATGCTGCAGTTCCTCAATAGTAATAGAAAATACCACAGGAAATACTACCAGAAAACCATTTCATGTGCTTTTCAGTCTCACAAGTGGATTTTCTGTGTGCCTGGAAAAGTCACTGCAGAACAGAAATGTGGCTGCCAAGAGGTTGGTCTCTACTGGAGTTTATCAGAACATCTGCTGTTAGTCATGATGCATCTTTTGATGTCAAAGACAAAACAAGGGTTTGTTTGGTTTTTGAAGGAAGGGGTTTCACATATAATGAAGATTCACAAGCATGCAGTGCACAGAACCCAGCCCTCGAGTCCTTGTCACTCTGGAATTAATTAGAGCACTATTTTTCTATCCACACAGCTCTCAACAAAAGATGGGAGTATTAGCCATTTGCCTATCATCTCATTCCTATTTATCTTCCTTTGGATGTTTCTTGTTTCCTTTACCTCTGAGGCTACCCTTTGCCTCTGGCTAGGACTGACAAGACTATTACATATATAATACTCTGTGGATAATAAAATTTGGCTTTGTGGGCAGAATCAAATAATGGCTCTAAAACTTGTCTTCAAGTGAAAATGTGCAGAGGGAGAGGGTAGTGACATGGAAAAAGTTGTGAAAATGTTGTTTTGACTCCACTCCCAGAGAGAACTTAGGGAGTGGGGAAAGAGTGAGGAGAAGAACAAAGACAAAATATCTATAATCTCTCTGTTTTCATTTCTGGGTTGTTGAACTAATTTTAAGCTTTTTTTCCCCCTTCAAATTTAGATAAATTCTGAAATGACATGTCATTTTGAAATATGGTGGAAACATTGCTTTTTGACAGCTCCATTTTTTCATTCTTTTGGTCACAATTATGTGCCAAATGTGACCTGGATTCACAGGATGTTTTATTCTCCATCAGAGGGGTTTTTTTTTTCCCCCAAATAATTTACTGTTCATCTCAGCACAGCAATACGTGTATTGCTGAGGCCATCCAGCTGGCCTTCTTTTCTCTAGCTTTCTCTATGATTTGTTCCTCCACAGCATCTTCTTACCATCATGTAAATGGCATCTTACTGAACTCATGGCAGACTCAGCTGCCTGATCAGTGCTTCATAGAAGGCTGATCATCCAGTTTGGGTCAAAGACTCACTCTGGTACATTTACCACAGCAGTGACTTGCCATCTTATTCCTCTCTGGCTCCAGAGCAAGGTGCTTTCTGTTGTCTGAGACATTTTCAGAGCAGTATTTGGTAGTAGGCAGTTCCATCAGCTGCCTTGTAGCCTGAAGAATTTACTTCAGGTAGGGTTTAGGAAATTACTTTGAAAAAACTTGAACTGCTCTTTCTTGGCTCATTTGTGGAACCTCTGAAATTACTGTTGACCACAATGGTAGTGAATTTTTAGATGCCAGAGAAAATAAACATAAAGATTTTTTTTTTTTTCCACAGAAGACTGAAGACCTCTACAATACTCAAATAGCTGAAAGAAATTCAGGGAAGCTGCCCAAAAAATTTTTTTTATTTCAACCTAAACTTCTGCAGACGGTGTGTGGAAACCACAAAGTCGCAAAGAAGTAAAGAATATCTTTGTTGTATGTCAGGATCTGACTGCTTGCTGTGCATTCACATAGTACACAGTGGCTGATAGGAAATGGTGGTGTACAAAAAAAAAGCTATAAAAAAATCAAAGCTTTTTGTAGAGATTACTCCAGCATGTATGGATAAGTGTAAACTGGAGCGACTTACCTGATTTACTCCAGTAAATTCATTTAGAGAAAACTGAAGCAGCAGAGTTTGACTTCATTTGCCCATGTTGCTTTGGCAATTCCTCTGAAACTGGTAGTGTGATGGCATGGATGTGGTCCATTCAATAATGTGGAGAAAGGAGCAGTCTTTGGTGGTTACCATCCTTCTGAAAAAATTGAATGCCCTGAAAACCCCAGTAGCCATTGGCTTGTGGCAATCACCCTCTGTAGGTGGAGCGGCATACAGGACAAGGACCACACAAGTCTCTCCCCTCTGTGTCATCAGTGCTCTTCACCTTTGAGCTAACCTGTGGAGATGCAGGTTACCTTTCCCAACCCTTGGGAAGGCTGCTGGACATCACCAGTCACAGTGATGTATCTCTGTGGTGGAGGATTTCTCTGTGGGTAGCTGATACCTGAACATAACTGAGCAGCTGATGCTTGATAACAACTTTCAGTCCCAGCAATGACCAAACCTGGTGACCCAGCACTGAGACTCCCTATTCTATTACCAGGCCCCTCAGCCACTCTGTTTCCTACACGTTTCAACATATTTAACATGTTACAGCTGTGCTCACTGCTATACAATAGTTAAGAGGGCTGCCAGCATTTCCAGTATGAACTCGTATTTTAAGGATAATAACTCAGCTGTAAAAATGTGCTCTAGGCTGAAACTTTATAAGGAAGATTTCTGCCCAAGAGTGACTTTATCTGGACAGAAAACAAAAGGGAAAATATATCAATTTAGTCATTCTTAATCAGTAAAGATATATTAAAAAAAAAAGTAGAGTAATGCTTGCTGGATCGCTTACTTTCTCTTCTTTCTAGCTTAATAATAGCCAAAATCTGCATCTTTCTGAACTTTTCATGTCTGCTTCTTGGACTATTTGAACCATTTTCACACCAATATTTATTCACATAGGTTGCTTTTAAATTGTTTTTCCTCAATATTTTCATTTGCTTTTAAAAGACAATGGAGTGTAGAGCAAAGTTAGCCGTTTTCTCTTATTTATTTCAAATCTGCTCAGCATGAATCAGGAGTTAAAATGTGTCCTTTTTTTGATCCATTTGGACAGGCGTGTGTAATTGGAACCACCTGTTCTCTTTGAGCCTGCAATGGTGATGACCCAAGATGTACCCCCCAGTCTGAACACTCATGGACTTGGGAAAGTTCAGATGTAGGTCCGGACTCATCCCAGAATCCTGATAACAGACCAGCTCCTGAATTCTCTATAAATCACACAGGATTTAAAACACTTTGAGATCCTTGGTAGAAGGGAGACTTATAAATGTTAAGTGTTTACTCTAACACACAGACTGGTTTCACTGGAAGTACCTTAAAGTAAACGAGAACTTAAAATATCCAATTTTTAGTTAAAAAATCTGTTTACCCTCTCTAGACTCCATTTCTTCTGACTGGTGACACGTAGCTGAGGGCTTGAATTTTATTTCATCTATATGACTTGTACCTTCATGGATCTAGATGTGGTTACCTTTGAAGGACATGCTCTGTGTACTTGCTGCCATCAGCTTTACTGGCCTCTTGAGGTCTCATGCATCTGGGAAAGAAGTTTTAGGTAGAGACACTTCTGCAGCCACAGTTTGTCCACATTGTGCCTATAGTCTCAGTTGTTCAAAACAGTGCACAAACTACAATGCTGTCATTGGGAGCATCATCCAAAGCAGGGTGGATTGTCCAGGAGCAGCAAAAGCCAGTTGTTGGTGGCATTTTGCTTGTATAGGGTCCAAGGAACAACTGGTCTGGAGCTTTTAGAGTCAGAAAAATCACACTTGAAATTTGTAAAGGCATGAATGAGGCATAGTCTTGTGTTACTTTTAATGATGGAATATAAGGTAAAAAGGCACTATTGGAAATATGTGCATCAGTCTTGGATTTGAGATCTCAAAGCTGGCACTGCCAGATAGCCAGTTTTAACCAGTCGAAGGACAAATCCCAATACAGAAGGAGTGGATTCCATCCATAGCCTCCCCTAAGGAGTTACAAGTCCAGAAAATGAAATGCAATTTGGCATCTTGGCCCGGACACACAGGCTGTGAAAATTTTGGGGTTTAAATGAGAAGAAAGGCAGACTGGAATAGTTGTCTTTCCATTACTGTGTGGGAAAGAGATTTGTTTAACATTACAGGTTACAAATCTAAAAGAACATGACAGAGAGACAGATTTCTGTATTTGTCCTCTCTAATAAGGGCACATTTTTAGTTTTAAAGATTGGTATGGATCACTGTGATCTAGAACTGAATTGATACGTAACATGAACAGTGGCTTAGTACAAGATTTCCCAGTCTATCATCTTCAAGTCTAAAATCTATTATTGAGAAGAAGTATATCATTAGAAAAGCATCCTTACTCGCACAGGGTTTCATTTATAGCATCTTCTGCTATCTGTCTTTCCTAATAGGTAGGATAAGAAGGATTCCTGTGAAGATTATGTGCATATTACTCGTCCTCATCAGCTTTCCAGAACTTTCAAATTTGAAAAATGGTATGAGGAGGGAAAGGACATAATTTTTAGACCCTCCATACCTTTAATCTTCCTTTGTGCAGGAGCTGCCAACAAGGATTTGAGACATAGGCAGCAGATGGCAGTGCACCATAGTGCTTCCTCATGGAGGATGGACATTGTGTTTGTAGCTCAGCTCAGGAGTGATACAGCAGCATTAACCTCAACATTTCAAGGTGCCTTTCTACCCACCCCATGCAGCTCTGTACCTGGATTACATGGTAGCCTGTACATCAGCGTGGCTCTGGGAGTGCAGGCTAGATTTGGGCCTAGCCTAGGAATTAGCTCTTATGCTGAAGAGTTGCCTTTGCCTTGACACTGGAAGGGCTGACATGAAGTCCAGGAAGAGCTGTGTGAAGCTGCCTTATTTGTATTGTCCATCACTAATAAATTCTGGTTTACAAGAGCCTTTCTGATCTCAGAGTTGCCGGGAAACATCCTGATACTAACCATTCCTTGACCATTGTTCCCATTGTCCTCTCAAGTATTTGGGATCTCACAGAGGAGCACTCTGCTGTCTGCCACCATAGCACTTCAGTATGTCTCCTTAGAACTTCATTCAGTGATACCACCTCACTTTTTTGAAAGCTGAAGGTACTTCAGATATTTCCATCTAAGTCTGGTTGTGTTAAGTCCTTGTAGTGTTGTGGAGTTAGCACCACACACAGCCATACCATTTTCTTCATTGTCATTTTCTTCATTGTACAGTGTCATTTTTGTCATCTTACCTCTAATATGACCTTAATACATAGGATTATATTACCAGTCCACTTTTCTGTTTGGTTTTGGGGTTTTTTTTTTCTCTTGTTGATAGCCAGTTCCTCATAATTTCTGATGTCTCCCAGTGTCAGTGTTTGTCCTTCTAATGAGTGAGTATTTTCATCCAGCTCAGCTGTTAGATTACAGCTCACACAGTGCAAGTCCCTCCAGATTTTGGGCAGGAAACAAAACACAGCACATCTGTTACCGATCACAGCTTCTGCCCTGTCACTGGCCATTGCAGTGTCAAGGCTAGAAGTGCACATAGAATGAATGTCACTGGCGTTTCCTCCCCAAACCCAGTTAAGCACTCTCTGTGCCTGGCAAATGACCTACGCACTGAATCTTGCCAGAAAAGCAGAGATCAACAGCCCAGTGTGTCAGACACTGGCTCACATCTGTTGTCATGCCTTTATGGAGCACACAGACAGGTGGGACTGCCTCACCTTGCATGGAAAACTTGAAGCCCAGGAAGAGACAAGGTCCCACTACATTAAACACATCTTACATTCTCCAATGTCACCAACCTTCTCTCTACATAAAAGCCTCTGGAGGCAAAATTTTCTGTCAAGCATTTTTCTTGTTTTAGGAGCATGTTTGCCCGAGTAGAATAAAATTAGTAAGCATTTTCAGCTAATAACAGAACTTTGTGCTCATTGCTCCTTAAATGTTGCTCATGAACAAGTTTAAAAACCAGTCACTGTTGCTCTTAGTTACCTTTGCCATAATAAATCCTGCACTGAGAGTTTCAAACATTAAAGAAAACCCATCCACATACTGAAAAAGCATTGTGGCCTGAGTGGGTGTAATAGAATTGGCAACACAATTTGTCTTCTCATGTGTAATTTTGTGTGTGTGTGTATGTATATGTAAAATCAAACTATTGAGGATACAAATATGACATCCTTTTTGAAAGTTTCATTTGAACCCACTAAGACAGGGAAGTGAAAATTTAGGCTAAAGACTGGTGCTGGCTTGTATTTTAATGTACAGTTTGATAATATCCATTTATCACCTGTTAAAACTAGGATGTGCCATTAAGTGAATTTCCACACCTGGTTATAGGCAGGAAGGCAGGGAATACAACAGAACTTTTTGAGGGGGAGTATTATTTGGATTTAACTTTAATAGATGAAATTCCATTCTAATGTTAAGAAAAACTAGTCCACAGAAAAGAGACTCCTGATTCCCATTTACTAGGATGGCACATCAGCTACTGGGAGACAGTGGAGGAAAGAAGGATTTCATCCACATCAGAATATATATAAGAATATAAACAGAATGGAATTGCTTATTTTGACATGGATTGAAATCTTTCTTTTGTAAAATCTGATAGTGGGAAGGGCAGGAGAAGATTTGATCTGTGTATTACAGTAGTTATGTTCCAGGCAAATTACCACCTTTGTGTTTCTTTTTTTTTTGTCTTCTGGGGATGCTAAACCCTATTTGAGAGTTGTGAGGATTCTTTTGTTGGTGGTGGCTGTTCTTGACATAACAAAAGCACTGATACGTGGAGTGGCTACATAAAGCCATCGTACAGCCAAGTGCATACTCATAAGCTGAAGAGTAGGGAAAAAAGCAACTGAGATTTCTCATTCCCTTCTAGAATATGTCAGATGAGGGAGCAAGAGCTGCCTCTCCAGCAATTGCTGGAATGGTTACCCCACTGCAATAGGTCATTTCCTAACTGCTGTGGGCTCCTTCCTGATAGCAGACCCCAGCTAAAATACTCCCATTTATTCCTGCATATAATACCAGTAATTTTATTTTATTCCTGGGGCAAGTTGAAGAAGGGTATGAAAACTTCAGATTTTTAGTCTACAGAGAAGCGCGTGGGCTTCTGGTCCAACCTGCATGGGCAGTAAGGGCAAAGGAATAACACAGGGCTCACAAAATCTGCTTCAGAGTCCCTGTAGGAGCTCAGGTATATTTTCCATTCATAAATATTCATAGTATTGTCACTTTCTTGAATGGCCTTTCTTTTGAGGCCTTATTTTGGGTGGAAAGATCCAAGTCACCATTCAAAAGTCACCTTAGGTACTGAGTGACATGGGCAGCTTTTTGTTTGCAGAATAAATCCTATTTGTTTTTGTTAGGTCCTTTTAGATTAACAGACAGAGGTATACTATGATATTTACTGTTTTATTCAACTCTGGTAGAAGCATAAACTGCTGACATATGGTACTGCCTAATATAATACATTTATTAACTGGTACAATATCGTTTCAGGTATTGCTTTATTTATGCACACAGTTACTAATATAAAACTCTTCCTATTGCATCAACTGTCTTTTCCTTATATCTTGATGTTCCCATTTCTACATCCTTTCAATCTGCATTTGTACATGTAGGCTAGTATCTGTACATTATCAAAAGCTCTATTTCAAACTAGGAGACAGGAAATACACGGCAAGAAGGACAATGGGAAAGAAACCATGAAAAAAACCTTGGCTATTGTTACAAGAAAGGTGAAGCCTACACAAGGGTCACCTTTGTTCTTTATTTACCACACTATATTTGGATTTTTAATCCTTTAAAACCAGTTACTTCTGGGCAGTAACTCTCTTGGACCTATGGCGTATAATTTCAGCCGAGGAAAGAAATTCACAAACATACAACAAAAACATTAGAAAGGGAAAGCAAATATGCCCATTGCTCCTAGGAGGTTCAACTGAGTTATGAAGGTGATGTCAGATAAGAATTGGAATTTATGCCCAAGATTCAAAATACTACCATGTGAACTTGTGGTGAGTACTCAGTACAGAAGCAGGGCTCAGCACTGATGAAGGTCTGTATCAGGTTTGCCTAACCAAAGTTAAAGCTGCTTTCATTTAGTGGAGGGTTTGGGCTTCTTGCTCTCTTTACCACATTTTTAACAAGCTTTTGAAATCAACAATGTAATTAAATGAAATCAAATCCTAAGATTTGCAGAATATACATTTTTAGCTGATGTTTGCTGCTCTTCTTCACTATTCTCAAATCATGATTTGATAAACTGATCAAATCATAATCTGATAAACTGGCAAATGCCACAGCAATTGCTACCTTTCCACTGAGGGAAAATGTCTTCCCTAGTTTTGGAATATCAAGTGTTCCCAGCAGAGTTGATGACAGAGGACAGAGACGATTTCAAATCTACCTTTAATCTTCCTGCAGCAGTCATAGGAGTTTGACCCTTACCAACCAGTTTGGAGTAGTCCAGTAGCCTCAGTTCTGACAAGGGGACCTGTTTTTTTTGCTGCCTTTACGAGGCAGCCCAAGGAGATCAGACAAGTCAGACTAGACAGAACAGTAAATCAATCGAAATGTGGCAATCATTTGTTCAGTGTGCAGAGAGAATGTATTTATCTGCAAAAAAGCACGCATGTTGATTTTTTTCATATTAATTCTTGATAGATGTGTCTGTCTGATAAGTATGAGGAAAGTCATCCTTTCACTCAGTTTAATAAAACCTCAAGAAACAACATGTTCTCGATA
Organism: Promerops cafer; assembly: GCA_013398275.1. Taxonomy (NCBI): domain Eukaryota; kingdom Metazoa; phylum Chordata; class Aves; order Passeriformes; family Nectariniidae; genus Promerops; species Promerops cafer. The sequence continues at coordinate 1,055,652 of VZSE01008498.1, read as the reverse complement.
ACATAAAGGCATTCACTTGGTAGTAGGGTAATAAATTTTTAGATGGAATGGCGTGGTGCTTATATGTCTGTACAAGATATCTGTAAACAAATTTGAAAAGTAAGTTTTCTTCTGTAAAGTTTATTGGCTTTACATTGGCCAGTATTTATGAAGCAGAATTCGTGAGTATGGTTAACTTGTTAAAACTTCTTAAATAAAGGAAAAGTAAACTCTAAAATAAACAGATGCTTACTGTAAGCTTTAAAAAAATATTTATTCAGCTGGTATTTTCCCCTTAAGTCCAATATCAGTATTAGAACACTGGAATAAAATAGAAGCTGTTAATGCAGTTCATTATAGTGGAAAGCTGTGACTAACTAATCCATCCTCCCACTGGCCCCTAAGTGCATCTCTCAGCTAGTGAACTCTCCATTCCTAAAGCCTCCTAATACACTTTTTATTTCTGATGTCACTTTCCCACTCTTCAACAGACAAAAGGTGGCATGTGTCTTTGCACCAACATAGACTTATTCTGCTGATGCCTTCTGATATTGGCAAATACTTAAAGGCATTTTACCTCATATAATTAACTGTATTTGGTGACCTTCCTGTAATTTGAGTTTGTTGCCACAGAGGGGATGTGCAGTGTTCATAGTTAATAAAGTCCAGCTTCTCTCTTTGTGAGTATATTCTGAAATATATACATTCACTTTCTTAGAGGAAAAGTATGTTCATAAAGCTTAAAGCATTTTAAAACACCAAGGTCTTTCAAATAAAGTGGAGAGGAAATCAAATCAGTACGTCAGCTTATCTTAGGTTTATCAAAATGTTACAAAAAACATGCCTGTCTGTATCATTATTCTTTACCATTTGCCCTGTTAATTTCTTTTAAAACCACTCTGGCATCCACACAATTGTATGACAAATCATATGCTGAGAATATCTTGCCAAATTCAAAAGTCATTATAATAACCATTTTCTTGTGGGAATTACAAAAAAAAAAAAAAAAAGTAATCATACTGAGGCAACAGGGCAACAGCACAGATCTAAATAATTGACAGGACAACTATTTTTTTTGGTGAAGACAGTGGCAAAAACCTCATGATAATTTCTTCTACAGGTTTTTTGCAATTAAAATGGGCTTTAAGTAGTAGTTTGCAGTGCTAAGATGCCTTTCTATACATTTACACAAACCCAGTTAAATCAGACATCCAAACAGATGAAGACAAAACAGTATGTTTGATATAACCTTTGCCAGCTGGATGTTTATCAGCAATTACATATTATAGGCTGAAAAGAATCAAATTACTTTTAATATGATGGCAACATCTGAGGCAAGACATTTTTGTCTTCTACAGCTAAATAAATTGAATATGAATGGACTTGACAGCATGTATTATGAAACGCATCATGGTCTGGAGACTGGGTGTCGCCCTAACAACCAGACGATATTTCCTTAATTAAGTATAATTTCTTTCCTACGTGATCACAGGAAGATTCTGAACTGGTGAATTAATGATCTGGGAAATGCATGTAATTCTCTGCTCTAGGTAACTGTCAGCTTAAAACATGTTAAGCTGTCTTAGGAAAGCTGCAAATACTTGATTTGTTTTCCCAGCTTCTTTTTCTAGTGTATTAAATGGTGTATATTTAGGGACAGGAATATATATATTTTCAATTTGAAAATGATATGTTTTCTGTCTCTGAGCAATTTTTTTGTCCTTGATATATTTTCTGTCCAGTCCATATTTTTTTAATAGTTTATTTGCAATACCTGTCATGCTTACTTATTTGCTGAAAGACATTTGCTCAGATTTTTCCATTCTATGTCTGGCAGTTGTGTTTGTTACACTAAACCATAAGACTTCCTTCTTCAATTCCAGGTTCCTGAATTTATACCCAGTATATTTATACCCAGTATACCCTGATATTTATATCAGTCTGTCACATATGTAATCACAGCAAGTTCCTCCAACCATAATTTTGCAATAAGCATCTTTGCACAGGATTGCATCCACAGGGTTCTTGAGTATCTCCAGTGAGGGAGACTCCACAGCCTCTCTAGGCAACCTGTTCCAATACAGGATCACCACACAGTAAAGAAGTTCTTCCTCAGGAACTTCCTATGCATCACTCTCTGCCTGTTGCCTCTTGCCTGATTGCTTGGCAATGCCGAGAAGAGCCTGGTTCCATGCTCTTCACACCTTCCCTTCAGATGCTTACATACATTGATGTCCTCTGATCATCTTCATGGCCCCTCTCTGGACCCTCTCAAAACAAGTCCACATTCCCCCAGAGATGGACACATCTCTCAAAGTGGGATCTCGTGAATATGGAGGAGAGAGAGAGGGAGAATCACCTTCCTTGACATCACAAGTGGGAGCCCAACTTGTCTGTCATGGAAAGCCCTGAGGCAATTAGCCTCCTTTTAGCCAAAGGAGAACACTTCTTGTAGAGGAGACTGAGAACTGTTTATCAGTTGACAAATTTAATTTCAGCACGTATGGTTTGATAGAGTAAAAATGCTGATGACTCTAAGCATAGAGCTTACAATTTCCTATAATAACCAAAAAGTGCAGTTGAAGTCCAAACCCTAGGACCTCACCTGGCTGCATGATATCCGAAGCCACTGATTTAAAAAATAAAAACAAGAACATTATGTTCATTGTGTATGTTTCTTCTTCAGACTCTTGCAGTGAATTTGGTGTGCAGCAAGTGCTGGATGGGCTGAATGGGTGTGTGCCCCACAGACTTGCTTGTAGACTCTTTCACTCAAAGGGAAGACTACACTGTGGTAGTTCATTAAATGAGTTAATCAATAAATTAATCCATGTAAAGCAGTGCAAAATAATAATAGCCAACAAAGTAGCAAAAGTGGCAAGTGTTGCAGGTTTGATACATGCACACTGATCAGCTTGTTTCCTAAGCATATTTTGGAATCATGACAGATACTCCACAGAGGCTAGCTTCTGTAATTGGTCAGATTTCTTCAGGGACTCTTGTCAGTGCAAGAAATGTAATCCATTCTGTGACATAAAACAAGTGTGTGTGTATGTATTTCATATGCTGAGGGTATCTCAAAAAGGACTGACCAAAATGAGCCTACCTTCTTCTTACCCCACTGCATGCAAGGAATGAGTTTTCAGGGACTGCAGACTATATACTTCTCAGATAGAATGTGCATAGAAAAAATATTGCTGGAAGGTGAGGCAAAATTGAATTGGTATTTCCCCAGAATTTTGTATTTTTTATTTATTTTTATTTGCAACTGAAAATTTGAAATCCTTAGCTTCTAATCAAATCCTTGGCCAAAAATAGCTCTATGTAAATATGAGGTAGACATGTAAGAACAGGTGTACTATGAGTTTTGAAACAAGTTTGTTTTACAGGTTTGTTAAACAAGTTAGTTTATAGCTGAATTTTTCCAGTATTCTCAAAGGGAAAAAAAGTCAATTTTTTTTTAACAGATACATTCATCTACATTTTTCACACTTTGTAGCAGATGTAATGTGATTGTGCAAGTTTGTGATGTGTGCACACAAAGATGCATACAAAGTAAAGCTATTATTTCATATGAAGAAATGACTGGAAATACCACCTTACCACAATCTGCAAGAAAAAGAGCAGACCACACTTTCTGACTGACTTTCTCTAACCAACACAGGAAATAGCATTTTACAACATAGAACTGAAGAGAATCAACACTTCACTGAGTCATGATGTTGCCAACATGGGACCTTGGGGAGTGGGAGAGCAAAAACCAAGGACTATGAATGACAAAAAGTTCTCTCTCCAAAGCTCTTCTGGCACGTCCTTTGTGTCATTTTTTGGTCAAAGTCTCAGTCTTGCTTTAGTACATATGCTCTTTGTTATTAATGTCTTTGTTTTTCATGCAGAGAAGAAAAATGCTTTTAATCACTGCTTATGTGTTTTAAATGGGTATCACTACCAAACTCATTGTCAATAGCTAGTCTTACTTAATCAGCTATAAAATATCATGAGTAAGGGTTCTTAACTGAGACTAGAAAAATCCAAGTTAATTACCATTATAGGCTGAAGATCTCTCAGACTGAAGGCTTTAGAAGTCAGGGAAAATTGGGGACATATGTGTTCTGTCTGTAAGATTGTTCTATATAGGATATGGAAAAGTGAAAATGACAGGCATTTTGCAATGTACAGTAGCATTCATAGCAAAAAGAACATATGCATTTGTTTGTCAGAAGCAATGAAGTAAAAAATGACACTTAATTGGAGCTGACATAAAATGGCCTCATTAGCAGTACAAATAATATATGTGTGTAGCTTGGTTGTCAATAAGAACAAAACATATTTCTTCTGACAGATGTATTAGTGTCTTTTAAGATTCATGTCAAGTTTTCAGTCAGGTTCACTCATTTAAAGAGTGCCTTTTTTCTTCTTCTTCTTTTTCTTTTTTAATATGAGAGAGGTTGAACTGTAAATAATGTGTGTTTCTAGGGTGCTGTGATAACACCAACAATGGACCACACTATGTCAATGCAGCCAGCAAGCATGATGGGCCCACTGACCCAACAGATGAACCACCTTTCCTTGGGCACAACAGGAACGGTAAGATCACTATTTGTTTCTCTACTGCAAAGCATCTATTGCTTACCGAGTTCCCTAAGGTAATTTACTACTCTTTTCAGTGCTTTTCAGGGCTTCACCATCATACAGTCAGCATTAGTTATTACAGAGCAGAAATGACCAAGTAGTGTGAATAGTAAAAGGGTAGGCCAACAAAACCTGATCTATATTTAAGAGGAATTATCTGTACTAGTTCTCATGTAATTATGGAAGTACTCTTCTATTAATTTATTTTTTAAATTGTTTGCTTGTCTGTCTAGAATTTCATACCACTGGGATCAGGACTTCTGGCTTTGTGGTAGGATCCACTGCTCACTTCAAACCATAGCAGCCAGCCATATATATTTTGTTCCAGGCTTAGAAATGTGATTTTTTGGTCAAGGCCAGCTGTGTTTCCAGTATATTTAAACATGCATATTTCAACAACTATTTTTGAATTTACTTTTTAAGCTGTGTAGGTCATACTCAGTTAACTCCCCCAGAGTCAGAGAAGGGCAAAAACCCCTCTTAATTAAAATCATTTAAACTCTCAGAAAAGTTCCTAAAATACATCAGCGGGAGACCATAAATGGTGGTTTGATATGTGAATGTGTGCACACTGCATGTAATGTAAATTTTTGCAAAAATACAGGCATGCATATTACACTTCTGTATCTTTAGCACATTAAATGCTGTTTGTGTAATAATTACATGAAACATGTAATTACATAACATGCTCTGTTATGCACTTACCCTTTTTTTCACTACTGTTCTACTTGATGCTAATCTATAGCAAAACAGTTTTCCAACTTTTTTTTTAATTGAATAAGGTCCTTAATACATTAGCATCTCTGCAAGGTTATTTAACCCACTGTGTTGGGTCTCTTCCTGATCTCTTCAGCTCCTTCTTCCTTACCTGTCAAATTTAATTCTAACTCCAGTGTCTCTTCCCACTCCTCTAAAAATCCCTGTTAAGATCTAAGACTTCTATATTTTTTTCTGACAAAACTTAAATATGATGATTTATTGTTTATTCCTGATATTTTAAATGTTGCATTCAATAATCAAAAGAAGTAGGAATTACATCACAAAGGTAATCTCAGCATTTTCCCCTTCGTGAAATTGAAGGAAATACTTGGTCTAGTGAGAATTTCTGCATGTGTAATTATTGTGATTCCAAAGCTTGTTTAAAAGTTAGGGCAAGGAAATGGAAAATGAATTCTGATTGTGCTGTTGGGCAGCTCCTATGAATTTTTTCCTCTGCCTGTCATTTTCAATTCCATAATGCATAACAGACATTGTCTTCTGCACTCATCATCTCACAATCTTAATGCAAACTAGAAAATTCCCAGTTAATGTTCTCTTCTTGCTTGAGACCACTGTTACAGTGTTTATAGTAACAAATCCATCTGTGGAGTCAGGCAAAGGACTCTGAGAGGCAGTGGGTCATCTAGTGGGTGACAATGGGATCCTGAACACATGTTACTGCAACCAAATGAAAATCTTTCTTTTCCTAGCTCTTTACACAGTCTTATCTTTCAAGGTCGCAGCATTCCCTGTGATAATTTCTTGAAATACATGCAGAGGTATACCATACAGGTTTATGCTTACTATCTGTAAAACTCTTAAGTAATTTGCAGAAAACTTAAGGAGCAAGAATGAGTAAATGATTGATGAGTGCTACAATATCCATATGCTTTTCAAACATCTCAAATGACACCCTATTTTATCACATCCAGGATTTCTCTTAGATAAAAGCAGCATCAACACCATATTCAGTTTAGGTACTCATGAAAGCAGTGTAATGGATGTACATGGATGTCATAGAGAGTTTCTCCTGTTGGGAAGTCCTCCTATCAGAAATCACGATTTGGGCTGCCAGTAGCAGTTTTGTTGGATGTATCCATCCGGATGTGCAATTCATTCTTTGGCATGTACTCTGTTACAGGGAAAAAAAAAAAAAAAAATAACATGGGGAACACAAGCTATTTAGAGTTATGATTTATTCAGAGATATTTTTACTTCATTTATTTGGAATTCTGAGTTTTGGTACAGAGAGAGGAGCACTGAGAGCATAAAGCATGAAGAATTGTGCCAAGTCCAAGTTGTACTACTGTGAGTACCTCAGCAGGACTAGGTTTTATGGAAGATAAAAGATATAAATGATAAATTTCTGTTATGAATATATTTTTCAATTTTATCATTAAAACTGTGCAACAGAGTGCAATAAAGAGCCACCAGCTACCTTTCAAGAAACCAGCCAGTTTTTTTAGGCAGACAGGACAAAAAGTCACAAATAATTCTACTCACTGCTGGCAGTAACTCTGTCCCAATTTAATTTAAAAGCTTGCAGTATGCAAAGCAGTTTTTATTGGAAGGCTTTCATATGTTCACTTCCTTAGACAAAGCACTTTGCTAATTAACATAACATATTTTTCAGCCGAAACAGACCCCTGTGGTCACTTAAGTGAGAGTTGACTTAAAAACCACCTCCACACTTGCCTGATTCAGGATGAATACTGGGTTTCTAAAACATTGCTTCAACAGAAAATCTGTTCTCTAGTGAGTGAGCTAGAGAAATAGCATAAGGGCCTAGGCATCTTCATATCTTGTGGGAATTACTCAGCCTTTTGACGCTCCTTAGAAGATTAAAATATTCTGTCCAGGCTGGAGGCTGGAGCCATTCTATCTCCCTTCACAGAGGAGCTCTTTGGTGAGGCGAGTGACCTGAGTAACAGCAGCCTCTGCCATTTCCTGCCTTGACTCCAAAAACTGGATTTGAGTTTTGATCTCTCAGCCCTGAAGCACACATTAAAACCCTTGGGAATCCAGGGGGCAGCTGCCTCCATACACTTGATTATTTGGTCACCAGCCCAGGTCGGGCTTCATGCTGGTAGGGCTTTTCACATCCATCTGGGAGCATCCAATTCAGCAGTCAAAACAAAGTAGTTTTTCTATAGACTCCCTCAGAGTCAGCTGCATTTCTCTTGTGCTAGATAAAGCCTTCCCCCCAAAACACAAATAATTTTGTTTAGGAAACCATTTGCCATGAAAAGGGGCAAGAAGTTTTCTTTCTATCCAAACTCCCAAAGAATCTGTATTTAATTTCATTTTATTATATTTTTAATGTTCTTAATTCTTATCTGTTATTGAATTGTCCACATAAAATTAGACATCTCTGCTATACCAAGCACTCCCTAATCAGGAGGATGCCTAATCAGGCTATCAAGGTGCCAGGCCAAAGGAAAAATTGCAAATCCATCTTTGCTTGATTCCAGTGCCAAAGGATGATACAGGGCACTGGAGGGAGAGTGGAGGTAAAGGTATGCCATTTATGGCACCTTGATCCTATGTTCCTGTGTTGTGAGAGAAATTGGTACAGCATTTGCATGTCCCAGTTACTGTGCTTTGTGCTTTATCCACCAAGAACATAATTCTTTTTTGCCTTTATGAAAATCAAATTGATTTCTGCCAGTGAAAATACAGTTTTTGTTGCTGATGAATTGAGAGGCACATGTGCTGCTCTGATCACTTCCCCATTCTGCTTGAAATCTGGAGTTAAGCAGATAATCTGCCAGAGGGTTGATTTCTGCCATATTTATATGTATTTTTCATAGATACCTCTTCACTCAAAAAGACCAAAAAGCATTTACATGGGTGTGCTAGCTGTGGGCAAATACATAAGAAAACCTAAGCTTAAATTATGTCAAGATTACAGCAAGAAAGCAATAGCTCTGAATATTCTGATTAAAGCTGACAACCCAGTCTCAGCTCCTACAATTGTATTAAAATGAAATTTTAATGCCAGAAGGCATAATGTGAAGACAGACAAGGGGTTTAAAGCTTGATTTTTTTTTACTAGTTTATTATTATTTAGTATAGTAAGTCTTGGTTTTCCTATGTAATATTCATCTACAATTAGATCTGCTATTAAAAAAGGTACTGTAGAGGGAGAATAGAGTGTGTGAGTCTGTAAGAGTAGCACTGAAAGAGCAGCATTAATATGTGTTTAATAATGTATGGAGGCTGGAATTGTTCCATCATCAGACTGTCATTCAAAATGTTTCTGATACAGCCATTGATCTGACATCTCTTTCGTGGTTTAATAACATTGTGATTGATGCCTGAGTGGATATAATACAAAAACCTTTAGAAATGTAGAAACTGAGCAGTTTGATCACTGCTTTCATTGCTGCTCAGCGCTTCCAAGTTTGGCCATCAGCAGCAATAATCTGCCTCTTCGGTGGGGAGCAGATTTGCTTTATTCTTTCTCCTCTGCTTGTCGTTCCTGAAGGAAGTTTGATGTTCTGCACTTTCTTGGTTGGGGTTTCCCTCCCCACCCTGGTGTTAGCATCCATTTCAGATATTGCTTGGGTTCCAGTTTCACTCAATAGTTGGAGTTAATCCTCATAGGCAGAGGGGTAACTCCAGCTTTTTCTCCCTCTCCTTTGGAGCTGCCTTAGTGTAGCCTTGTTTCACCTTAAACCTTTGAGGCCCACACCAATGGGAGAGTGACTAGAAACAAGTTTTTTTACTAAAACTGGTAGTTTGACTGGGCTGATTAATTGTTCTTCACTCTTGAGGTTCACTTGCTTTCAGTTTCTGATTTAGAAACTTGATAGGCAACTTAAAAAATAAACTGTCCATTGCACTTTTTAAGCAACAACAAAACCAAAAAAATGGTTTAATTTTTCCAGATACTCTGTATTAAAAATGCAGTCAGCTGAAAGAATTGCAATAACATTATATGGGATCCTGTTGTAACTGAAAACTATTTTCAGCTTTCCTGGTTTATAGTATCACCGAAATTTCTCAGTGGAATGGCAGGATTGTTATGCAGGTACATCAGTCTTATCTTTCACTTTGTTAGTTCTTTTTGTTGCCAGCAAGGCTTGATGATATCTCCAGAACCCTTCAATGGAACAACAAGCTTGTTATAGGTTTTTTATCTTTTATTTCCTTTGGATACTCCATGGTCACTGGTGGTTTAAAATGTCACCTGAAGGGCTCAGCAGAATAACTGCTTTGTTAGATAGAGTTGTTTTTTTTCCTGTTTAATCTTCCATTCTATTTGCAGATACTACAGCTACATGGAGCTGAAACAGCATCACATTCCCCTCATGTTCAGTTTCTTGTTCAAAAAGTACTCTCTGTTATTCTAATTGTATGTCACAAGGTCCTTGGAGAGCTACAGGAGCAAAGTTTCTTTGCAGTCTTGTGCCTTTCACGTTATCAGGTGTTAATCTTAGAGCTCTTTTATTTTATTTATTGACTGACAGTTTCAGTTACTGTTTGTGTGGAAAATATAGAACTGAACCCATTTCAAATGAAATAGCCTAGTTCAGGCTGAAACTAAGATCTTCCTTATCCTTTTACTCAGCCAAAGTCCAGGGCAAATGTAAATGATTAACAACATGGAGCTGTCTGGGGCTGGAGATCCATTTAAGGAGAATTGATTCTGGTTAGAAAGCAAAAGATCAGCATAAATTCTTGTGAGATTTATAAAAAGCAAGTAACTCCTCCTAGCATCTTTCTTCCCAAACATTCTCTTGAAAGGCAGCTCCAATTTACCTCGTGTAATTTGAGATAAAAAGGGGCACTCAGTGCAACTGAAACGTCCCAGATTTGAAGCAGTCAACAGCAGTCAGCTCTTGTGTAGATGAGACTCTTTCTGCTCATCTGTTTCAACATGGGTTCCACAGTCTATGTTTGATCATAGCTGTGGTTAGATGGTATTTTTGAATGAATAGACTTTATAAAATCACACCTCTGTAGTGTTCCCCCTTCTCTTCTGAACTCAGCTCTACTTCCCTACCATTTGTTGATAGTGGGTTCTTGTTTGCCTTTATGTGCAAGTGTGCCAATCTTCAAAGCCACTACCTGTCGCAGGCAGGAGGGGAAAATGTAAAAGGTGAATAAACAAAGATGGAGGGAATTCCATTTTTGGTCCAAGCAGCACTTCATTTGAGCCCAGCAGGTCAGTAGCTTTTATTCTGTATTAAATTTTACCTTCACACAACACTTCCACAAACGAACAAAGAGATTTTGTTGAGGACTCCTTGCCTCTCTTTGAGGTACCAGCCACTCACTCAAAGTGACATTAGCCCAGATTCCCTTTCAGAGGAGGAATCAACTCCCTGATTGTGGTGATAAAAACACACATCAACACAAAGCAACAGTGATGGATCAGCAAAGCAAAAAGTATCAGCCAGAAAAGCCCTAACTAATATAACTTCATTTTCATCATCAAACTAACCTCATTCTGCATTGATTTGCAGACGACTTCACATAACTGTAAACTAGAACATTTAGAGGCTTGTTTCTCATATATTTTCTTAAATATGACTGCTGCAGTTCTTTTTTGTGAATTCTAGAGGTGCCACATGGTGAATGGGAATGTGGGTCAAAGCCACTTCTTCCAAGCATGTTGGTTGTTTTTTTTTATGTAGTGATAGCCATGCAATGCATTTAAAATGAACTTTTTTTTTTTTTTTAGTAATGAATAGAAACTGATAGCCATAAAACTGGTAGTATCTGGCATAAATTTAGTGGTCTGCAGAATATCCCCCCCCAAAAAGGCTCATCTATAGTCATACTCCCAGAAATTTTTGTTGATATCTCTCCTACAGATGAACCAAGACTGTGAACTCATTTTGCTAACTACTAGTAGGTTATTTACGTAAATACTTTGAATTTCAAGAGGAAAAATATAAGGTTCACACATTTTCTTGTGAAATTGTGCTGATGCTATAAATGACAGGGCAAGTTTTGGGGAGAGAAAGAATCTCTTTATTTAGCAGATAGGAGAAGTAGAAGAGAGGAAAAAATAATAGGTTAAAAAAAAAAAAAAAAAAACAACCTGAAAATAATTCTAGGTTTGAAACATCTTGCCACACTGACAACTGAGAAACTCAATAAAAGGTGGAAAACAAAAAGTACTCTAAATGCCAGGTCTGTCATCTGTATTTTCTTGATGTGTTTCTCTTTTGTAAATGTGTTTTCCATTTTTCAATCAAGAAGAGAACTCTTTGCCTTATTAGAATGAAACTTGTTTTTATTGTCCTGCCTGTGTTTAAACAAAGCTCAGGTAATTCTGACTGAAATGAGGAATATGGCTGTCCAGAGAAGTAATAAATTCAGATATAAGTGGTGAAGACAAGCTCTGTAATACAAAGCAAGTTTGAGGATCTTAGAGAGGTGAAGGGTGTTTTTCAAAACTGTGGCCATGTGAAAAGCAAGAAGTGTCTCCCAGAAGTGCTGCTTCCACAGCTCTTCTCTGCCAAGAGCTGGGAAAGAGATCTGTAGTCATTTCTCTTCATGTACAAGTGCACACAAACACAGCCAAGAAGTCTTGAAATCTTTGAAGAAGCTGTATTGTCAGTGGAAAAGAACAACATGATAAATTATATGGAAAACCAGCTAGTTTATCCTAAGTACTGCTGCAGCCCTTCCCACAATATCATTTAGGTCTAAGGTGAAGCACTTGAAAATGTATCAGCTTCAGAGAGAGATGTAAACTTCAGCTGAAAGAAAAGGGCGTGAAGGTGAAAGACAACTGTGGTTTACAACACAACACAACACAGGTGCATGAAGGGTATCCATGAAAGGAAGAAAAAATTTCGTGGTGCTAAGAGTAATGTTATGAAAGTAGAATAAGGAAAGCATAACTTTAATATGTTGCAGAAGATGTTAAGAGCTAGACTAGTGTTTGAAATGAAGGATAGAAAGTTCATTGTTTGGGACGTCTAGAACTCAACTGGACCGAACACTTTAAAATCCACAGGAAGGATTTCCTGGTGTTGACACAAATCCAGAGCAGTGGCTAATAGCCTTTTTTCATCTCCAACCTGTTTTTCATCACAAAGAGACATTGTAATTTCAGTTCAAAACAAGTAATATTCATTTAAATACTGAGACTTCAGGATATTATAAATACATTTAAAAATGTTTACTGAGCATGATGTACCAAGACCGAGAAAAGAGCTGTGCATCAGAATAACATTTTATTTACGTCTCAGGTTTACAGTCAAAGAGTAAACATATGGTGCAACTGACCATTAACTGTATCCTCTTACTAAAAAACATTTGGAACCAAGAGGTAAGATTGATCCATTCCAGCATATGCGGTGTGATTAGTAAATATACTGCGCTCTTTGGATTATTTTTTTTTCTTCCAATCAGATGGGTACATTTTGTTAAGCAAAATATTTCTGCTCTGAGCAGCAACCTTTGAATTACATTTCCCATGTTCTTTCATAAGGGAAATTTTTTAATTCCAGAGGCACTGGGACTTCACAGAAACACCAGATTGCAGGTGTTGCAATGTTTTGGAAGGTGACCTGTTGCCATGTTACTGAAAACACACACAATGGAGTTGAAAGTGAATTTAATCTGAAAGATGTTCAGTATTTTACGTATTTTAATCACAATGGAAGAGATAACATAATCTGTGTATTGGACAAAGTCCTGGACCTGCAGCTGCTCACAAAAATAATATTCCATTGAATTTCACTGCCTTTTACCATATCGTATCCCACTGAATTTCATCTCACAGTGCGTTTCACAGTTAATCCACATGGGTTATCAGATGGTTGGCAAACTGGTACCCCAAAGGTTTAAACTTCCACTAAGACAAATTACCAGTGCTTTTGAGGCATCTTTCTTGTTTTCTTCTGGAAAGAGCAGCCTGTTCAAGGGTTCACTTATTTGTGAAGCAAGGTTAAATGAAGGAACTAAAGGTACAGTCTTCATACATTGTGTAAGACGCTGGGATCCTATATATACAGTGATTTCAGCCTGAAGTTCTCAGAAAAAGGATAAGCTTTGTTCAAATGATTTACAATTCTATAGGGAGCTGCTGATGGCAATAACCTCGGTGCCCTCTGATGGTATTTTATTATCTGTGAGTTATAGGTGATTCTGTGTCAGAGCTACAAGGCTGTAGAATTGTCTTGCTCCTAAAAGACTCAATTTGGGAGGAGAATTCTGCTATGCCTAATATTTACTATGAAACAGCTCAGTCAGCACTTTTCATTGAGCTGTAGCAAGGGGTTTGAGAGCAGCTGTGTTGAGTGAATTTGGGAGTTTGCTGAATTGAATTGTTTATCTAGCAAGGTGATGAACTGTTGAACACAGCAGATTTCTACTGTGTGGCAGAGGTGAGCCACACCTCATCGGGATGAGTCCAGGGAGCACTTGTATCCCAGAGGCACATCCTTTTCTGGTCCCATGAAGGACTGCTCTATCTTTCGTGACATGTTATGACTTTTGAATGTGATAGACACACCTGTATGCTTCTAATTTTGCCCTTTCAGTATTAGTAGTTGTAATACAGCAACAGAAACTTTAAGTTAAGACTTTAGTATCTAAATATCCAAATTATTTGCCAACCTCAACTCCCAGTTTTCCTTTGCTGTGTTTTCCTTGGGTTTTCTCTTAAATCAGTATAATATTTATATGACACAAACTGATTTCACTGATAAAAGAACTTCATGCTGTTTATGTTCTCTGGCTTGTGAACATAGCTGTGTACAGTGTTTTCAGTATAGACCAAAGGTGGTAGGATTTCCAAAGTGATTTTTTTTTTTTTCCAACTGCTCAGGTACCTGACTGCTCCCTTCCTCCTGTTTACTGTAATTTTACTCTGCTGCCAGCCTTTTCCACCTAAAACACCTGCACTTGACTGAAAAATGAGTTGTATTTGTTCTTTTTTCAATTGCCATTTTTGACAGTGCAAATCAGAGTGAGAAAAATACAGTAATGAGGGGAAGTGAGAATTGGGCTATGATGGTATTCCCACAGATAACCTTGCCTAGTTTATCCACAGAATCCAAATTGATGCTCAAAATTTTAGTGTTCAAAGATAACTTTTTAACAAAAGCTATTTTGCTGACTTTCTTCTAACATACAGATGCTCCTAACTAGCTGACTTACTCTGAAGACAATGAACTTATGTCAGAATCTTTAGTTTTCTGGAAATAAGTGGCAGTTCCAACAAAATGGCCATACTTTGTTTGATTGGTATTATTTCCCTATGCAAGTTGTAAAAGATTTTTGTATTACATGAAGTTTATCCATAACTAAAAAATGCAAGTAGCAAAAATTTCAGATTTCCTTGATCTGTTAGGGGATGTAAGGAAATAGTAGCAAAAAATTCCACTCAGTGTGTGGCCATTGGTTGAAGAAGGTGGCTTCCTTATTTTATTTGCTCCTGAACAATATTGAGAGCAGAAGACCACTGACCTTGCTGAAATCTTTATCCTTTGTTTAAAACTGAGTGTAACAGAGTTGGAAATCAGAAAATGATTGATGGAAAAATTTAAAGCAATTAATCTGCAGCAGAAGGCAAAGAAAATAATACATTTCAAGGCTTATAAATCCACTCTTGTCTTTCATTAATTTTCATACAAATGTCTTGAGCAGTGTTGTATTTTCTTGGGTTTCAAAACAGAAAAATATGGCTTAAGCATCATGGCATCATCTTGAGCTTATTTTTAATATTAGGATTTTTACTTTATTGCATACACTATTGGATATGTTCCAAGGACTCTTAATTATATGATTGCAGTTACAAGTCTGGCACAGAAGTGTAAAGTATTAGTGTCTCTTGTCTATAATTGTTATACAGAGATCTTTGCAGGCAGAGCTGATCCTGCTGTAAACTAAGAAATTTCAGTACTTATTGATAGTTTGAAGCACTTATTTTTTAGGCAGTTCAGTTAGTTCGGTTATGAAGCTGTGGCATTTCTGTGGAAGTATTTTAACTTCATCTGCACATATCCTGCAGATTTATGCCAAATATTTCTTCTTTTTCTTTTTTTTTCCCCCTAAGGTACAAATTATACAGGAGTGAATCTGTAGCATTTGCTGTTCCTCCCAAAGCCAACAGGACTCCAGTCTTTTCAGAGACATCCTGAGGCAGAGAACAACTGACAAATAGCAACAGCAGCATCTATAATGCATTTTATATTGTCAAGGTGTTTTAAAAGTGTTCATTAAACCTTACAGCATACCTTAAATAAATAATCAAATTAATGCAAGTTCTTCAATTCCCTTTGAGGTAAAAGACCTCCATACAGTGTAGTCTTTCTCAAAGTATGGACAGCAGCTACTGTTCCAAACCCAGGGATGCTCAACTGTACATTAGAGGCAAAGCCCAGCGTCTCAGTGTGATGGACTGCCATAAGCTGTTCTGGTCAAGGCAGCTGAACTAATTGCCCATTCTTCTCAGTAAGAAAAGAGAAGATTTTACCATTTGAAGTTAGATTTGGCTTTACTGCCTGGCAGTGAATCTTAATTGCTTCTTGCTGAATAATGTGTAATAACCTGTCCTCTATATTAATAATAATGAAAAATATTTTAAAATAGAATTTTGCACTTAACTCAATGTTCTAAATTCCCACACCAAATTATATCATGAATGTCAAATACATTTTGGCATTTATATTTCCCTGAGTTCACTAGCAGTATGGACAGCTGTGTCTCGGTGGTTGTATTTAATGTTTTTAATCTTGCTCTGTTTTCATCTTCACGCCCCATGTAGTGTTTCTCATGATCTTCACAACAAGCAAAAAAGTCCCAGTCCTGAGGCAAGGATGACAGTCAAGCAGATGCTGTTTCAGTTCACAATTACCATTCCTTCAAGGCTGGTAGGGGATATTACAGCTGGGCAGGCTGGCAAACCATCCACCCCACACACTCTCCCAACCTAAGATTAAGTTCATTGTCCCTGACATCAGCCACTAAGTGTGAGGAATCTGCAAATGCCTTATTCAGCTTCAGGAGTAGCCAGTTTTATACTTTCTAAGTGTTAACTCTGCTAATTTTTTGTATTTTAGCAGTGTGGCTTATGAGTTCCGTATAACACTTGTATGTCAGCAGCAGTCTTTCTTTGTAAGGTGAATCATGCAAAGTCCTATGGCTTTAAAGTGTTGATAAAAATTTATTTGACAGAAAAATGGCCACTTTGTCATCTCTGTCATATTCTTGGACAAGGAAATCTGTGGTGCAGTTAGGGCTTTGTCCACTGCAAATATTTGCACAGCACTTAATCTTTCTTTTTTTTTTTTAATATATTGTGCATAAAAGGAAAGAAGAAAGGGAGCATTATGCTGATCAGTGAGCACCAGTGCAAAATGAAGATGTCTGAGCTTTCCAGTCAGTCCTTGTGCCAGAACCAGAAGTGCATCAAAGAACCAGAATGGACAACCTAGCCTAGAAATAGATACTCTGGCAAGATCCTCCTGAGAAGAGCAATTCCCTGACTGGGCTGTGGCATTTAGAAGAGGCCAGAATTGCTTGCCTGTACAGGCTGGGGTGTATTTGTGCAGCATTTGTTCCTTTTCGCATGATTGGAGCAGAGAGATCAGAAGAGATCACTGAGAACTCCTGTTAGGGCCTGTGTGGAATATTTTAAATATATGCCTTTAAGGAAAGATGAAGATAATTGAATTTCAGTTTGATACCTCTAGATGGGCTTTCTCAGCTGTGGTTCTTATTTTCTTTTTCCCAGCACTGTATGTTGCATCCATGCCTTGTCACCAATAATATTTCTGAGAAATACATCTCTCACCTTTGCCTCCTGATCTCATGGTGAAGGGAAAGGTGAAGATGTTCTTTTAAAGCACATGGGGCAAAGTTTTACAGCCTTCCTTTCTATTCCCAAGTGGAAGTATCTGAAGCATTCCCAAGTATCTGTAAAGAATCAGTGGTTTTTTTGAATTTCCTAAAGAGGAAAGCTAAATGCCCTAATACAGATTTGGGAGAGTACAGGAGACTATCTCTTCTGCTGACCTTATAAGTTATTATAGTTTTGCTGTCATCGGCAGTATTGCTCTGTTAATCTGGAATTCCATTTGAGAAGATGCAGTGTGGTAGATTTTTTTGTCAGTTTTAATGTTCCAGAGTGATTTATAATGTGAAATTAATATATTATTTAAAGTATATCTACACCTCTGACTAAGCATTGTGACACAGTCAAGGAATCTTGTTCTCTCTTAGAACACCCGTCTCCAAGCTCTATTCATTTTGTTTGCCATTTGGAGCATCTATCTTGTACCATTTTCAAGCTGTTACTATGCAGCCACTGAAAAAGGGATGAAAAATTGTCTCTAAACTTTGTATTTCATTCAGGTATAAATTTGAAAAATTCTATGACAACAGGATAAAACATGTAGGAGCTGAATATTGAAACATCTTAGAGGATATTCCAGACTATCCTTCTGTAAATTGAGCAGTGCATCTCTTGGTACATTTTTTGGTTTCCTCTCTTTTATGACAAGTAGCTCATTGGTCTACAGCATTTCCTTTCTCTCTCTCAAAATGGTTTTTAAATGTGCACTGCTGCAAAACCTTCCTTAAAGCCAGTCATGACTGGAAATTTTCTCTTTTCTATTTTTCCCTTTGCCCAGCTTTATCTTTCTGTATCTTGAATTTGCCTTTGGGGCCAGATTTACCCACATTTCTCAGCTGGATGCAAAGTTTCTCAACCCCGCACTTCCTAGGTCTGCTCCCACCCCAGGAAAGCACAACCTCGTAGTGCTTGTGAGTGACACAGTAATACATTGCCTGGATGAGAGCTGACAGTGCTCTGAGAAATATGACAGTACCTCTGCCCTTGATCAGGCTTCCCATTTGAAAGTTTTCATTTTGGTAATTACATCCTTCCCAGATAGTAGCCCTAGTCATTGATCATACTAATATCATTATAACTGATTCCTGTAAGTCACCTTTTAAAGACACTTTCTATGGTTTCTTTTCCCCCTATATCTTCTTCCTCTGCAGTCACAGGATAAGACTTTTTCTGTCTACCCTTCGTCTGATTGATTGGAAAGGCCAAATACTTCCTTTACGTATGGCCTGGTAATATACACATCACATTTCTTCCCTTGGGATCTTAATCAGAACAAGTAATGGCCTTTGGCTTTTCTCATTAGCAAAATGGAAAAGCACCGTACCCAATCCATTAGAAATACAGCATTGTAATATGAATTTATAGGAAAATGGCTGTGTGCCAGCAGACATGGAGTGAGTTTACCTTAAAGGATTTTCGGGGGAAAAAAAAAAAAAAAAAAGAAAAAGTCACCCTTTCTGTCTGGCTTGCAAACATTTTGAGCCATTACTTATCATGCCTGTCTGTCAGGCATTTTGCTGTTGCTCCTTAAGTGCTGTTTGGACATCTCTGTCATATAAAGGAGGAAATATGGGTGTTTGAGCATGTATTTATATTTTCCCCAATCTTGATTCCCTTCCTGGATTATTCTCCTCTAATCTCTATCAGAATTAGAGAGAGGGGGAAATTGGGAAGATTTTATTATTTTGCTTTGCTTCTAATTTTTCACAGAATGTGTTAACTGGAAAAATGTATCAAGAGCAACCATTTCAGCATATTCATCTATCAAGCTGAGACTGCTGCTACACTTTTTTTAGCCCTGTCTAAAACTATTTACAAGCAGCACAGTGAGAGTGAGGACAAGATTGATTAACAGATTTTTTTTCTCCAATGATGGGAATTGCTTTATACTTGGCCCGGTCTTTATTAGTCTTAGAAATTATTAAAATTCATACACCAGCACTGAAAACTTCCAGTGCTTGTATTTTCCAGAACTGTAAGAAGGTGTTAAAGCACAAATCCATACCAAATGATAATTGTATATCATTTCAATGCATATGAGGTGATTTTGTCTCCTTTGGAAAACTTGCACTGCAAGAACCCAAAGAACAGCCTTGGAATGTTGCTATTCTGCCAGCACTAAGATGCATCTCTTTTACTGGCCCCTTCAAGTATTGCTCATGTTATTCCTGGTAAAATACCTACTAAGCATACCCATAAAGCTCAATTTAATAATGTCTTATGAAAAATGAGTGCTTGCACTTTTTTATTTTTCAAACAAACCTCACGTTTGCTATGTGTTAAGTTGCTCACCTGTACAAAGTGAGAGTTAAAGCTGAAGCATCAGGTTTGCAATCTTGGCTACTTCACTTATGGTTCATCAGCTGTGTTGCTCACACTTCCCCAACAAAACAGTATCTAATAGGTTAAGAAAATACTACAGTGAAATAGTCAAAAATGGGAGGCATTCTAAAGGGACCTCTCTGTAGGAGGCAAATTACTGATCCGGTGATAAGACCAGAGGTCTTATGGCAAGGAGAGATGGCTGTTTTTTGAGGTATTGGGATTTTTTTCCCCCTTCTTGCATTTTCTGTTTGGTTCTTATGCTGGTTTTCATTGTTTTGGGTTTTTTTTTTTAATTTTTGGAATATTTTCTTCTTCCTTTCCTCTACCCCTTATCTTTTGGATGAAACAAGGACAAATTAGGAGAGTTTTTGTGTAATTTTTATCTCGCAAGTTTAGGAGTTTAACATTGTTAGCAGATCATTACATGGTAGATAAGCTGATGACATAGCAGTATAGTTCAGTCCACTCTGCTAAAAGTCAAGGTTTCTCCTTTGCTTTTGTAGCCCTGTTGCTGATATGATCCTATGTGTCTCAGAGATCCTCGCACAGCTGATAATTAACATACCTAGAGGCAGAGTGTAATATTCTTACACAGTCACACTCTATCAGTAGGGCATTGACTTTAATTTTAAGGTGATCCTTCTCCCACAAGAATTTCAGGAGTTTGTGGAAAGTGGGAAAAGGAAGACTTTCCCGAAAATGCTTACTATTACCAGCTTCTGCAGCCCTGCCATGTAAGCAAAGCTAATGATCATGTAAATACATTTAAAGATTTTGACACAACAATTTTTATGCCAATGAGAAGCAATATTTTGTATTGCATCACTTTAAAACAATACTTTAAATGTATTGAAGTTGGCACCAGCCTTTAAAGGTTAGTATTCTCTAGTATCCCCACCCTGTCCAAATATGACTATGGCTGATCCTTTTGCTGAAGTTGCAGGTCGAAGAAGAGTTGTAACATTCATGGTTTCCAGTTTGTGGGAAATCAATCTTATGAAATTTGGTTTCATTCTGATTCATCTTCTAAAAACTCAGAACAAACCGGAAAGGTTCTCCCTTGAGCCAGAAATTCCAAACAAAATTTAATTTTCAGAAACAATGCCTCATGTTGTTCCCAATACAAAATCTAGTCTGCGAGATCTTGGCAGCTGTCAACTGGCTTGAATGTCCATCTTGGTTTCTGTCAGTTTTCAGGCAGCAGCTGCAAAACACTCCCAGGATTTCATGTTCCAGAGCAGCCTCACCATGTCCAATGCTTTGGGCGGGCTTCCAGACCTCCTATTGGGTCAGCTTACAGGTCTGCTTACTGAGGGCCAGATTAGTCTGGCAGCCAAGTCAGAAAACCCCAGGAATGTTACTTTGGTGAGTCAACTTGGTGGGATTGTCCTGGAAAAAAAAGCAGGGCTTGAAGACTGAAGAGGGGCTGCCAGTTTCCAGATGTGGAAGAAAAGGTAAGGACATCCCAGAGCTTTACATGAGGGCCTGTATGAAACAGGGCTCTTAGGGCTTGCAAACTCCCAAACTACTTAACCACACCATCTCTGTGTTGAGCTGCCTGGAAGGCTTGAGTGCATGATTTGTGGGACGTTTATCCACACATGCCCAACAGCAGGCTGATTTTCCTTGTATCCTTAGGCATAAGGGCATTTCCAGAGGGAATGTGTTTCCCCCTGCCTAAGCCTGGACTGGCATGTTCACCACCAATTCAGGAAAGCCAGCTTGCAAGGCATCCTTAATGCCACTGTTTGCTTCCAGGGTAAGCCCCAAAAGGTGATGTCTCCGAGGTGTTTCAGGCTCACTTTACTGACAACTTCTCCATCTCTGGATGCAGGGTGCTGGTGAATAGCAGTCTTCTTAATGAAGTATGGAATGGTAATGAAATGGTCCCTGCCCTGCCCTGCCCTCCCTTCCCAGAGTGATATCTTTCATTATACTTAGCCAAATATTTTGGATTCTACGGATCTTTTAGAGGTAAAGGACTGAAGAATATCATACTTTAGCTGCTCTTAATAGCATCCAAGGTTTACCACCATCCATGGTGGTATAATTCTATTATCTTACTACCTTTCCTCTGTCTGTCATGACTGCCTTTTCATGCAGGAGGTGTTGAAATTCTTCCTGTTTCTAGGAACACTGGAAATACTAATATTCATGTGCCCTTTTGTCTGTTTTTACTGTTCTTTTTGGTTTGGTTTAGCTTCCAACTAATCCATTGTCCTGGATTTCATCTGCTTCATTCTTGGACAGCTGGCCCATGAGCTGTCCACTTTTATCCCTGGTCTCAAAGAGCAATGAAAAGTGCGTGTGATGATTGATGAGCAGTAGTTATTTAACAAGTCTAAGCAGTTCTCCTTTTGTTTCATCAACTTCATCCATACAGTACGTTTGCACACAGCAGTCTGCTTCTCTTTAGACTCTTCAAATTCATGGAGATTTAATAGCATCTAGAAGACATGTTTACCTCTAGAAAACAATTATTTGTTCATATAAATGGATTTGTTATTAATAACAGCTCAGTGTGCTTATATGTTGAGAGATTCACCAACACTTTTTTTTTTTTACTTATGTTGAAAATATGAAAATGTACAGCTCAGTTTTCCTTCATCTTACTAGCAGCCATTCATCAGGGACTAATTGGCAGAATTGCAGTTAAATGGAAATGTCTAAGAATTGCCAACTAAAGGGGTGCATAGGGAATTTTTAAGTATCAGAAGCCACAGTTATAATTCTGCTGCATCACCCCTTTATTCTTCAGTATACAGGATCTGAAAGAAGAATATAAATGTGACAGAAGCTCAGTGATTACTACCCCTCGTTGACCAAGACTGATACAGTATACTCTTACATTATGATACAGTCACTATACCCTGATTTTATATAGGGTGCTGCAGACAGGACTGTAATAAATCAGGCGCTAACCCATGCTCAGAAACTTGCCCCAGAGGGCTCATAAGGTGCATTCATAGAACAGGTACATAGGGGGTATTAGAAAAAAATAAAAATGCCTCTCTTGTGGAGAAACAGGTAAGAACTGAAGAATTAAGAAAATACAACAAATTGCCAGACTCTTGTTCTTTGTTTTAAGCAGAGAAGTCTTCCTCTCTTGCAAATGTATCCAACAGACATATGGCATTATTCAAATTATGCAAAAAAGCAGTTTTCACATCCTGGGGCTGCTCATTTATGCAGTTATACATGGGGGATCAGTTTACATTTCTGTGCAGTCTCCATGGATCCCCACCTACAATGTCACAAGGAAGAATGAAAATATCATGGGCCTCGGTACACTCACATGGACTGCAAGGATCTTTGGCACCCTCAGGTCAAGTTCCTAAAGGAAGTTTCCAATTAATGAAAGATGCAATCAGAATGGGAATTTATTTTCACATCCTGATGAGTTTTCCTCCATTTTCGCCCTTTTCACACATTGATGAGATATCTGGAAGTTGTTTGAGACTTTTACTGAGTTCATTCATAGTGCCAGCTTTTAGACTAAAAAGTGATTAAAGTGAATGAGCCAGTTTTTTATTTATCTGTTCATACTGCTTCCATTTACTACAGTTCTTACAAAGTGTATGCTAGTGAGAGCATGGTGCACAGCTGTATGTAGGTATCTGACTGTTCTCATATTTGTTTACTCTAAAGAGTCTTTATCTGATTAGTCCTGATCACTCAGCTTTAGTATCAAGACTGAATTTCAGAAAGAAGAAAAGACCTGTTAGCTATGGGGGAGTTAGCTCATCCGCACTTTTTCTTCTATACCTTTGTACTACTCTGATTTCCAAAGATAGGGATTTGTGAAGGATGTTTAGAACTCCTGAAGAGAAAAGGAGATTAGTTTGCAAATATAGTTCTTGAAGTTATTATTCTCTCTACCTTCATTTAACTTGCTCAGAGAATTAGGTAACATCTCATTAGGAAGGTTGAAAGGGAATTGACAGCCAGCATTCCTAAATACATTTGTATTACTGAGCAGCAGGGAAGGAATGTTAAATCTGGTAAAGATTTCTATTCTCTGCCTGAACAATGAGTGCAGTGGCCCAGTGATCGGATTCTGTTGAATGACAGAGCTGCTCTTGATAGGACTATGGTAATTGTGTGGTAAAATGGAATTATATTATTATATTTTAGGCCTGGCCTATAATTATTAGCAAAATTATTGTAATATATGCAAAAACTTAATATCATTTATTCTCCCATTCTTTAATTGGGAAAATGTGAAATTAATAACAGCCATTGAATAAGCACAGGATTGAGCTGGAAAATGAGAATGCTTCTGGGTAGTAAAAGATATTTTAAGTTTAAAGTGAAAACTGTGGCAGCTGGATATTTTATTTCTTTGAACTGACACTGACACTGATGAACTAGATGGTCCTTTTCTCTTCCTGAGTTCCAATGTCTCCATGCCAGACTATGGGATAAGAAGACACAGCAAGGCAATGTTCTTTTCTATTAGAGAACAGGGTATTTTCAAATGAGAAGGTGGAACCAGAGAGAAAAAAGCAGTGGTTTTATTTTATATTTCATTAAATTTATAACCGCTTGACAATGGTCAAAGAGTGATGCAGTTTTTGTTCTTTGCAGGGAAAGAGATTTGAAAGTGGAAGGGCAGGTTTCCTTCATGGGGTAAAAAAAAAAAATATAAAAATAAATTCAGCCAACAGACTCAGTTTTCCAAACTCCTTCAGTTTTCCAGCAATGCAAATGTTTTCACATAATTCTGTTAGTGATGCAGTGTCTAGACTTCTCAGATGGGGTAAAAGATTAAAAAAAAAAAAAAAAAAAAAAGGGGGCAGAAACAAACCCTGGCATTAATTCTGGGAATCCTGAAAAGCTAAGTCATTATCAATGTACTGTAGCTCATGCAGTGATATGAAACCACAAATAGTCATTGAAGACCAGATTCTGGAATCGTTGCTTATTTCAGATACATAGTTTAGCATTTGCTCATGTTAGACATCCCATTTAATCTCCCTTTAGCAGGCTCTGGTGGTTGGTGTAAATGCTTACCAGCATATTCTGGTACAAGGCTTCTGCATTTTGGCTCTCACCTTGACTGAAAAGGCTCCATGTCTTCTCAGGAACATGAAGGCTGATGATACAAGGAAAGAGATCTTTGATTCTTGCGACAGATATACATTGATATAACACCAAAGCAAAACACCAGAAAAGAGCATTTGCACATAGAATGTATAAAATGCTTCTTTAACATTTTTTCCTCGCTCGTTGCCATTTGTCCTTAGTAAGTCTACTTTTTGAGTGTTGTTTGAGGTTTCCAGATTTACTTCAACCTATCTGTTACTATCTCATTCTGTAAATTCTTTTTTATTTTCTTTATACTGGGAAACTTATTCAACATTGATCAGATTATTAACTGTTGTCACTCTCTAAAATCTCACAGTACTCATAGTGGCCAAGAGAGTTAAAGTATCTGCAGCAGCCTCGGTCTAATCACAGCTGTGTTATTTTATAGGCAGCTAGGCCTATAAATAGAACTGAACTTTGGGCTGGTTTCTTATACATTCTGTTAATGATGGCCTTCAGAATTTAAACAGAGTGTGCAGCCAAACTCTTCTGGTGATGTAAATGAAATAGTTTGGTCTTGCAAGAGGCGCTCTTTCAGGCAGTGTCTCAGCTGAAATTCAGTAACTAATGGTTGGTATAAGGGGTGTTTGCTATGTACTTCAGCTGTTAGGCAGATGTCTGACTCTGCATTAACCTGGGCCCGAGAAAAGCAGGCTAAGAGCTTATTAAGGCAGAACAATAAATGGGTATTACCTGTGCCACAGCTTCAATGTAAAAGCTCCTGCAACTTCCCTGCAGGTGACTCAGCTCCACCTTTGATGGGTAAACCATATTATCCTACTGCAGCATGCTCCCTCACTCTGCAAGGTACAGGCAGCTGCCTTCCTCCTGTTTTTTATTTCCCAATGCCTGTCACCTTTATGGGTTTGGTGTTTGCTGCAGGCTTAACACGATCCTTGCTGGAGCCAGGCTGGGACACCCTGCTGTTTGCAGATCTCAAAGAAGTGATGTTGCTCTCTGAATTAAACATGATCCTTCTTGAGGGATCTCATTCTGTCCCCTCAACCCACCTCCTCATTTGTTACCTCCTTGCATTTAACTCTTTGTAGTCACAGAGGGCAGTATCTGAAAGGAGAACAGAGGTGTAAGTGTACATTAACACGCTCATTTCCTAGCTATATATTTTTCCACACATTTAAATAGTTTCAAAATGATAAAAAACAAAATCCCCATCGGGAAAGGCCTGAGTAGAATTGTTAATGTAGCATATAGACTAAATTGGTACCTGATAAGTGCAGTCTGAATTGAGCAGCTGGGCATCATAAAGCATGAATTATATTATAATACTGCACATCTTCAGTGCTGAGAACATTCATTCTCTATACTGTATGAAGAAAACAATAGTTTACAAGCAAATTAAGAGCCTATTGCCACCAGCAATGTAGTCGTTTTCTGTAGTAGAAATTACTGGCTTTTAAAGGATCAGACTGCCGAGAAAAGCTCCCTTATAACCTCCAGATCCATCATCTCTGCCTGTAGAGTCACTATTCATTTTACTGTCAGAACTACTTTTAGACCCACAAAGCCTGTACGGCTGTGGAAGAATGAACAGTGGTTTCCTCTGCCTCACACATACCTTGTTGAATGACCAATCACATCACAGCTCAAGAATCTTTAATCCTGATGGAAACACATGACAAAGAAAGGATGTATTTGGGTTTTTCAGATTCTCTCATTTCAGTGCTCATAATATTAATATTTAGTGGATTTAGCTGGGTGCTGCTGAGCTGAGCATGTGAGTCATGCTGTCTCTGTTTCACATATATGTGTGGATAAAGAACTGCAGTGAGTGCGGTTCATGGAGAAAATAAATGCCAGTGATGGCCTTCTGACATAGATGTCTTCTTTGTTTGCCATCTGCCTGCTTCCAAGTTACATGAGGTTCTTCAGGTAGATGGGAAGCCATGTGCAGAGTATGTATATTTACAGGAACTGTAATCCAAATTAAGCTGCATTACAATAGAGTCCCTTAGATCAAGGATGTCCTTAGACTGGAATTTTCATCCTGGGTGGTCTTAAACTGAGTAGATATAAAATACTTAACTTTTCTTTAAATCTCAGAATAATTTCTGAAGTTCTTTTCCACCTCCTAGTGTGGACTTCACTCACTTTAACAGATCCAGAGCACATTTTTTAATAGAATAGCAGGTAAAGTGTGTGGGGGACCCAGGGAGAGACGCAGATTCCAGTGGGCTCATTGTGTGCTGGATATGGAAGCTACTGAACAGCATTGTTCAGGAAGCTTTTTGCTAAACTAACCATGAATATTCATGACAAGGAATTCAACTCTTGCATTATCCAAACCCATTGATGTAAGTATCAACACTGACATTGTGCCTTAGCACTGTGTAATCTTTATTTATCCTGTGAGATCAGAGAATTAGGATTATGTAGTTCACAAAGGAAAGAAATACATGTAGACTTGCTTGAGCTAGTGTCAGTTATAATAAAAATTAATGTCTCCCTTTTCGTTACACTGTTAGTAAACAAACTAAGCTAAAGCAGCTTCTCAGCACTAGGCTTTTCATGGTAGAAACTGATCCAGCAGGGCAGACATTCCCAAATTCATGTGGTCTCACCTGGGACTCCATGTGCTGCATGTGAGGGGACTTCAGATACTCGACACCAATTGTGTGTCTCTGAAAACTAAGTTGTAGTTGACCTTTATAGGCTGGTAAAGAGTTTTACAGAAGCCTCAATGAACCCTTCAGTGAGACCCTGGAGACAGAAAACCAGTTCAAACCCCCATAACGTGTTTAATTGCTGACCCAATAATTCTTGCCTGAAATGGTGAGGGTATCTTTACGTTCATAAAGAGGAAGACATTAAATACATTTGGACATTCCACTGAAGGGCACAATACATGCACCTGTGATACAGACCACTGCTGCTGTGTGATCCAGGGCCATTTATAAAGCACCAGTATTCTGTAGCACTGAGCCTTGGCTAAATTTTCCTAGGACCAAAATCTTTGCTGCAAGTACTATGACTTCATTTGTGCCATTGGCAGAACTAATTTGGCTAACAACACTTTTCTTTTTCATTGTAGAACTCTAAAGGATTTATCAAAAAAAACGAACAACCATTAGTACAGACATTTAGACACGCAGAATGTTATATACAGGGGAGAAGTCATTCTCCTACAGTTCTCCAGGGAGTCTGGCAAGTAACTGGATAGCTTTGGTCTCCAGTGCCTTAAATCATTGCTGTTTGGCTGAATTCAGTTAAAACTTCTGCAAAAAAATTAAAGCAGGAAGTGTGAGTATCTGAAAAGACCAGGGCAAACAGGCTTTGGCCAGAGCCACCAGTGGCACTCAAGTCAGCAGTACAGTTTTCCCTAGAGATTGTCTGGCAGTGAAAGAAGCAACATGAAGGAGGCTGGAAAGTAAGATCAGGATCTGCCTCAAGCGATAAAAAATAATAGAGAAAGAAGCTGTACAACTACCGAGAGCAGTGCTTTTAGTCAGCAAAGACATCAGTTAATTCCCAGACAGTTTCCATTGTTGTGCTACAGAACACAGTACCAAAGGATTTTGCAAAAATGGAGTGATCTAAATTAAAAGGCAGTTGAGTAATTTAATATTTGTGTGTGAAGTCGCATGGGTTTGTGTGTAAGGTAGGAAATGGCAGACAACTGCATCTTATAAGAGTCTGAGTTTTGATCTTCTGCCAGGTTCAAGGAAGAAAACAGAGGAAGTTTAAGTTGAATGATACCACTTTATTATTTAAATTAACACTTTCAAATGAATTCTATATATATTTGTATAAGTTAAGCTAGACTGCATGGATGTTTAGAACCCTTGCAGGTCTTTGCAGAACTCTAAGAATGCGTGCTTCAGGTTAATGTTAAATATTGACACATTTAGAACAATGCTACACAACAGATGTCTTCCCAACATGGGAGGACACCGTTACAAGGCAGAATGAATGGAGTGGAAGCAGCTCTGCGACACCCCACTGGGGCATTCTCATCAGCTCCTAATCTGTGAGGCAGGAGAACAGCCCAGCTGTACTGAGTACAACAGGGAGAGTTGGCCTTGTGCTTTTGGTGGGTTAGCCTTCATAAAAAACCACTATTGAATTCAATTCTCTTCCTGAAGAACAAGGAAAAAGAGCTGCAGAAAATCATGGCCTGATATAGGCACACAGACACTGAGGGCACTCCTGTATCTTTGCTCAAGTTAAGGTAAACACCGTGAATTTGGGGAAAAATACTGTGATGGTTCTCAACATATGCTACTACTCATATTGTATGTATACATTCTATGTCACATATGATCCTCACTTTTTTTTTTTTAATAGAAAACAATTTCACTTAAATACTTTTTATTTTCTTCTACTTGAAAGAATACTTCAGAATTTAGCTGTGATTTTCTTGCATATGCTGTTGTCATTCCCTTAGGCGTTTCTCCAGCATTGCTGCAGTCTGCACCCCACTTTGCAATTTCATAATGCATGTTTGTGACAGGCATATCAAACCATCCAGTTAGTTTAGAATTGAGGTGGGAGAGTGCTTTAAATGTAAATTTTACTATAAACAGCGGAATAAAATCTTGCAAGCATTTCCTAGCTCTGCCAGGAAGCAAAGCTATATTTAACTCATTTTAAAATTCATCAAATACATTGTGGGCTGATTCAGATCTTTGGTGTGTCTTTGAAGATAACATGTAGTGGAAGTGTCATACAGTCAGTTGGGGGATTGGGCACATTCTGAGATTCTTGTCAGTGAAGACATGTAGCTAGGACTGGATTGTAGAAAGAAAAGTACATATAGATCTAAGGACCTAATATCAATACTTTATTTGAAAATTTGAACAATGACTGTTGCATTCAGTTCAAGAGCTTTTTGAGAAGAGTTGTGTATAAAGAAATCAGTGCCATAACAATGACAAAATTCATATGCACACATGAATTTTAAAAAAGATTGTCTTGTAGTACTTGGGAGAGACGGTGTTTCAGAGAAGCTAATACAAATTGGTGCCATAATAATTTGCACAAGTTTCAAAATGCATAGGAAAGATCCCTGGATAGTAAGAATAAGCCATAAGAATTTAGCTAAGATACCTGTGTACCAAAGGAGAAACTCCAGATGGATCCAACTCTTGTTTTATTTCTCCTGACTCGGATTGCACCTGTCTGCAGCTTTGTATCTCTGTAAACTCAACTGATGCTGCTTAAATGTAAATTGGAATAAACCTCTCAAATTTCATGCTTCATAATGTGTAGGTGTCATTAGATAAGGTCAATAAGACTCCAAAAGGTTGTTTAGACTGCTTTGTATCTGTAACCACTTATATATATATGTTTGTGCATATATATATATATATATGCACACACACACATATATATATATGCTGCTATCATGTCTCCACTGAGTTTTTTTCTAAGTACAAATAGGAGTCTCAATTTTAGAGAACAATCTGCTTCTGTCATTGAGATTTACTATTGCCTATATTCAGATATGACCTAAGTTTGAAGTTCAAGATTACAATCTTTTATAGCTGGGTAAGTTGTACCATTACCTAACGCCCTTACTTAAAGGAAATGATATGCTATACTCTTACTAAAAGCTCCGAATAGGAAATTGAAATAGTATAATTCTTCTAATATGGTTTTATGCATCTTAATTGTGGTTTTCTCCTGTTCATGTGCTTTTGATTTGTTCTAGTACATGACTGCTGCTGCACCTATGCAAGGGACCTACATTCCCCAGTACACTCCTGTGCCTCCAACAGCTGTCCCTATTGAAGTAAGTTTATCTCCATCCATGAAAGTAGAGTGAAGGGGGAACAGAACACTTATTTATTATGTCTTCTTGCACCTGTTGTTTGAAAGGGGCCTAAAGGTTCTTTATGGAGTGGTGGCTGGAAGCTTCCAGCTTATTAAATGAGGACTGCACATTTCTTTCTCTTTTTGTCTTCTTTCTTTCCTTTTCCTTCGTTTTTCTAACCCCTCTTTTTTATATTTCTTTTTTTTAATTATTTGCAAGGGCTCTTGTTTTGCATTTGTTTTGTTGTACAGCAGGACATGGAATAAAAACATCAGTGATTATGACTATTTTTTCCCCATGTACTTGGGAGGGAGATGGGAAGAGACAGGAAAACAAACCCAGCAGGCAGACCACGAAACCAAAAGAGATTTCAAGAAGAGAAGATTGCAAGAGGGTTTGATGCGGTCCTTAGCAAGCATAGGTAATTGCTGAAACATTTAGCCACCAGAAAAAGTGATTGAGCAATGGAAACCTTCCTCTTGTATATACAGACGTGGAGGATGCTGCACTGACTGAGTGCTTTTCATCCTTGAGGAAGGATTCGCTCCCTCCCTCCTTGGGGCTGAGTCATGCTGATGACAGTCTAATGAGTAAGTATTTACTCAACCCTGTAGACCACAAGCTGCTGGGAGAGCGTCAGCTTGGCCTCCACTTCTGTGAAGCTTCATAAGGGCAACTGAGCACAGCGAGAGGAGGGAGCCTTGGCATCCTCTTCCCTGTGTGCTTCTCTTTGGCACTACCCTCTTTTATTAACAACTTCTGCCCTACTCTGGGGTAAGGCAAGGAGTGCCAGGGTCTCTGTACTTCTGTCTTCATCTATGTGGACTTTGGATTTTGTGCTATTACTACTCTGTGCTTTGAGGATGTGAGTTAGTGGTACTGCTGCCATGGCTTCACCAGCAGACAAGTGGGCTTATCCTGTTTTCTCCTGGTTCTTTGCAATTATTCCCAGATAAGGTCCCACAGGAAAGGCTACTACCATTCTGTCATACTGAGCTGGTTGTGTTTCAGTCTTTTTTGCCTCGGTGTAATTTTGCCTTAAACCTCATTTGTTTGCAAATGCACTGTGAGTGCCTCTTTTCAATTGCCGTTTTTGAACCTAAATCAGGCAGATACAAATATGAATTAAAAGGAGATGGTGGGATAGAGGGTGATTCATACCATGGGATTGGCTGCACACCATGCTGACCTGTCCAAATGAGAATTAAGGTTAATTTAAATTACTTGTCAAGCCCTCTTCCCCATCACTCGCTAGTATATTCATGCCTTCTAAAGTAACTCAGTGTCATAATTATCTACTAT
Organism: Promerops cafer; assembly: GCA_013398275.1. Lineage (NCBI taxonomy): Eukaryota > Metazoa > Chordata > Aves > Passeriformes > Nectariniidae > Promerops > Promerops cafer. Next base: position 1,023,973 of record VZSE01008498.1, on the reverse strand, counting down.
AATAATCAAAATATTATCTGAATCTATAGCCTGTTTTGCTGTTATCCAGTGATGATGATTATTGTTAATGTTTATCTGTATTCATGTAGCATCATGAACCAGGACCCTACCATGCTGGATTCTCCACAAGCAGAGACCAAAAAATACAGTCTCTGCCCCAGAGAGCTTACAATCTCAAGATGAGATGGACAAAAGGAGAAGGATAAAGACAAGGAAGTAGACAGAAAAAGATAATACTGGCAGTCTGCTAAGCAATAGATACAAAGAATTTCTGAAAAATGAAACTGATACTTTAACAGATGCTTTAAAATAAACTACCTGTTGTTTACACGGGACTCAAATAAAAACAAAGCAAGTGCTTTGTGCTCCCTCTTCTGGCTCTGTTGTGTGCAATAGAGTAATAAAGCATGTTCCCTGAAGAGACTTGCTATTCATGAGACCAACACACCAAGCATGAGAGTAGAGGAAAGAAAACGTATCTTGCTTTGAAAGCATACAAAAAACTTAGGCCAAGTTCAGACTGTCTAAATAGGATAAGAAATTGTACATAATGTGACATTCATGAATATAATCTTTTATGTGTTTACTTACCTACTTTTTGCAAACATATAAATAAAACAAAATTTCATTGGAGCTTTGACTTAACAGATTAAAGTCTTTAGCATAAAGCAAATTCAATTTTGAAGGGAACATGCATAGAAACAGTGTATAGAAGAGGGCAGCATTCTTCTAAGATGACTAAAATTCTTTTGGATGTTTAGTAAAGTGGAGAGCGGTGGGCCTAGATTCTGCCTGTACAGCATTTTAAATAGAACAAAATAAATGTGAACTCACTGTGAAGTTGGGGTAGGTAAGCAAAAATTAGAAGAGTCATATATTCGTTGTGAAAAAGCCAAGAAGTAAAACCCAGAATCCACCAAAATCAGATTTGCCTCTAGCTTTGAATGGGCAGGGAACTGCCCTCAAAGAGGAAGATATTTTTCACTGCAACCTGTGAGAGCAAAGTACTACTGGTAGGCTGAGAAAGCTTCTTGTTGCTGAATTAGCTTTCTAAAACTGATGGAGTTTGTTGTGTTAGCATGTGGTTCTGCTACCTCAAACTCTCGGTCTCTAGAGAAATGCGTGAACAGTGAGCTGGTGCTGAGCTCTTTTATGTAATTCACTGCTGTGAGCAAAATTAGTAAGTTTTTCATGTTCTCATTTGATTCCCTAGGGTGTTGTTGCTGATACTTCTCCACAGACAGTAGCATCTTCATCACAGGAAGCCAGTGGTCAACAGCAACAGATGACAGTGGAAACATCCAGTGAACATGCGCCTGCATATTCTTACCAACAGTCTAAGTAAGTAGGCATAGGCTTTGGAGTCAGAAGGGTTTGCTTCTCGATTATAGCAGGCCAAATTTGACTCCCTCTTTCAGAAGTAGGAATTCTGAATAGCTTTGTTAAGTTCAGATGAATTCTGGATATATAGCAGTGTAATTAGCAAAAGGTTTTGGCTGACGGCCTCAATTTGGCAAAATGTCCTTGAGCTCCTGCCCACAGTGATATGCTCTCTAACTGTCTGCTGCTTTTCTGGACTCAGAAGAATCTCAGCAACTGCGTTAACAATCATCATGCTGGGCTAAAGCAGCATCTGGCATCAGAGGTTAAAAAGGGCTTAAATTTTGCAGTGGTGAAAATATTGGCACGGTGCACATTGGCACACGTAAAGGTTTCTTTCTGAAAGTGTATTTAATGAAGCAGTATAAATTACCCCAAGTTGGTATTTGTGATTGTGCAAAACTGCCGTGCAGACACGGAGTAGGCAGGACCTGGAAATGGAAGAAGAGGGATAAGAAGGAGGTGGGTAGAAGCACTGTTCAATCTGTCTCCATTCTTCTGCTCCCTTTGTTTACTTCCCACGGAATACCTTGGAAAGTTGAAAATTTATAAACTGACAGCTGTATTTAGAACTTCTAAAGAGTCCCTTCATCTTCAGAATAATCTCTTCAAACACAACTCCTCTTTGCTACAATAAAAATCTTCACAAAGAGAAGGTTACATAGTGACAGGATACTCACTGGGACTGATAAATGTTGGACAGATTCTAGGAAGAAGCACAGATCCAGTCTTTCATTAATACATGTATATTGAACACCAGCATCACACTGAAAATAGAATTATACATGTTTTATCTTGGGGAATAAAGTAGAGAAATAGCCAGACAAGAAATATGATAGATATGTCAGTCAATGCATCGTGACTCTGTACTTACAGAGGCATCAGATATGAGCTGGTATAGGAAAGATTAGAATTGTACCAATTTGTCAATCGCTTTACTTATTTTTTGATCTCTGGAAGTGGAAGATGCGTTTGTTTGTCTATCATATGAGTATCAAATGTTTTCAGATTTATGTGGTTTTGACCACCATAAACCAGAAGACTATTTTTTGTCATGCCTCTATCTATCTGTATGTACATATTGCAAAAACAATCAATCACAAGCTACACAATTGGAGACACAGACTATGTGTATGCTTATCCTTTCTAGCTGCAAGTCTGTCTAGCACCTATGAATAAAAGATTGCAAAATACTTACAGAATATAAAAGGGAAAGAGAGAAATATGTGTCTGTAACATCCTGTTGGCTTGTTTTAATGAGTGTGTTCTGTAGCATTTGGATCTAATTATTTATGTGTCTCAGTTCCCCTTCTCTTGCATCTCAGAGAAAAAGGACTTAGGTCTAGAAGACCTCATAAGAAGTTAGGTGTAGAAGCCCTCATAAGTTAGTTGTGAGCTGCAGATTCTGGCGTTTTGCCAGCATAGGAGAAAACTACACTGCAATTCTATATTGAAATGGATGCTGTGTTTCTTGCTCATGTGGTGAATTCCCTGAAAATGAGTTCCCTCATCTTTCCTTGTCAGCTACAGCCTTTTAGCAGCGATGAATATACTTGTAATGGCACTAGCATTTATATTCAGAGGACTTTCTTTCTTTTTTAATCAGACAGGCAGATCTACTACAGATTTTTTTATTATGCTTATTTCAGTATTTTTTCTCTGTAATTGGCCCTCTATTTATATCTGCCAGTTGCAGGCAGAAATGCAGTGTGGGAAGCTGTAGAAACAAACCAAAATATACACAATCTCTCAGTCTTTAGAATAGTCTTTAAAAAATAACTTCTGACAAAATACTCCAGTAACCAATAATATAAAACCAAGTGAATTTTTTTATAATCAAAATATTATTTTATTACTCTGCTTCTCAAAGGGCACATTTATTAATAGCAAACGTCATGCCAGATATAAAACAGCAATTTTCAACATAAGATATGAGAAAGTAATTAACATGACTGGACAATGATTTTGTCAGATATAGGCAAAGGAACAGGCAAACTATATAAAATTATGTCAGGGGAGCTGATCAGTCAGGAGAAAAGTTATAATGGTATATTTCCTTATATTTATTTTCTTTGCAATAATCACAAAATTGCAGGCAAAGAAGGAGAGAAAATGTACTAAGAATGAACTGGGTGGTATAAGGACTCTGAACTCTTTTTGTAAGTAAAAGTAAATCATGAAACTTGGAATTTAAGTTCCACTTTTTAATCAGCATACGTTTTCTTTTATTTAATATGCTGAATGCTGTGCTTGAGGATCCCACCCACAGAGTTCAGAAATGGTAACTTCATGGGAAAAACCTGGCTACGTATTGTGCAGATAAAAACAGCCCTTGATTCTGAGCAGACGAATCTACTTTATGAGGAAATTCACCTTAATTATTTTAGACCCCACTCCTCTTTTTCCTTGTAAATATTTAATTTTGCACATAAAAGCATGAAGACTGTGAAGCGGAGATCAATGGATATCCTTGCCCCCAAAAAAGTATACTCTCTTACCTCCAAGCAAAACTCTACTGGACAACATACTCTGATTTTAAATGTGGAAAGAATTATGTTTTTCTGGAGCCTTTTGTAGGCAAACTCAATGCCAGGTTAGATTAGAGGGCATGTGCTGTGACCCGTTGGTGATATTGGACTTTCACACATATGGCAGCCACTCAGCCCATAGGGACAGTAAAATCTCAGGAGGTGAGCTTCCAACTTGAGTAGTCCTACCAGGAATTATGGATAGAAGACCTGAAGAAAATAGTTGGTTGTTGCATTCCACATAAATCTGTTCTCAACTTTCAAAATATTAATTTTCAGATGTCATGCAATGAAAAAATCCTTTGGCAAATTTAATATTTAAAATTGTAGTTCTATGTTTACACTCCCAGACAAAAAGTTCTGTGGCAAATGTTAGGTCATTGACATTCTTCACAATTTAACTCCTAATTTTAAAATTTATTTTAAACTAGGCAAGGCAAATGCATTAATGTTTGAAAAAGGAAAGGTGCTGGATCTTCTTGTGTTGAACTTTGGTCAGGACAAGATTTTTTCCATGTAACCTTTAAAGACACTGGGAAAAGCAGCAGCTGACCCTTACAGATAGCTCTAGACATGGAATAGAATTTTTATGTAGGTTCTGGGTCTCTCTTAAAATTAGCTACATATCTTTAAGTAACGTGAAACATCAAAAACACAAAATGAGAGGTACCTTCTGTAGGAAAAAGGTTGAGAATTTTACTTATTCTTTGTGCTAAATTTAGAAAGATATGACATTATATGATAAAAAAATATATTTTTCTAATTAATATTGCCTTGAAGGTTTCTGCTAAGTTAGCCTTAACTGGCTCATTAAACAGACTGTTCCACAGTTTAATTGTTCTTGCCATCAGAAAATGTGTTCTTTCTAGCAAATCGGTTGTATCCTTTTATTGTAATTTTATCTTTCATTTTATTATTAATACCCAAAATAAATAGTGGCACTTATTATTATGAAAATATTCACCCTCTTATTGAATTACCTGTGAAAGATTTACACAGTGCTAAGCCATATATTCTTCTCATTTCAGTGTAGTTAGACTGCCTATTAATGCCTAGCATTCAAAGAGTAAATTCATCTGCTTAGGATGTGTTAATGTCCCCAAAGTAGGAGTTCCCTATTTTTGCCTGACTATTTTCAGCTTAGTGGTGGTATCATATTTAAACAGCTGCAAAGTTAGTTTAGCTTGGATAACTTTTAAAGGGAATTGAGTGGAAAGAAAGTAGAGAAGGCTATTTCAAAGTTGTTTTGACTTAATGACCACTTTAATTCAATTGTTTTTACAGACAATAAACAGGACTGAAGAATGTCGGTCTGAAATCTTTGCCTTGAATGGAGAAACTTCACTGAACAAGAAGTTGGCTTCCAGTTTGCACAGGCGTCAAATGAATGCTTTTTTTTTTCTACCTTTCCCAACGAAAACAAAACAGTGTTTTTATGTGCTGTGCAAATGGTTCCGTCATGTAGTCTGACAATTTTATTTTTGCTATTTTTTTTTTCAACTAAAGGAAAAACCCAGAGGAAAAATGCTGGGTTGACATTTCATCTGGATGAACATTTGAATTCAGAATTTACCTGGAGGTGTAGCTAGATTTTTTTTTTTTAAACAGAAAAACTGATGATGTCAAGAGGGAGCAAGTTGCGATGAAAACCAATTGTCTTCCTCAAAAATTAAGCTACTCTTTTTCTCTCATTTTCTTTTTCTTCTTGTTTTAAATCTAGAGTATTTTTTGGTTTTCTGTTTTTTGGTTTTTTTTAAAAGAAATGTTTAGGTAAGGTTTATCTTGAATCTTAATTGCCTTAATTTTAAGGACGTCAAAGGCTCTCAAGGCAAGCTGTCAACGTCTTGTTAGAAAACCCGAGAATGAATTGAAACTGCTCACACCGGTGCTGGTGCAGAAGTTTAATAGACTGAGTTTTTGGGGTGAACAAAAAATAAACTGTACAGTTTAAAAGAAAATGATTTTCTTCTTTTGAAGAAAAGTTGATGATAAAGGAACTGTGGCAACTGAAAGGATTGGAAAAATGCTGGGACTTTTATGAACTTTGTCTTAAGTGTTGACAGAAAAAAAATCTAGAAGGCTAAAGCATTTTACAGTAAAGTTATTGAATTGAGAAAAAAACTTGCTGCATTATAGAGAATGCAGGGTTTTTTTCTTGCAGAATGCAGATTTTTTTATTTACAAAGCGTGATCGCTAGCAAAAGCATTAGTGCTTTTTATCTGCAGTCTTTTTTATGAGCTTTAAGAAGTTTTTAGTCTGCTTTGCTTGTCACATTGCAAAAACCTAGCTTAAGAGCATTAAAAAAAACTTAAGTAGATAGGAGCTTATGGTCAAAAAAAGTGCAAAAAAAGCAATAGATAGAAGAAATTGTTGACAATTTCTGTAGTCTTTCCTAGTTGTGAACAAATGCAGCCTATGGATGGCCTATTTTATACCAAAGATGAAGTGACACCCTAACGCAGTCCAGAAGATAGAGGGTTTTTTTCTTTTTTTTATCTTTATTTGACCTACATGGCCGGACCAGTTCTTATTTTCTTGTTTGTTTAAACTATCTTCCACTGGTGTTTTACATACTGCATATGTTTATAGTGGAAATTTCAGAATAGTTGGTATCAGAAGCTGTCCAGGTTTTTGATGATGTGCTTTGGAGAACATCCCAAAGCAAGGGGGATTGAGTTACCAACTAATCTGTCCAGGCAGGTTTTAATTTTGGGGAGTTTTTTCTCTTTAATTACCTGATCTTTGGTATTTCTACTGAAACAACAGTCTTCCTTCTGAATTCTAACATACCAATTCATTTTTTCACCTCAGTCTTTGTCATCGTCCAGCATGCATAGCCACCTTAATTCTGCATTTATTTCTCAGTGTTGCATTTGAGTTGCCAGGTAGATATAAGAGAAAGCAAACCTGATCTTTGTTCTCATTTTAGCTTTCCCATACAAGCAGAAATTTTGAAAATTATGTCGTATTATCATGCAGGCAATGTCATGCAGGAAGTTAAAAATTATTCTTCTCTGCTCTGATTTCTGTTGTCTTAATATGTTGGCTGACAATCACTAATTAGTATGATTAGGCAAAAAAAAAAAAAAAAAACATTAAATTTAATCCACCAAAACCTGTTTTAGGAATGACAGTTCTTTTACATACAGAAATCTTTATTATGGCCCTTACTTCTTCCAAACAGACAAATGAAAAAGGTGAGAAGGAAGTCAAAAGATGATTTTTTTCCTTAAGAAGGCAGAAGTGAAGCAGCATTTCCATATATACATACATACACACATATCTATATGTAAAAATTAAACCAAACATTTTTAAACTTTCCTCCATCCAGAAGAGAGGGGAAGGCTCATCACATTTATTGTGGTGGATTAGAGACAGGGTATCCATTAAAAATAAGGAAAATAAACACATATGTATTGGATCAATCTGATTCAGCTGCCCAATCTTAAAAAGAGATCTGTGTTTCCCTAACCTGAGTTTTTTGGGGGAAAAGAACACAATTATTTTTTTAAATCGATAAAACAAGATCGTATTTTTTAACATAGTGGGAGGGGGGAGGGGGTTTCCCAAATGAATGCTGCTAGGTATGCAACATAGAAAAGAGAGAAATGGGAGTTCACATGGTTCTTCACCACAGGAAGAGGGCCTGATTTTCAGAAGTGATAAAACTTCTGCTTTCTCCAGAGTAGTTGTTGATATTCAACACTTCTGAAAACCAGATGATGCCAAAGTAAAAGAAGAACATCATCCTCAACACGTTTTCAATTCAGAAAAAATCCCCAAACCTCTCTTTCTGTTTCATGTGCTGTCTCATTACTTGTTGCTTTTTGAGAGGGGCACTTGAATTTTGTCCTTGGATAAAGGTTCCCTCTTTCTTTAGAGGGGATATGAGGGAAAAAAATCGATCTAGCCTTATTTTCTTCCTTTCTACACATACTCTCTTTCTGTCTCTCTCTGAATTATTTGTACAAATGGAGATAACCCCAGGCACAAGTCAGTTAAATATTAAATAAAGACATTTGTTTCTGTGTTAGTTCTCATGTGACACACAAAAAGTCTCATTTACTATCAACAATGAGGCTACAAGGTAGCTACCATGTGGCTGATGAATATGCTGAGGTACCTTCTTGTTTCTATTCAGAACTCTGCTGCTTTATTTATACATTCAGAAACATTTTTCTTATTTTTTTCAGCAAAGTTAAACAATCTCAGTGTTTTTTATTAAGCCAGGCAGGCAACATGATATCACAGTGCCTGTCACTTTAAAGTGTTTCAAGTGCATTCTGTATTAGAATTGTTCCCTTTCTTTTCCATGCTATAATGTTCAATAGTGGTTGAAATCAAAAGAAACGAAGCAAAGAAGTAGAGGAAGAAGAAGAGGAGGAAAGAAAATGGACCCCTTAAATACAATTCATCATCTTACTGATCCCAAAAAACCAGTGAACTGGTACTTGAAATCTATGAATTGTAAACACTGTGAGCCTTGATTGTAAACAGTCATAGATCATAAGGTAAGAAAAAAGCTTATTTGGAACTTACAAAATGCTCAGAAAGTGGTAACTCATTTCTAAAAGTTAAAAATGAGATAAAAGTGAACAGTGAAATAGCAACACGCTGCATGGGTGTTGTCACTTGGTGGCCTCTGAAATCTTAAACTGGTTTTCTTTATGTTTGTTCTGGCTAATATTTTTTTTTTTTTTGAGGGTTTTTTTTTTTTTTCTGTTTATTTTTTGTTTTCCTTTTTT
>VZSE01008498.1:815103-1015281 GCA_013398275.1 Promerops cafer | reverse complement strand
TTTTTTTTTTTTTGAAGGTTTATTATTATTCTCTGTTTAGTTTCTGTTTTCCTTTTTTTTTTTTTTTTGTGGAAGACCTGAATTTGTAAAGTCAATATCTTTGTCTGTCTTGCCAATTTAGCTTTAAATATCAGGAGAGTTCCTGAAAGATTGCAGAAGCAACTCTAGATGTCTAAGGCAATGGCACCTGGCCCAGAGGTCTAGAAGTAACATCAAATCCATAAACTGAACTGCGTACATACTTTCCATCACACCTGAATTATTGTAAATAATCAAATCTGGATGTTCAGGTTTGGTAATTTTTTTAACAGTAAAACATAAATACAAAAGGGGTGTCAGAAAATTATGAATTATGGCTAGAAAATTCTGAATACCTGGGCTTGTCACTTTACATTGAGGGAAAAAAAGAAAAACAAAAAAGATACAGTGGAACTGAAGAGACATATATTTGCAGGTGCTGACCCAAGTGTAGATCAGGGCACTGAAAAAATCTCACGGTTCCTGCTGAGATTACAGAGGGACTATTCTTCCTATCTGGCTCTACTGCTGGTTTTGTAAGCACTTTTCACCTGTGACAGTCAGGCCTCAAATTGTGAATGTCCTCTTATTGCCTTCTGGTGAAACAGACTCTTGAAATGTCCTTAGCCTGTGCTTACATGTATAGTTCTGTTTACCAAGAGACTGCCTTGGTTGTGTTGGTCAAGAAATCCACCGTAATGCAGAATGAGGCATATCTGAGAGCAATTGCATCACAGTGTATCATCTCCTGCTAGGGATGCATGCCCAAACAGGGAAGAGAAAGGCTGGTCATTAGAGAAGTGAGGGCTTAAACTTACAATGGGCAATTGGGCTGTAGCATTCAAATGGATTTTTACTCAAGTAAAAATCAAATGAAGGGTATTATTTATGTGTGTATGTGTACCAAAACTCAGCAAATTTGAGGAAGCCTGCATTGTAATAAAGTTTATTTTTAATATGTCATAGTATTTGGATCTATATTATGTTGTTTATGGTACTGAAGATTGAGACTGATCCTAAGTGTTCAAAAAATTGCCATGCTTCATGGTTTTAAGCTTGATGGTGCTCCTCATGCCACTTCATTTTAATGCTGAGGTTGACATGAGCAAAACAGGCTTAGGCAGACTCACTTAACTCCACCTACAGCAAGAGTCATGCTAAAGAGTGATAATGTGCTTAAAGTAATGAATCAATCCATTTTTAGTGATGAGACCAAATGTGGTAGTTGAAGATAGTAATGTTTGATACACGCGTGGTCAACATTTCCTTTCAAAACTTTATTTAACATGAAATTGGTCCAGATATAAAAGTGCCCTAGGGTAAGGGATTTTCCTGGTCTTTCTCAGTAGCCCATGTGAACGAAGAAAACAGTCACGGTGTGATGGAAATGCAAAACAGAAAACAACAAAACTGCTGACATTTGGTGCATTAGTCTTTTCTGTTTAATGACAATTGACTCTAGTAACGAGGATTCCTTTCATTTCTGATACGCATACACGCAGTCATGCACGCACACTTTCTCAGAAGGAGGGCTGAGTGAGCAGCAGACTTCTCCTCCCCTTCAGTGGAGCAGATTTCTAGAATCTCAGCAAGCAGCAAAGATGCAGTGTAAGGAGAGTTATTTTCCTCTCAAAAAGAGCACCAACTTTTTCTATATTGCTCCTGTCACCCAAATAGACTAGAGCTCTGTATGTACCCCAGAGATTTATTCACCTTTGTGCCTCAAAGCAGGCAGAAGAGACTCTTTCTTCTCCCCTTTATTAACATGCTCTTTGTTAAAATTGAACAGAAAATTATGAGAGTAAAGCTGTAAAAGAAATGAATCCCAGAGCTGGTTCAGGTTTCCATGATAAGAAAAAAATTCTTGTGTTTATTGAAGTTGTTCAGTTCAACTGTTAATTCCCCAATGGTGACAGCTGAGTTCTTTCACCTTAATAAAAATGTGTAATGAAGTGGAAAATGTCAGCCCTTGACAGGTTCACAAATCCATTTTTCCTTGTAGGTCCAAAGCCTGCAAGGTGTAAGCACCTTCCAAGATCTGGATCTGTTGTCCTTAAAAGAGTATCTGCCCAACGTTAATTTTCTGCCTTTAAGTGTCTTTCTCTTGGATAATAACTTTATGAATTTGGTGAAATTTACAGTCAGTTATATTTTTAAAAGCCCAAAAATACAGCCTAAATAAAAGAACATGATGTTTATGTAACTGAAGTATTATTAAATATAATGTATTCCAGAGTGGAAGAAAATTCTACTATCTTTTTGAGGCAAAACAATTTTATGTAAAACCAGGAAGTGTACAGAATTCATTTAGGAATTTTTAATTGTTTTCCTTTTTAAAGGAGAATGAATAGATTCTATCTGTAAGAAAAATCAAAGCAGCTTTGAAAGCAGATGAACTTCCTATCGAGAAAACATGCATCACAAAAATGGGTCAGAGGTTCTTTACAGACCTTACAGACTTCACTGCAGCCAAAATGTAGAATACAGAACCTCTGTGATACATTAAATTATGAACCTTATTTATATGGGCATCTGTGTGCTGATGTCTCAGAATGTCTCTGAAAGATCTGTACTGCTATGATTTTTTTTTTATGTTTTCCATTTGTAACACAGTCCTAAATAGCTGCCATTTTCCCACTCCTGGGGCTTTCTGTAGATCAGTGGATGTTAGGTTTAAACTTCTGTTTTCTTTGATGAAGCTTTCAATAAAAAAATAAAGAAAGAAAAGAGCTGGGTGACTCTGTGTTCTTGTGGCACCTTTCTGGAGAGGCTTCCCAAGGCTGTGACTCGTGTGCTGAGCAGAGGGAGCAGGAAGGCTTTGCAGCAAAGTCTGCCTCCTCTGCATCTTCACCAAATGGAAGGGAGGAATCAGAGAGACAGGACAGCTCTGCTGCCCTGCCAGCAGCACAGCCACCCACGTGCTAGCAGGTGAAATACAGCAGGAAGTTTTTCTCACAAGACTGAATGTATAATGCTGATGGGTATCTGCTGTCCAGGCTCTCAGCTGTTCACCTGCTAGAAGAACATTGCCTCTGTTTCTGAGGTTTATTTTAAAGAGTGACTTCAGGGCAAAAGTTGCCACGTGGAAGACAGAAAATCTTTATTTGTGGAATAAGTACAGCCTAAGCAGTGGTAGAGCGAGCCATACTTCATCTTGAAAGGAAACTGGAAAGTAAATTGCCTCCTCAGCCATATCTCACAGGGAACAAGAAAGGTATTTGGTGCATTCTCCATAGCTGCTTCACTCAGCAGCTCTCTTGTTGCCATGTGCATTTCTTCCCACCAGGTAGTTTCTGTGGCAAAGGTGAGGATGGGGTGGAAGGGTTCAGCTCCAGTCTCCTCTCCAGCAAAGTGGCTTTGTTCACAGGTTGGGAATCACTGAGTGCTCCTTTTTTCCTACCAGGAATGTGCCTGTCTCCTTCAGCCCTATACATGTTTTGTGGAATTGCCTGCACACTTTCTTTTCACTTTGTTTTGCCCGATGAAATACACATCAATGAGCTTCTAATTCCCTTCAGCTTAATCAGGAAAGGACAAAGAAATCCTTAGAAGACAGAGGAATGAGATGAGGAAGCAGGTGAGAGGGGTTTTTTCAAGTGCACCTGTGCTGAAATGTGCATCGTTGCTGGCCATGGTGATGGTGAGAAAAGGACAAAGGCAGGAGGCTGAAGCTGCAGCCTGCCTGGAGCTCTGAGTGGTGGCTGAGGAGACTGGGGAGATCAGCAGAAAGTGAGACACTGTGTTCCACTAACACAGATGGTGCAAAGGTGGTTTATAGCTGATGTTCTGGTGTCAGGTTCATCTTTGTCACTGCCAGGACTGCTCCATTTCCAAGATCATTCCACTTCGAGCTCTACTAAAATGAAATTGCTAACAACTGTGGCAGTAGTGGTTTTGGTTTTATTGTCTGTCAGTTGGCTCTCTGTGTGCATATGGAACCAGTCTAAGGGGGGTTTGCATCAGCTCCCACAGAAGTTCAGGTAAGACGGCTTTATCTTCTTATCCTCTTGGTCCCATTGTCAGTGTCCAAAAAAAAAAAAAAAAAAGGTAATTGGCAAATTATATCATTGTGTCTGTCTTAACCTTAGAATTAAAATAACAAGGACAAATGGGGCTTTGTAATGTGTGAAGTGTGTTTCTTCCAGAGGGTGAAAGCCATTTTTATCAGTAGTCTGCATCTGGAATGGATGTCCATGACTTCCATGTGGAGAAAGCCAATGTCCTTTGATTGTCACTCCTTGAATTTCAAGTAGAGGGGAAGAGAGAAAACAAATCAGTAGCTGGGATAGCATAAATTTAGGACAATTCCACAATTAGCAGGTTTATATAAATTTGAATTTTAATATTTTGGATGACCAGAGATTGCCCATTAAGACTAAGGTCTCAGTGTGCCAATAATGATCAGCAAACACAGAAGCAAAGGGTCAGGAGCAGACAGGACTGCAGCAGAAGTTACTGAAAGTACCAGGCAAGCCGTGATTCAAACCTAAATGTCCACCTGGCTGTTGGTAAACTTGCTGTAGCCTTTGTCTGTGCCTCAGCTCCTTGCCCCACTCGTGTCAATCTGACCTTCAGCAGAACGCTGTGCGCTGGGCAAAAGCCTCCGTTTGGCTTAGGGGAGCACGAGCCACGGTGCCAATTAATGGCTAACAGAAGTGGTCCTGGGGCTGCACGCAACAGGGGAGGATTTCTGCCAGGCAGATAACAAGCCTGCCTGGAGGGGGACGTGCTGCCCAGCACATCCAGACAGGAGGCTGCAGCTGCCCACTGCTGCACGCAAGGCAGGCGTGGGATGTCTCCCCTCTCTGTAGATGGGAGACATGCAGGAGACAGCACATCCCTCCACTTAAGCCCTCCCTGAGGCTGTCAGTTTGGGGAAACACATGCAGGGACATCAAGGTTTGTTTACCAATGTTACAATGTTCCTGAAAAAATCCACTTTTTGGCAAGATGCTGTGACCAAAACACTTCCTTCCTTTTCAAAATTTGTGTGTATAGACCTCTGCCAAAGGTGTGCTCACTTTTAACAGATGCTTTGCACTGGTACCACACTGAACTTACTTGAAGGAGTATAAATTATAGCTAAATAATCTACTAGATACGTGGACTGCTTTAAATGGAGTTGAGAGTCGATGCAGTTAAAATGATGCAGCTAATTTTAAAAGTTGAATGGGCTTATGTTTATAGTGTGACTAGTTGAGGCCCTAGATTCTGCTGCATAGAAATGTGGCTGAAAAATAGAACTGTGTGAGAAAAAAGATAAAAACCATGATTTACACCTATTATTTGATTTATTTCACCATTTTTTACCACTCAGTACATTCTCTGTCTTTTATGGAATTCAGCCATTGACACACAGCCAACTGAAAATTGTGTAAGCTCCTTGAACATAATTCCTGTGGGATCGAGTTCCATGTTTTTCACTCAGAAATAATTTCCTCCTTATTAACAGTTGTGCTACATCCCATGGCAGCTGACTAGTACGGTCTCTTCCTCAGGTAGAGAAACTTCTGCTTGTGTTATTCTTGTATGAAATACTCTTTAGTGGAGTCCAGGCTCCTCTGAGCATTCCACACATCAAATTGTTTTTTTCTAGTTAGTCTTGGTGACATGCAAAGTTGCACTGCCAGCACCGAGTCTCTTTTTAGTACAGAGGAAGGGGCAGAAGCAGGGAAGTAGACACATCTCCTCAGCTGATAACAAGACACAGCAATCCCTAGCTGAAGAAAAGACCACTGCACAGCAAACTGAGTAAGCCACCAGGAGATGTGGAGAGCTGACCCAGTTCTTCCCTTCTCCATTTGTGCTGCAAGTTCCAGGTTCTCCTCTTAGCAAGCACTCTGACAGCCTGGCTCTCTTGCTCTAGAGGTGTCTTTGAGAGGCCTAGAAAGCTACCACTTTAAAAAAAAAAAAAAAAAAAAAAAAAAAAAAAATCAGTTTTGCAATGTTTCTTGCCTGTTTCTCAGTTATGACCCTTCAGTATTGTGTCTCATGCATGCTTCCAAATGAGCAAGTAAATATTTATTATGGTAACACACAGTGGCCTCAGTCTCCACCAGGTGCCATTCAAACACAGAAAAAAAAGACATGTTCTGCTAGGCTTATGAGGGAAGGAAAAATGATCTGCCTAATCTATTCAGTGATTCAGATTTCTCCTAGACCCACTGACACACCTGAGTTCAGTGGGATTTGGTGTGTCTGGTTACTTTTCACTGCAATAGCTGGCTATAACACAGTATTCAAGGACTGCTTTCCAAAATCTGTTTCCCTTTTCACATACTGATTGTGCTGTGAGGGCTTTGGGGTATAAACAGCTGTTTGCAGATGCTGATTTTTGGAGACTATCCAATTCTTCTTTTTTTTCCAGAAGAAAAAATGTTCAAAAGAAACTTCTACTACTGCTTAGAAAAATAGAGTTACCCAGTAGTTTTAGTACCACCAAAATCATCTTGAGGTGCATGATTCACCCCTGGGCAGACCTGTATGGCAAGGATGAAATATTTCTTCAATCCAAAAAGATGGCCAGACTGACCTTTACAAGGTACTAAAGCTTTGAGCATGCTCTGAGTAGTGATGAGTGTTGTCTGTAGCAATGACTGAGACAAGATGCTCACAGCAGGGTTGTTTCTACTACACAAGGGAACTGGTTTGTCTTTGTAGAAGAGCGCCTCACCTGAACATAACTTTGTCTCGTGCAGTGAGCTGGCCATAAAATTGGCCCTTCTTTTGACTTTTGCACTGGGGACAGGGCTTGCGTTAGAAGTGTTTTCTGAAAATGACACTTTTTCCTTGATTTCCCTTTGAAAATGACTCTTTCCATTCTCACTGTGTGCTGGAAACCATGTCTGTACTTCTAGTGAGGACTCCACCCCTGCACAGAGGCACGAGAGGCCCCTGGACAAAGAAGGTTTTCTTTCACATCAAGGGCTTCCCTGGACTGCAGGAATAGTTCTTCCATTTGCCAGTCCTGCCTGTGTGAAATATGTTTATTACTGTAACATGTTTCAGCTCTTGCAGCCAGCTCCTCTTGACAGGAAATCCTGAGAACAAGTCCTTCGTGTCTCCTCTCCACCAAAAAAGAAAAAAAAAAGAAAAAAGACAAAAAAAGAAAAAAAAAAAAGTGTCAGAAACTTCGTCCAGCTGTGGAGACCCAGGATCAGGGAATTACAACAGCAAAAACCTCTGCTCTTTGGCTAAATTATATTTGGTTTTATTAGAACTTCCTGCTCCTCCCAATCCACTTCAAGCTCATTTATCTCTCCCTTCCCTATGGCACATCCTGTCTGACATGCAGAGTGTAACTTTCTGAGGTGATTTCTATCACTTGCCTACACAGTGCCGAAGAGAAACCTTCAAAAAGTATAGCTTCAACAAGCTATGACCACACTGGATTCTCTGCTGGGAATTACTCCATTAATTTTTTTTCCCAAAGCATATAATTTTTATTATGCTTGGAAAGAATTCTCATTAAAAAGTAAGGACTTGAGCATCAAAGCTCACTGTGGTAATGTGGACTGTTTACCTAAGAAAAGCAGTTTGTCTGAGTGTAGGAGTATTAAATGTTCTAGATAATAGGACAAAGATGGTCAAAACTAAACAAACTTCCCAAAGAGAAGAGGTAGGAAAGAATTTTCTCTAGGCTTGATAGGCTAGTAAGTCTCTGTCCTATTTTGTCTCTCCTTTGGAGGCTGCTACAAAGGTTTAGATATATGACCATGAGCTGCCCTGGTGAGTGAATTAACAAATAATTCTGATTAATTCTGTGCACAGATTAAAGGGAAAGAACTGAAGCAGCATGGATGGCTGAGGTGCACACAGGCTGTGAGGGAACAAGGAAACTTGAGTGTTAAATAGCAAGACATTAGTATCTGGCCCAGAAAATTGTCTCCTCCTTACTGTGGCACAAGCAAGCTTTCACTTTATTGGTAAAAAGGGCTCAGAAGCACAGGATGAAAAATTTTATGGCAGGATTACTTTTTCTGGTAGTGATATTTACAGTCATCCAAAAAAATTATTTACCTCCCCCCAAAAAAAAGCCCCAGTCACTTTCCTATTTCAGCTACCTGTTGCCTGCCCCCAACCCCAGCACACAGAGGCAGACATTTAATTAGCACAGCTACACCTGCCAACAGACCTTAGCAGAAGTGCAGGGAGAGACACTGAGTATTTCAGACTTGTTTCAAAAAGAGTTACAGAAGATTCACACTTGTGTGACAAGTTTGTCTGCAGACTAAGGTGCTGACCAGAGTCAAGAAAAATGTCTGCTTTCCATCCTTTTCAAAGTCCTGCTTTCCTCTGCCCCTTTGTGAAGTGCCTTTTAGGAAAGGTGTTGTGCTGTGGATATGAATGTAAGTACATGTGTATAAACAGATCTGGGATAATTTTACGTGATAGGCACTCCATGGTGCATTATAGTCACTCTTCTTTAACCCAAAACCCATCCTCAGAACTCGAATGAAAGAGCAAGCTACAGAGCTGACAACCTGTTTCTTTCTTCCTACAACAGTTTCAGTAATAAAATCTGCTTGGTAGCAAGGCACACGTGCAAAACGTGCCTGTCCATTTGATCCACACTACTGCGTGCCAGTGCCAACTTGAGCTTTTGCCACCCTCACTTTTAGTGGCTGCAGATGCCATTAGGTGCAATAGACACAGGAGAGATGTAGTCTGTAGAGAGTAAAAAGCATGGAAGTCTATGTCTCTAGACAGGAAAAATGATCTCTGTGCAGAGGTCAGAGAAAGACCTAAGCAGGGGAATCTTTTCACCATAATGAGCAACAAAAAGCCCCTCTCAGTCCTCTCCCATAGCTTTACTTAAGAAGCCTCCAATATTCCTTTTCTTGCAATAGAATTTGTTACTGCTTCTATCTGCACAGTAGCTCCCTGCAGCACTGTGTCCACTTCCCACCCAATGCAGATCTATTCAAAATATTTGGTGTTCCTGTAAGTGTTGAGCAGAATGCGGAATGCCGGTAACAGCTGAGTGTGTGCTCGCGGAGCTTGGTCCAACACGGCACGATTCCACCATGGCAGCTGGCTGCTCCAGTAAAACTCTCGGGGGCCTCATGAAATTACTGACATGAAAGTAGCATTTGGAGCAAGAAACGGAACTCATTTTTCAATTGACATTAAAGAGGAAATTATTTTAGTGTCAGTTGATACTGCCCAGACACATTTTCAGTAATTAAGGCTCAGAAAAAGCAGTGGAAATACCTATGAGGTGTTCTAAGAATGAAGCCAGAAGCAACGTGTGAGAGGTGCCAACCGGAGGAGTCCCTGTGCTGAACACGACATGAGATGGGAAACCTTATGGAATACAGCCACAGAGAGAACAAGAGCAGCCCAGGAGAACCAAGCATGGAAGGAGCCTAAATTGTGCTTTTGAGTATGGTATGAGAACACAGGAAAGACAGGGATGGTTTCAGAACTGTGATGCGCATGGTCATGTAAGGTATTCTTACATGAGGTGACATTGAGGTAAGAAGGAAAAACTGAACCTGTCTATGCCCTCTTGCCTCAGCTTTGAAACACGTGAGCCCATTCCTTCCCTGCATGTTGCCAACACAACATCCATGTCACTTGGTTTCTCATTTTTGTACTCTTTCATGATACTAGATTTCACTTCTACGTCCAAATACAAACTTTGGAGGTTCTTCAAGAGTTTAGGTCTTACTTTTTCCATATTATATTTTTTAAAATCACAATCACTTCAGAGATACATTCCATTATGCACAAAAATAGGTCATATTCCTACCGTTTTATGACCAAAAACCACTGAAAGTGAGCTTCACCTTCAGTTTGAGAATACTTTCTTTTAATATGGGACTCACAATTCCCTGATGGATTTTTCTGCTGTATCTCTCTGATAGTTCTTGAGGCCCCAGGTGAAATGACTTTGGCTTCCCTTTGTTGGCCCTAGGCAGAGGTGGATATCTAAACAAGGCAGATACTACCAAATCCCAGGGTGTATATTTTTGGCTGTTGATTTCCTAAATAATTTGCACATTACCAGACACAATCAGCCCCTGNGGTGTATATTTTTGGCTGTTGATTACAAGACACAATCAGCCCCTACCTTCCACACACCAAGTTTGTGTCACTACTTATGCAGAGAGTTTATTGTTGAGTCAGGATGTGCAGCAGCACCCCAGAGAAAAGGGCATCTTGAGACCACAGGGGATAATGCCCATTTTGAACCTGCAAAGAAATCACTGGGGCTGAAAAGGGGGTCTCTTTCCTTTTCCCCAAAATTGTGACACCATCCCATTTACTGTTGGTTTTTTCAGTCAGACATCAATTTGGGTGTATCTTTGTAAACAAATTGTCTTCAAATTTTTCAAGGTTTTAGGAGGAAATGAATCAGCTCCCTCGTTAAATTCAAATCCTTTTTTGTGGTCTGCTTTTCTTATATCCACTAAAAGCCCAGTCTGCCTCCCATCTCAGAGAAAAGACAACATTCCAAGAACTACAAAGGGAGCATATAATGTTCACGGTTTGGTTATATGTTTATTTATCTGTTAAGATTTGCTGTTTATGAATCTTAGCTATTTTCCTGCTGTAACTCTTTATAGCAGACCACATTGCTCTCTTACTTATTCTTGACAGACTCTGTATAAATTTATGGTTCTGCATCAATAATAAGAGTCATTAATCATAGTAACAATGCACATCACAGGGTCTTCCAGGCATTTACCACTGAACTTGCTGAACTGTCCTACCAATGAAACCTTCCCCTTCTCAGTAATTATTTCTGAGCTTACACAGAAACCAAGGAATTTTGTTAGAAAAACTGGGAGAAAAAAAGATAATTTTCTCCCAATGGATTTGTTGAATGGTGGGGGTGGGAGGAATCTCAGCTACAGGAAGGCAGAAAGGGGGTTTATAGTTATTGGGAAATGTTACATTTCTGTAGTAAATGGAAGTTTGTTTCTTAACAACTCATAGTCAAAACTTTTGGACAAATATTTTGTTAAAAAATTGTGTGAAAATTGTTCCCCAAAATAGCCATTTCTTTTGTTTAGTTTCCAATCTTCCAACAACCCCACTAGCCAATAAGTACAACTTCTCTATATTCATTGTTTATTTACATATAGGAAAGAAATAGCAGGAGAAAAGTAATCTAACAGATTAGAGCAATGGACAGTAAATCCAATTCTATACCAAGTAAAGTCAATACAAATTATTCTGCTGAGTTCACTGGATACAAGGAGCAGCCTGTGATTCAGACATCATAATATAAGTGGTGAGAAACAAAAGAACACAAGAGCAAAAAGCAAGAATTGCAGAAATAAGGCAATGGCTGAAACAGGAGTCATACATTTTAACTCTTCTTTTTTGAGTGAGCTTTAAGAACACATTTTGACAATGCTGAGTTTTGAAGGTCAAGGAATATATTTAATTTGGCAGCTATAAAGATGGTTCAACCACCATTCAAGTTCTGAAATCTTATCCAAGATTTTTCTCCCTCTTTATCAAGAAAGACTGCCAACGGATTAGGATGTTATCTCAGCAGGGATGGGATTTTTATTTAGTCACATCACCTCTCTTCCCCACTGCATTTCCATCCACTTTTTTGAGAGGGTTTGATGGCTGTCAGAGAGGTGAATAGAGCCTTAAGAGAGACTGAGAACTAAGTGGAGAAGTGTTATACAACCAGAGTGGGCAAAGGATAAAGGGAGCCTTGGGAAAGAAAATGAAGGAAGAAATGTAGGGGGCTCATTTGCCTCAGTTGCAGAAACTAATTACAGCTGGTATATAGATTTGTATTTGTGGTTGCTCAGCTATGTACTTAAAGTCTCTGCTTTCCAGAGTATTTTCTCTATGAGACACAGAACATTTGACAAACTTTCCAGCCTTTTAAGAAACAACTCTGATAATTATTTGATTCATTTCAAGATCTTAATCTGAAAAAAGGAAAGCTGATATTTGTCAGCTACACTTTATTATTTAAAGCTACTTTATAAGAATATGAACATTTTATAATGTCACCACCCTTACTGATGAACATTTCAATTATCTTTTTTTCTCTACAAAACAGTTTTTGCTGCATGCATTTCTGCCATGGAAGCCTTAACAATGTTATGCCTATCCCTAGCCCTCAGTGTAATTGTGAGTACACAGTTAGAAGTATATCATAACTGTGTATAAAAGAACATTCCCAAATGACCAAATTTTGCATAACCTGCTGAAGAATTAGACCTTACTCATGTTGGGCAGGCTCCCTCAGGCTTTGATCTGTTCTGAGTGCTGTCCTTGAAGATAAAATATTTCTCTAAAAAAGTAACTAGTCCATTTTCTTTTTTCTTCAAAACAAAAAAGGATTTTGAGAAAACCAACCCAGCTCCTTCATATAAAACATGACTGCCTTCCTCTGCCTATATGGCAAACATTACTCCAAGAAATCTTTGAAACAAATGACTGCTTTCATTGTCTAGAAGTTATGGTATGGAGTTTGATCCCAAGAACTGCATCTACTGATAGAAATGAAGACAACTCATGCCAGGTAAAGTTGACAAGGCATCAGGGGAAAAAAAACCAAACCTTGTATTCATGTAAATATTTGCTCACTGTTAAAGGTTCTCCATGAGATGCCGAGACTGAAGACATTGAAGATGTTTGCTGTTCAATTAAGTCTCCAAGACTCCAACCCTTCTAACTCAGAATCGGGAGAGGAGACAGCTAGAAATGTGAGGGAGTATTTCTGGTTTTCCATTACCCATTCAAGTTTTTTGTGGTTTTAAAAGCTCATCACTGACTGCTGATCCATATCAATGAGTGTGACAGTCTGAGACAGTCAAGGTAAGAAGCTTTAGGTGTTGAGACAGACTGGAACTGATTGTGTTTTGATGAACACTCTGACTTCCATTAATCATATGATCAGGCTTTCCTTCTTTTGGTGTTTCATTCCTTCCTTCCTTCCTTATTTTAAGGCTACTCGTACGTTTATTTTTTTTGGCGGTAGGGCCGCTGCTGACTTCTTTCCACCAGATGGCACCACAGACTGTGAGCCATAGCCACGATCTATACGTGTGTGTGTATACATATTTGTATAAATGTACATGCATATGAACATAGCCACAGACATGTATTTGTTCGTGAAAAAATGTGAGTGCTAGACCCCCTACAAACCTCACTTATCCTACCACACAAGGCTGAAGGAGGAGCAAGTCCAACCAACACCATTCATTGAGACCATGCTAGAAATAATGCTTCTGTATTTGAGACTTTCAGGGTACAAGCATTCCATACTATTTAAAATTAAAATTATTAAAGAGGCAGTGCATTTTATGAATTTTACTTTGTAGGACAATTTGAAGTAGCCACTTTCTTCTAAATTTAAACACCTACTGCATGGTCATTCTCATATAGTTCAGTTGTTGAAGGATTATTTTATG
This sequence comes from Promerops cafer, assembly GCA_013398275.1. NCBI lineage: Eukaryota > Metazoa > Chordata > Aves > Passeriformes > Nectariniidae > Promerops > Promerops cafer. The sequence continues at coordinate 1,001,869 of VZSE01008498.1, read as the reverse complement.
GAATCCAAACCTGAAATCTTTTCAGTCCCAATATGGGCTGCCTATCCAATGTTTCTGTAGGAAATGGGAGAGGAACACTTTTCTATCTTAACTGGTTACCTGCCTTATCTTAGTTTGACTCTTCAATAGTTTCATCTAACACGTTCCCTGTAAGAATACTGTAGAGGTCTAAAAGATGAGCAGAATTTGATAACAGACACAGAAAAACTGTTTTAGAAGAAACTAAAATGTTCCTTATCTAGCAGGTTAGTATGTAAAACACAGTTGGCAAATTTGGTTGTTAATTTATATTCCCATTTTTTTCTTAATTAATTCTCAGTTGTTTCAGTTTATTTTAGAAACAAAACCTCTCCTTGATCTGAAAAGTCTTCAATGGGGATTTTCAGCTGACTACTTAATGTCTGAGGTCTTGCCTTTGTAGAGATGAGAAATAATAGTAATTGCTTTGAGGAAAATTATATCTAATTGTTACTGTAAAGTCATTGCTGAAAAGGTGGTGATCATGCTGCAATGTATATTAAAGATATATGACCATCATTTACAAACAGTTTTTCAGATGCATAAAGGATTTTAGTTTGTGATTCATTTCCAAGTTGTTTTAATTTCTGACATTTTCATAATTCTGATGGCTTTCCCTCCATACTTTTAAAGAGCTATCTTAGATTTTGCTGTTATCTTTACTTTGTGACAATTCTCATAATCTATCACAACAGTAAAAGACACAACAGAAATGATACCATCTTAGTGTATATGGAAGAAAAAAAGTTTGTTGCATTTTTTCTTCATCTGTCCATGTCCTGTTCCTTCCCTCCCTCCTGATTAGGTGTCACAAATTCTCATCCTATGCCTTTAAGACATTAATTTCCAGCTCTTTCTGAAATGGGCTGGCACCTGCTGCCTCCCATTCCTGGGGAAGACATCTTCAGCCTGTCTCAGTCTCCAGTCTTAGTTAGGAGCCTAAGCAATCCTGAACGTGTTGAAAACTTGCATGGGAACCACCAGGGGAAAAAAATGCATCACTGATTTATGATGGGTGCCCAGGAACCAGCAGCAAAGGAAAGGAATAGTGAAGAAGGAATAGTGACTGAGTGGCAAACTCATAGCACCAAAAAGCAAGTTGAGATTCTCCACTTAGGTACCCTCTCTGATAGCCCAGAGACAGGGAGAAGTATGGAAATTCCTAGGATCATTAAACCTGGATGAGGCTTTTATGTGACAGGAAAGCTGCTCTGCATTCAGAAGGCTGCAATTTTGTCTCACAGCATACCAGTGCCTTTGCTCCACGTGGTATCCTGCAAAACAGGTTCTGTGTGTGAGACCCTGAGCTTTGTATCCACACTGCAGATGTTAAGCTCCAGGCTGAGCCTGCCTCTCATGACAGCGTGCTATATAAGCTGCAACATGTGTGGGAGACAATAAATCATGCTCTTTGGAAATAGTGCAATAATCAATGACCAGGGAAGACAGATAGTTGACTAGGGAGACATGTAGAAATAGGTCTCAGCTTCACACAATGGATAGAAACAGAGATGCTTGTTGTTTTCTTCAGTCATGAATGTCATTTCTTAAAAGCATACTGTAAAGTACATTTTAATGTGTCATCCTTCAAATCTCTTCTATTTCCCCTCCTTCACTCCTCATAAATGCATTGGCTTGTGGGCTTGATGGTACCTAATTTCTACATTTTTGTTTAATTTGATGAACTGTAAGTGCTCTTTTAGCCTGCTGTGAGCATTCAATAATCCAAAGTGGCTGTGAAGTATATAAGCCCTGTTGCTGCTTTGTAGTGCCTGATTAAAACAGAAATAATGTATTATAAAATCCCACTCAAACATCTTTATCTGTCATAACTCAGGGGTAAAAAACTGCCTTGGCTAGCTGATCTATTTTTCCCTCTCATTATCAGTCTACATTAGTAATTGCAATGAAGTTAAAGCAGTAGCCTCCTCGTGGTTCTCTGGGTGTTTTCTTTAACAAGCATTTTACATTTCATTTAAATGGTAATGTCCCCATCTCTTCACATGTGTCTGGCCAGTCCAGAGTTGTCTCACACTACCTTTTGGGAAAAGTTCCTCAGTTTCCCCATGTAGAGAAATGGGAATAAAAGTCTTTGCTCAGCACTTCAGCACCTGTTTGAAGGCATAATTGATTGTGTTTGCAAATAATCTGGGATCTTCAGACCCTTTTTTTTTTTTTTAAGACTACACCACAACTGTTTTCTAGATTTGCCTGTATGAACTGTAAGTGGCAATATTTTTTCTATCCTCTTCTCTTTAGTCTCTCCCTCACCAAGCCCAGATGCAGAAGTAAGCATTGTTAGACTTGTGAGAGCTCAGACCTTATTCTGGCAAAAAAAAAGTCACATTTGCAAGCTCTTGAGCCAAGAATAATAATCCCCTCCTTTATACTATACATTAGGAAGGATTTCTATGTGCATTACCTTCAAGGACATTTTTCCTATACGAAGACTCCCTTCTCCTCCTCCTTCCCCTCTCTACAAATTTTTTTTTTTTTTTCATTTTCCCCTTTCACATGGTCCTTAATATCAGGATGCTCTAACCTACTTTTATTGAGAGGTTAAATGGAGCCAGAAAGCTCCAGAAAAATGTTCTGTCTCATCGACCTGCCCTCCAGGCTGCGTTCCGTAATTTCTCCCGCTGTGCTGAATTGCTGCTCCTCTCCGTGTGTGAAATAAGCAGTCGCTTCCTGGGAAGGAGACACCGCTGCCTTCTGAAGTGCCCATTCAGCACCGCAGAGGACAAACTGGCAACAGGGGTGTGACTCAAGGGCTGCAATACACAGAAAAGAACAAAAGGAAGGAGGTACTGGAAAAGAGGATGAGGAGGTAAACAGAAGAAAGGTGGGAGAGCCCGAGGTTAGGGAGCAAAGGCTAGAGAGCCATGAATATTAAAATTGTTGGTGTAATGATGAAACACCCAAAACAAAGCAGGTTTTTTCAGACAGACAGAACATGCCACATGGGCTCACTCATGCCAGGTAGCACTCTGCTGTGAAAATAGGTCCCCTGAAAACAGTAATACATTGCACTGGCACATGTATTTTAAGTGAAGATTGACTCTATTGCATGATAGAATACCTGAAATAAAAAGCTAGAAAAACAGGAAGTTTGCCTTCCCTGCTCCCTGCCCCCACCAATGTATTGCAAATCTGAAGCTTTAAAACTGCTTTAAAAACGGAGATTTTATGAAGCTACTTGGGACTTCTTTTCTTTTGTCGTGAAAAAAACTCCAAGGGCCTGTCTGCTCTGCATCATTTGAAACTGTGTCATTTCCAATAATCTAAGTTAAGGAAAGATCTGTGGTTAGGAAGCAAGGTTAGTCTCTGAAAAAAAGCCACCTAAAAATTATGAAAAAATGCTCAGTGAAGTACCAAAAGCACAGGAACATTTGCCTGGCTTTGGGATTTACTACCAAAACTAACACCTGAACGCTATGCTGTGGGCAGGGAGCTGAGAAAGGGCACACATCTCCACTCTTCAGGGCCATGCAGAAAGGGACAGCCATCCCCTGCTGTCCCTTCTGATGAGTGGAAGTAGATAATACAGCTAGACTGAGTTTTACCTGGGTTTTGGGGTTTAGTGCCTAAACTAGGAAAAAAGAGTCAATCCTAGCTGCATCCACTTTTTCCAGGGAATCATGGAATCATTAAAAAATACCTATAAGATTGACCCCAACCATTAATGCAGCACTGCCAAGTCCACTACAGACTGTGTTCCTAAGTGCCACATCTACAGGTCTTTCAAATGCCTCCAGGGATGGTGACTCACTACTTCCCTTAGCAGCCTGTTCCAATGCTTGACAAGCCTTCCAATAAAGAAATTTTTCCTAATATCTGATCTAAAACTCTCCTGATGCAACTTCCTCATCCTATCAGTTGTTACTCGGGAGAAGGAACTGCCCCATACCTGGCTACAACCCCTTTTCACATATGATCCTAATTAGCTTTTTCAGAGAGCTAAATAGAAGTGATGCAGCTGAGGAAAGCAACCAGGAGTATGAAATCATATGTGATTCCTTTTACCTAGCCCTTGATGCTAACCCAGCAGAGCCCGATTGTATGGTGCTCCATCCCATGATTATTGTTTGAGTCCAAGGAGTGCAGCAAGGCAGCTGAGAAAGGGAACTGTGAGTAATAATTAACTTGCTTTGAGGACTAATCTGTGATCCAACTCTCTTGGCTAAGTGGAATAAGGTTGTGATTTTTCCAAGGTAGTTCATTATCATAGTCAGCATTTTCTTTAGTTTTCTTGACATGTGGTCTCATTTTGCTGTTGCTGCAGTTTTACTGGTGGTTTTAGGCTCTGCATGTGCCCTTTACTTAGTTATGAAATTCTTACTTATAGCTCCTTTAATTTAAACTTTGTTAGCACAGGGCTCTTGGGCTGCAATGTGCACTAGTGCTCTGACTGCAGCCCATAGACATACACAGCTGATTGCGTGTGACATTTTCCCTTTATCTCCCAAAAGCTGTGGAGTAGTTCTGCTCTTCATCTTGCCCTTTTTCATTGCTCCTGAGCTCTGGAGTGTCTCTGTAAGGAGCACATTTACTGACGATTTGTATGGACTTCAGTGCAAACTGAAATCAAGGGGAAAAGGATCAAGAGACATCTGGGAAATCATTGCCCATCATCTTTGCATGCTAGGCTGCTTTGTGAGTGCTAATACCTGTAAGTAAAGCAGCCCAATAGCTATGGCTGATTCTGTTAATCTCCATTAAAATTCAGGATTCTTCTGTGCAAGGGTAGGAAACTTAAATCAGGAAGGACACATTCCGTCTTTGTTGTTAACTCTTTGAGGGTCTTCTTTTTATGTTCTGGTGCATTTACATGGCTTAGATTTCCCATTTCTAAAGTGCCTTGCATCTGTTGGTCTCCCCAAAATGTATGCCACTGGCTGAATTCAACAAAACACCCTTATCTTTGCATGTGCATTAAGAGGTTACTCGGTAGACCTTCGAGCCAGATGATCTATGCAATTTGCACTGTATAGTTCTTTGATGTGACTGTAGCCCTGGCTTTTTGTGTACCACTTACTCACACTGTGTAAGTATTCACCAGACATGAGACTTTCAGAGGCTCTCTCACAGCCCCTTTGAAACTGCAGCCCACTGTGTTTGCCTTGAGCACTTCAAGACTCTTTCCCTGTTATTTACTAAATGATTTGATGCTGCTCGGCCATTTGAAGTGAAAAGTGCTTTCAAGCACAAAAGACTTTATGTTGATTTTTCTTTTGTTTTAACTAAATTCTTTGAGAAGAACAGGAAGGAGGTAGCTTTGTGAGGTGAGTAAATGATAGCTAGCCCAGTTGTGGGTACGAGAAACAAGGCTGTATGCACAAACACATGCAGGGTAATAGTCTACTTCAACAGTAGGTTCCCTTGCTAATTTGGAAAGCCATTCGAGCTCTGGCTTGATTCCATTTCAACCTCAAGCTGTGAATAAGGATGGCTTTTAAGCTGTCATTTTGTTAAAGACAGCTTTAAAACACAAGAGGAAGAGACATCAATTACCAAAGCAAACAAACCTATGGAAATAAAACTCTTTTCCTTGATATGTAATTCAACAAAAAATGACATAGCAAGTCATAGCAAATTTGCCTGACAGCAAATGCTACAAGGTTTTGCCTTTTTGGTTTTTTTCATTGGTTATTTTTTGTTTCCTTTGTTTTGTTTTCTCTGAGTTTTTTTAATTATTCATTGGTTTTTTTGTTTTTTGTTTTGAGGGGAGAACTTAATGACCAGAAAGCTTGTTTTGGCAGGTGAGCATGTTAACACACGAGTATGCAGCACAGGATTTGATTTCAGGTAAAGTCAAAATTAAGATAGTAGGTTAACTAATCATAAAATGTATTATTACTGGATTTGTATTTATGTTTTTCAGTATATGAGAGAAGCATTTCTGGAGCTAAAATAACGTGTGATTTAGTCCTTTTTTTTCCATGGTATTTTCTCCAATCATAGAATGAAATCATACTAAAGCAGTGTACTTCAACTCTGTGTATGACTCCCTGATGCATTAAGAAGCCTGGCAGAAAGGTAAACACCGTTTTTAACCAAAACCATAAAATGAAATGAAACTTTTTGTTTTTAACAGATTCTAAAGAATTTTCTCTTTCTTGCTAGAATTCGCAACCTGAAATTTAACTTTCTCAGAAATAACTAATTAATTATTAAATTAATGATAAATAAATTACAATAAATAGACTCTGTATTTAATTACAGAGTCACAGAACAGTAAGGTCAGAGGCACCACCAGTGGATCTTCTGGTCCAATCTCCCTAGTTAGGCAGGGTTATCCTGGAGCACATGGCACAGGATTGTGTCCAGACAAGTCTTGAATAGCTCCAGTGAGGGAGGCTCCACACTCTCTCTGGGCAACCTGTTCCAGTGCATGGTCACCTGCACAGTCAAAAAGGTTTCCTCCTATGCAGGTGGAACTTGCTGTGCAAACAAGTTTCTGCTTGCTTCGTGTTGGAGACACCACTAGTGACAGGTTCCAGCTAAACCCTGTGCCACTGATTATGACCCTCTGGGACGTGTCAATCTGGACAGTTCTCAGTCCACTTCACCCTTTGCCCTTCCTGAGTTTGCCTATGAGGATATTGTGGGAGGCATAGCCTAAAGCCCTGCTGAAGTCCGGGTAGACAATATGGACTGGTCTCTCCTCACTCTTCCAGGTAGTTTTGCCATTGCAGAAGGCAACATTGTCAGGCTGGCAAGCAGGATTTACCCTTAGTGAACCCATGCTTGTTGCTCCTCACCACATTCTTGTCTGCCAGCTCTCTCAGCACTCGTGGACACATCCTTTCAGGCTCCATGGAGCTGCAGATGCCAAGTTTGACATGGTGATCTCTAACCCTATCCTCCTTGACCACAGGAAAGTCTTCCTTCCACCTCTGGTTTTCCCTGGACCGAGGCCAGAGATTCCTGAGGGCTGGCCTTGTCAGTGAAGCCTGATGCAAAGAAGGCATTCATTATCTCTGCCTTCTTATTCCACATTCCTTCTTCTTCCATAAGTGTACAAAGGCAAGCCCAGTTATTTCTCCATGATAACAGAAACCATGTTTTCAGCTGGTATAAACTACTATTGCTTCATTAACAATAGCAGAAGTATGCCAGATCATCCACTGAGATTCTTGGCCTATAATTAACTAAACTAGGGGTTGCATGGTTATAGTTTAGTATCTCTTAATGAATGAACTGAAAACTAAGCATGTACAGTGAAATTATAGCCTATCCTTTTATTTCAGGCAGAGCAGCATTATTTCCTCTCTGCTTTACTGCTTGTAGACCTTTAATGTTTCATTTGGATTTACACTGAAAACAGAGGTCCAGGCCTGCCTTGTGTAGTCTCTGAAGTGACTGGAAGCTGTACACCCATGTCAGAGGAGAAATAATTCGCTGTGCTTACTTAATATATGTGTACTGTATTGTGGTATTATTTCTAGGGTGTGTTTCCTAGAAACAAAACACATGCTAAACCAGGGTCAATATGCATTCTTAGATGAAATTATGATATATGACTGCCTTTGACTCCTGAGGGTGCTGCAATATTTTTAGAGGGCTATATTTTAATATAAAATCAATTTTATACAAAATAGATGCAGCACAATTGCCTGTCTACTTTAGAGCTATTAAGGAACATGAAAATATTAAGAAATATGCCCTCTTAACTAAAATTTAGTGTCTCTCCCACTAAGATTTATTTTCAGCCATATTTTTTTTTATTTTTAATGCAACCACAGCAGAGTGTTGCATCAAAATTTGAAAGCATATACAGAGACATTGCACTTTCACAGACCAGTGCAAAGTAATGTTTTAGCTCTCTGCTCAGCCCTTCTTCAATTTCATATTTCTGAGGGTGTGGGAGAAGGTGGAAGAAGGATGTTGGGCTTGTGTGAGTGCAATTGTAAAAAGCTTAATTCATTGCTGTTGTACTTACTTTTATTGGAGTCTTTCCTGTAGAAATAACGAGCAAAGCAGGAAGAATAAATGAAGCTGTCTTTTGTAATTCCAAACAGGAATACTGAGAGAAATAAATTGGTTGCAGTTGAATTCCTACAAATTTAGATATTGCAATCTCTTCACTTCCCTACCTCCCCATGAGTTTCCTGTTGCATGTCTTCTTGTTTTCCCCGTTGTGCTCTTATCCTCTCATTGTAAAACCTCTAATCTATCCCCCGTCAAGCCTTCCAGATCTGGAAGTCCATCATACCATAACTGGGGCACAGCTAAATGTGGCCTGACTGGCTGCCTCATTGATGGGTGCCAAAAGGCAAGCCTGTCTAGGCTAACTAGCTTTTCAGTGCTTCATCTGTTTCTTGTTTGAACTTCCCTGCTGCCCCTTTTATGGGAAAAACATGTATTAAAAAAAATATATGGTTACTTCGAGATCTGTCTCACTCTCAGATTTGGTAAATATGCTCAGAAATTATGAGCTGTAGTCAATTAAACAGCAGGAATACCTTGTTCCCCTAAAAAAATAGATCCAAATAGGTAGAAAACAATAGGAAAATATAAAAATCTCCATAGTTAAAACAAACAACCCCCCCAAAAAATTCCCACACCAAGCCACACGGATTACTTATGTTCACGCACCCTTGTGGCTTGAGGTATGGGGTGGTGGATTAGTTGTTGTGTGGATTTTGTTTTTTGTTTTCTTTGGTATTTTGTGTTTGAGGGATTTTTTGCTTTGAAAGGGTTGGTTGGCATTGATGAGTTAGTTCTTTTTGTGCGGGGGGGTTACAAACTGAAAATGTTTATGTATAGCAGATTGTAAGGCAGCAGCTCATGTGAGTGCATGGTGTATTCCTAGTGTCCTAGTAAAAAAGTGAGATCTTTTCAACAAGGTGATATAAGAAAGCTGCTGAGGGCAGAGGATAAGGTATAACTCTGAGGCAAAGGAGCTCATATTGTGCTCACTGATATTGATGCTGCAGCAGGATTGTAGGAAGATGGGGCATCAGGGAGCTGGTTGGGGAGCCATCAGTCGTGGCTCTGCTCTCTGGTTAAGGGAGGAAGCAGGACTCTGCATCTTTGAAATTTTAACCTAAAGCTACTGCCTTTGTTTCAGCAACACAATTACACCAGGGAAGGAATACCTGCCATGAATCTGGCACATCCTTTTAATTTTAGGTAACAGAGATTCTGTTTGTAGTGCAAGACAGAGAAGAATGTCCTGGACATTCTTGAGTATACGTATTGAAATAGATGCTCCTTTGCTCCTTCCAAGGATTCCTGCTGAGCAGGACTGTTGAGCACCCACAATATACTTTGGCCACCACTTAGGCATGACCTGTGCATACTTGACCTTTAGGTATTAGGTGTCTGCTTGGGGAGGAAGGGACAACGAGGGAACTTACGGGATTTAAAGTAACCTTGAAGTGTTTCAGAGGTCATGAAAGAAAATCTTGAGAGATGCTTCAGTGTGAACAAGTATGAAGTGTGAACACTGCAACAAGCTGAAAAGCGTCAGCATCAGTCAGACTGAAGCATGAGAAATGAGTGATACTCATTAAAAAAGTCACGTTACAGTGTTGATTACAACACCCCACTAACTCTGTGGGACTTATGATTAAAAAAATAAAAAATCCCTACCCACAAACAAACAACAAGGCCTTCCATCAGATCAGTGTCTATTATGACTCTAAGCCACGCTTAGGAGCAGTTTGTAGATGAGAGCTAGTCATGTACTGTGCACTGCATAGCTGCAGGCTTCTCGCTTTCTTTCAACTGTCAGTCTGTCTCCTGAGATTTATCTGGAAATTACAGCTGGCATTGTGCTAGGCAGGAGTTGAAGGATAAATAGTTCCTACAGGTAAAATAATGACTCATTCAAACTGCCCCAGTTGCAACAAAAAATGTGGTGTGGTGGAGGTCATCTATCTGGACAGCATTAAGACACTTTAAATGTGTCTAATTTAAATTCATATGTATAGTTATGCAGTCTGAAATTGATTTGTAAGACCATATGTAAATGAAAGTATGGCTTAGTTTGATTATACCCAAACTGAAATCCAAACTGAAACTTAGGGGCCTCACCCCTACGTACCAGTCTAAATCAGAATCTCTTGGAGATGCAGAGAGCTGAAATACAGACTACGGGGTTTAAAAAACAGGTTTGTATAAACAATATTTTTTTATCCTAAGTTCCTACTTTTCCAAACTCTTTCTTATTTGCAGAAGGTCTGCTTTGAAATCTATGTTTCATTTGCTGGATTTCCTTCTAGTAAGTGGTGGAGTATAAGCTTAATGTGGTGCTGTATTTAATTGTCTGCTCAAGCAGAGAGTTGAAGTAAAACATTGTACAATGAAATTACACTGCACCAGAAATACAAGGTGTGTGGTGATGAGGAATCAGCCTCTGAAAGTCTCAATCACTACAATGTGAAATTGCTTCAGCAGAGTGAAATAGCTTAGGACAGAGTGGGCAGGAGCAGAGCCAATGAGAACCAGACTTTGTGCTGGAGCATTTTCTCCCCTTTCTTCTCCCCCACCACCCAAGTAATTCACTAACTGTAGCCAGGGATTTTTTTTACTTATTTCTCATTTCTGCTTGTATTTTTACCTGCAATTACCTTTTAAAGAGATGTCGCAGGCAGCTTCATTATTTCAGTCCCCTGAGCACTGTAGAAGAGCACAGGAAAAAAGTCTTCTGGTACATACTGACTATTAATGACTTTTGCCAGGTCTGAAGACCAAGTGGTGCAAATAGCTGTAATTTATACCACCAACATATTGTCTTTCCTAGTGGAAATGTGGTATACAAATTCATGATTGCCTTTGACAGCTGGCTGCAACATATAACTTGTGTATCTAAGCAATATGAAGCAATCCTTGCAGAAAAGCAAAAGGAAACAAAATGCCTTTCCCCCCTTAATTTACTCAGTGGATATTAGTAACGCCTTCAAAAAATAAAGGCAAAATCCTCTCATGCTTGCAACAGTAACAATAATTTTTACTGAGCCAGTGAGGAGTTGTACTGCCCTTCCATCTCACCTTTAGGATAGTAAATCTTGCTTGGCTGGTGAACCAATATCGTCTAAAAATAACTTGTGTCTGAGTGGAAATGCAAACAGCTCTGTTCTTGCAGTCTGTCTGTAGGACTTCTGTCAACCTGTATCAGATTCTAAATATTTGGGTAATTTCTTAGCTGAAAATGTGAATGTCCTTGCTTATATTTGGGGTGTCTTCTTCTGGGGGCTGAAGCAGTTTAACTTTTAATAAAGTAGATTTCATCCAAAGGACAAGCTTTCTGAGTGATAGGTCAAAGAATCCATCTTGTGCTCAGATAATGCCATTAAAACAATTCACAAAGCTCACAGTGCACAGATATTTCTAAACTCTGTTTGAAATGCAGTTGCAAATTCTTCCTGAAAGGCTATGAATTTCTTGAAAGAGTCATCCTACTCTATCTCTCAGTACTATTGATCTGTGTCTCTATCCCTTTGGTCAGATAGAGAGAACTTAAATTGGAGACTGCTGGTGAGGGATTTAACAAAGGAGCTGCTTCAAGATTTCCACCATGGGTCTTCATAGCACAGAAAAGGAGATTTAGCAATGTCAGCTATTATACATCATTGGATTGCTGTTATTCTTCACTGAAAAGGGAGATGCTAAGATAGATTGTGGAGAGAAAAGCAGTGTGACTAGCAATTTTATCATGTTAGCATGTTACAGTAATCTTGCCACACTGTAGAAAAATACTGTCAGTAATGCAGTGCTGAAATAATAACATAACCTATTTTGGCTGAAGAGGGTGTTTTGACCCTCTACTGGTTTGTGAAAACATGCAGAATACGCTGTTCTCCCCTCAATTTGGCACAGAAAAATATATTAAAATAAATTTAAAAGATGGTGAATGAATCATGAAGTGGTTATTTCTTAGTAATAAGCTTGTTCAGAGATGCACAGTGAAAGATGCAGAAGTCATGGGCTTTTTTTCAACTTATCAGAGGTAGATTGATGGAGTTGTTTTCGAAGACATTTTCTGAGATAAAAAATCATATTACTAATGTATCATACACTACTATAGTGATATACGTTATGAACTACCATTACTAATTAGTAAAAGAGAAAAGTCTATTAATTTAAAGTTAGGTGCTAAGCTCCTGGGTATTGGTTCTTCCCAACACCCAGTTGGGTTGCAGTGTTTCATAGCTATGCAAGTATCTGTTCAATACTTTTTGCTGCTTGAAGAGAAGAGTGAAAGTAGGTCAGTAATATTTCTTCTTACAATATACTGTTCAGGAAGTGCCTTCCTCTGAGAAACCTGGTATTGCAATTCTGAAAGGACATTTAGGGTTATAAAACAACTATTTCAGATTAATCTCAGATAATATAAGTGATAATCTTTTCCTAATTATGTTATAGTCCAGCTTTTCATGCTGATGACCCATTGATGAAGATAGTGATAAACTGAAGATTCTCAGTGTAAATGCTACAACAATCCCCAAACAAATACAAAAATTCTTTTCCTCCCACCTCCTATAGCATTAGAAACCATAAAAATAAGGCCTATTTTTCCCCATGTGTTGGGGGTGTGGAGGGTTGTCATTGGGGTTTTTGTAGGTTTAGGGATTTTTTTGCACATTGTCTTTTGTAATTTTCCTGTGATGTTGAAAATCCTGAAATCAAAATGGTTCTCTTAGATTCTGTTTATGACTGTCATTGATGTAAGAAGATCTGCAAAAACACTTAAATGCAGATTTAAATCAATGTCTAATCAGGAAAACTCTTAAGCATATGCTTAAATGAAAGGGCAAACAAAAATATCATTTAACTCACACCAACCCTGTGTGTTGTCCACAACAAAAAACAGGTATTTAGTAATTGCAATGATTTTACAAAGCTCATTCTGCTTGGAGAATTCAACTCTGCTCTGGTTCTCTTCTTTGTAGACAAAAGCACATTGAATTTCTTAGCTTTTTAGGTAATGTACAAACATACTTTTGGATGGCCCTGAATGTATTGGACATCAAGAATGAAGGAAGTTTTTTTCTGTTGTTTCTCATTACCAGAGAGATGATTGAGATTCTTTTTTCTGAACTATGCCTCTTATGACACCGTGGGCAAGGGTTTGTCATCTCTGAACAAATCTGTGTATGTCAATAAGCTGTGGTGGCTTCTGAGACAGATTATTTGTGCAATACCTCAGAATTCACTCAGCTGGGCCTTTAAAAAGAGGTAAAACTTAGCTCAGCATTTCCTCTGTTTCTTGTTTCTTAATTTTGTGAAACTTAGAGCCAGTTATCTTACATGATTAACTGATGGGGGAGGTAAATATGGACAGAAAACTTTCTTCTGTCCCCATCCTATTTTTAAATAGTAAAAAACATGCTGACAGAACCTTTGATCTTGAAAACAAAGTGCTCACAGGGAACCTTGATCACTCAGAGAGGCCAGTTCCTCTTCAGGTTGAAAAGTAAAGCATGTAACATTTAAAATTTCCCATCCTACTATGCTAGGTACCAATCTTCTACTCTGCTTTAGCACCTCGTATTAGAAATTGTTTGATTCTGAGCTAGTTTTCCTAGGTCTCTTCTAAAGAGAGGAACATTGCAGGAGCAAGTGCAGCTCCTACTGTGCCAAGCTCTGAGAGAGGCCAGAAGACACCTGCTTATCTCCCTTGGTTGTGAAGAATGCCCTGGGAAACTCTACTGCATGTAGAAGTCCAGCTTGAGGTACCCAGGCTTGGGTGAAATCTTCCTGTAAAGTAATCAGAGGAAAAACTGTTTTCCTCCCTTTTTGGGCTGCTCTATTTCTGGCAGTCAGAAAAACTTGCCCACAGTGAGCTTAGAAGCACAAATGTAAGAAAAATAGTTCCTTCGCATTGCTTCCTGTCACGTTGCTCAGCATCGGGACAGCTCTCAGTGTCACAAGAGTGGTCTTCTCTGTTTGCACTAAGCCTCTTCCATGAAAAAAACAAGAGATTAGAGCCTCCCGGGATCTTATTCTAACAGCTTTCATTGTGGGCAAAATCCATGTTTTTTGATTTGCCTGAAAAGGCAAAATTGCTTGAATTGAGGATAAGGGAAGAGAAAAACATTGTCAGTTTTTTCAGTAAAATTAAGCCAGTAAGTATTAGTGAATCAGAGGATTTATCTTTTAACCTTTGTATGGTTATTTTATTTCTTATTTTGCCGTTTTTCCTTAGGGTGCTAGTATTGTGCAGGATATTAGCTTTGTATTTTAGCCACTAGGTGGAGAAAGTAAGCCTTCTGTAATTTAATAGCATTTGTTGTATAATGCTATTCTGACCTAAATTCCATAGATATTTTGAAGCAGAAAGGTCCCTTCTTTCCTGCAGTCCTTCAGAAGGTAGAATCGCAATGAAGAGTGGAGGGTGGTTAGCTGAAACCTTGCTGGAATAGATTTTAAGAAAATATGGTGGAAAATCAGTCTTATATGTAAAATGTACTTCACAATTATATCACAGGCAGCCTCGTGTAGTCTTCTGAACTGGAATTTTGATCATCATTCCTTCTGATACTTGTGTTACTAGGAGCAAGGAGTTGTGCTGCCACTGCAAAAATATTGTACAGAGAGGGTGGGCATCTTTTCTTCGAGCTAAATTGCCTGTCCCATCTTCATTAGAAAGAAAAGCATTAGAAAGAAAATATTCATAGAAAGAAAAGCAGTGGTTGTGTACAGACAGCTTGTGATGGCACCCTCCCATTTCAGAGCCAGTGGGAGCCATTGTTTCAACATGTCTGAACACATAGATGAAGTTTAAGTTCTTAGCTAGGAATATTGAAAGACATCCATTTTGGAAGATCGAAAGATGTTCATTTTGGCAGAGTTCAGTCAGAAGGGGCCTCTCACTGAGGCCCTACCCCAAGCTGATATGGGTGGAAGTTGACCCTCATTCTCTTATCTTTTAAAGCAGCGTCTTAATATGAATGCATGCATTAGAAGGGAGGTAGTAGCACTAAATCCTGTTACGAATGATGTCTGAAGAAATAGTAATGGGTTTGGTTTTTGTTTTTCAAAAGGGCTCACTGCAGCATTCTTTCCGTAAGTATGTGCTGAATTTTATCCAAATATGCTAATAATTCCCCCAACCCGTCCTGTTGTCCTGATCCTACCAAAACTATTTTTTCTGTCCTATGGAGATGTCCCTTGGTCTAATTATGAAGGAATTTCAAATGTCTGTAGGACAGCATTTGCCCATTTTTAGGCAGCATATATTCCCACTAAAGACATTTTCTAACACTGAAAGTCCTGGAAAATATCTCTGGGCAGCAGTTTCTGTCATGAGAATTGAGAGAATTCTTCTTCATTCAAAGCCAATGTGAAAACCTGAGAAATCTGTTTCTTCCCTGCCCATCCTAATCCTATCCTGGCCATGGTGCCCAATTTGGGGAATGAGTTTCTTGCCAGCACCTTCTGCTTCAGAGGAAGGAGAGGTTTAGATGTTCTGTGTGCTCGTAACCCATCCTTTTCATGCCTATTTAGTTATAGCAACCTAATATTGAAGTTTGTGTTGACTTCTGCGGGAAATTACTTTGGCCAATTGTCTTCTTAAGCTGCATTCAGGACTGCAGCACCTTCCACCATGAATCGTGAAGATACATCTAAGTTTGATCCTGGACTAGACTCACCATTGGCTAGTATCAGCTTCTAACAAATTGTCCTGTCCCATGTATCAAAAGGCTGAATAGAAGTAGTTCAAAAGAGAATACACAGATGATGGATCTTGACCAGTGAAATCAGAACTATTTTTCCAACTAATTTAAAGACTTTTCACCTATTTTGATATGTCAGTCCAGCTGAAATAATTTTCCTGTCTAATGTGCAGTATGGGTAACTCATTTTGCAGCACGCAGTGTGTGATGAATTCTGCAGGTGAAAAAAACATTAAGGCGTAAAAATACATTGAGAAAGTACATAATAAATGAACAGGCAATGTGTTTATAAACACCTCTCAAGCTAGGAAAAGGGCCTCTTTAGTCTCTGTTGACTTCATTGATTATTGCAGTTATTTGCTGGTTTCTATTTTCATTAAATTCTCCCACTACAGATTTGGATAAAACCATATAAAGCCATGAGGATGTTATTCTAAGATCATTCATTCATGTAGCTCATCAAATAATGTCTGAAAAGTGTTTTGCTTCAGTGTTCATTCATGGTCATTACCAAACCATTTTTTTCATTCAATTTGGTATTTTAGGATTTCATGATACTGCTGGTTTGTGGGTTTTTTTGTTTTGTTTTGTTTTTTTTTAATTACCCTTTGTACAGGTAAAGGGATGAGTTCAATTTTTATGTGTACTATCAAAGTTAAAGCTTATAGTTCTGTTCCACTTTTTTTTTTTTTTTCTCTGCTATCCTGCCCATATCTGATCTTTGGTTTTCTTTCTGGCTTTCACATATTTTTTTATGAAGAAAGGGGGGAAAAAACCACTGATATTTTAATTAGTTTAAAGTCTTTAAAGTGGGTAGACTTAGCTTTTTCTTAAGTTATTTTTTGTTTTCAACCCTAAATATACTATAATGATAGATGTTAAACCTTATCAGTAGGCTAGAATTATAATAAGTAATTTCTTTACTTCATGGATTGTGTAAACTAGGTTTTTGATCAACTAAAAAACTCATATATACTGCTGGACTAACTGAAAATCAGATCTCCAAGCAAGTCTGATTTGTGAGTTGATGACTTGTCTGAGCCACACTGATAGAGAGGCAACAGCACTCGTGAAACACTGCTCAGAAAGAAAAGGAACACTGAAGTGTAACACAAAGAGCAAAGCCAGTATGTGTCTGAGCCAAGATTACTGCTTTGTTCTCATGGGTTATCTCAGCTCTAAAGGGAATTACAGAATGTGTGTGATCCTTTTTTGGAAAAGAACCTTGGCTTTCTCATATCTTTCAGAATACCTGTAGTAATCAAGGTGAATGCATGAGCTGCTGTGAATGGGATCTGACACTGCCCCCGTTGAAGGCAATGTGAGGAGTCCCAGAAACTTCAAAACAAGACAAATAGGCATCTGAATGCCTGTCAGACTTAGGTGAATGCATGTCAAGTTCCCCACAGCAGCTACTACGTTACAGAGGCAAACACATGTTGCAAAGGGATGCGGAGAAGTCATCAGTCTTGGGAAAGCGATTGGACACCTGGGAAATACGATCTAGGAAGATTTTCCATCTGAAGAGTGGGAGGACACAATGTAGCAGCCTTCAAAAATATAAAACGGTGCTGTGTAAAGGAAGGGTCTTTTTTGCTTTCCTTGTCAATGATAGATGAGACAAGAAGTGGGCCTAGATTTCTGTGAGATTTCTTTTCCAACTGAGGAGAATGCTGATTTTAACAGCTGGTGAGTACCCAGTCAGGCTAAGGAAAGTATGTTTGTGAGTACAGGTTAAAGAAGCATTTTGTGGGAGTGATTTAGACTAAATATTAGGTTTCTGTTGACTTAGTAGTCTGTGATCTCTGCAACTGCAGAAATTTTAAATAAATATCTAAAGAAGAATATTTAGATCTATTAAGTCTAATTTGGTTGATAACAGCATGCTAGATCTTGTATCTCTCAGAAAACTTCTGCAAAACAAGAATTCAGACCCATTCCGCTCACAAAAATCCAGATTCAGACTCTGGAGACAAATATATATATAGGTAAGGATACGACATAGGGGAGAGGGAGAGATTCAAAGGGCCCACATTTTCTGGGTATTCCTTCTAAAAGAAACAAAGAACAATCGAAATTCATTTTTATACCACCACTTCTCCCAGTGACAAAGTAAGAATCCTAGCTAAAAGGTTTGAACCTTCCAAAGTTTAAATAATCAGAAAATATGATAATCCTTAAAGCTGAAGATGGAATTTGAGTCTGAAGTATAATCTACAATGATATATATTGCTTTCAGACATGTGTTTTTTTGTCCACACCTGTGATAAAATGGCAAACTGGCTTTTCCAGGAACATGTCAGGTGTGTGGGCTCCATCGACAGTGAGGTTAACTGAGAGGAACTGGAGTGGTTGAAAGTTATTACTATTAAGTATATTTTTGAGGTTAATAAGCTCAGTCCTATATATTTAGTAACTAAAAGATGAAGCCCAGTGGTCAGCAGAAGACTACTGGAGATTTCTAGAGTGTTAGACTAGTACTCTTTTCTATAATTTACATCTCTGTAGTATTTGAGAATTTTTGTTACAGAAAAAATAATTCATATTTAGAGATGCTAAAAGCTGACTTCTGCACCAATTTATTTAGTGCTGCATCTCAGATAGCCAGTTGAAAATGCAAATTAAGGCAAGGATGGCAGGTATGGATGGTGAGCTAAGAGTCAGCTTTTCCACTCTGAATAACAGTACATTGAAGTTAGGCTGTGGTCCATGTAAAAAGTGAAGAGAAGCAGCTTGGATTAGATTGAGTAGAGTAAGAAGATCAGGGAGGAAATTAAAAAAGATATGAACCGTGAGATGAACAGGAAGGCAAGATAAGAAAATGATCTTTGAATGGCTAAGTGTAGGGCAAGGTTGTATTTGTCTAGGTTAGAGGATGACCTGTTGCAGAGAGTGTGGTGAGGAAAAACTTGGCTAGCATTTTAAGTAGGTGCCCAAAACAGGGACTACCACATCCTAGGTTCTGCAGAGAGAAGACCTAATTATTGTTCACCCTTTTAAAATGAGGTTCAAACAGATGTACTTTGAATATTAATAGGCGTGTGTCCAATTTTAAATATCTACATTTTCAGTTTAGTCTTTTGGTACTCATCCATTTAAAGAAGAAAGGACAGAATCCAGGCTGTTGGTTAATACTGTTAAGGGATTCTACCTCGGCTGTGTTTGCAGTGGAGAGTGTTCCAGTTAAATCCATATCATTGTGTAGGAAACAGCAGCCAATTTGCTTGTCTAGATTACAAGTGTAGCTTTGTATTCGCACATGATTGCAGGCTAGCCTGGACAATTGGGCAGTGTTTCAGACTGGCTGGCAGTAGGCAGTCAGAATTCAGATTCTGAAGCCTGCTTGCTTTCTTTATCCAGGCCAGCTACTTTTTCAAGCCCTTTTGGGGGCTCTTTCCCAACAGGGCAATGTTAGGCAAGATTGCAGAGAAATAAACTTTGATACTGGCAATACTGTCATCACCTGGATTCAGCAGAATCGCAGGGGAATGGCATGGTAATGGAAGTCTGTGCACTGAAATCAGTTTCAATTAAAAAAAAGAGAGGCATACTTCTCATTTATTCAAAGACATGGCACAGCATCCAGGATTGTCAGGAGAGCCTTACACAGGCCAGATAAACTAAATTACCCTTGTAAGCGTTTCCTATTCTGTGTGTGTCGTCAGGGTGAACTGGAGTAGAGGGCTGTATATTTTGTTCTACCACAGGAACTGGGGCAGTGCCAGGGCAGAGCTAGACAGACTTTATGAGTCCAACAGGTGGGTGTAAAAATATAGCTGTATTGATTTTTTTTCAGTTTTTGCCTCTATTTCCACTGAGAGTAAAGCTTGCCTTTAATGAGAGATTAATTTCTTAGATGAAATATCTTCTCCTTAAAACAGACAGCTGCCACAGGTCCTGCCACACAGCAGTTGACAATAGTTTATTGTTCTGCAAGATCTTTCAAGATCTTTAATTCCTAGGGATTTTTTTTTTTTAAGTATTTATCTACATTGGGCCCCATAAATTATTTTATTGCCATATTGAAACTGGCATTAATGATGAAATTGTTTAATTTAAGGAGGGGAAGTAAATTAATTTAAACCCCTCTGCCAGAAAGCTTGCCCTGCCTTTCCCTTCCATACCCAGACAAACTTTTAGGGCCATGGGAAGAAGATATTCTTCATTCCTTCAACTGGCTAGTCAAAAGACTGCCATTTATGACAGGATGACAAAGTCAGTGCAGATTATGCAAATTTAGTTTAGTCTTAGGTGAAAAGGGGATCTGTAACTGGGCTTTACAAAAGTTACATGTTGANTTTATGAGTCCAACAGGTGGGTGTAAAAATATAGCTGTATTGATTTTTTTTCAGTTTTTGCCTCTATTTCCACTGAGAGTAAAGCTTGCCTTTAATGAGAGATTAATTTCTTAGATGAAATATCTTCTCCTTAAAACAGACAGCTGCCACAGGTCCTGCCACACAGCAGTTGACAATAGTTTATTGTTCTGCAAGATCTTTCAAGATCTTTAATTCCTAGGGATTTTTTTTTTTTAAGTATTTATCTACATTGGGCCCCATAAATTATTTTATTGCCATATTGAAACTGGCATTAATGATGAAATTGTTTAATTTAAGGAGGGGAAGTAAATTAATTTAAACCCCTCAAGAAAGCTTGCCCTGCCTTTCCCTTCTATACCCAGCCCAACTTTTAGGGCCATGGGAAGAAGATATTCTTCATTCCTTCAACTGGCTAGTCAAAAGACTGCCATTTATGACAGGATGACAAAGTCAGTGCAGATTATGCAAATTTAGTTTAGTCTTAGGTGAAAAGGGGATCTGTAACTGGGCTTTACAAAAGTTACATGTTGATTATTTCCTAGGAGATCATATTTGTGGTAAGCAGTTCATACTACACACCAAAGAATTGCTTTATGCCCATGAAGTCCAAGACATCACAAATACCATTTTCACATCTCCTTTCGGCTGCTTTTCATTTCAGTATTCAATGGGAGATTTCCTAGAATTAGAGCAAGTTATGAATTGAACAATCACACTTCAGTGGTCCAGAAAGGTTTGTGCATGGGCCTCATGACACACAGATATGTCAGTAGCAGGTTTGTTTAGGAGTAACTCTAATGTGTAGGAATTTCCTTTTAATGACTTCCACTACCTTCTTTTTCTTTTTTTTTTTTTTCATTTTAAACATGAGGCACTGCTTCCTTAAACAATATGCTGTATTAAACCAGTTTTTGACCTTTGCTGCTGTTTACCCTGGAGGGTCAAAGCATGTTAGTGCACTGAACTCCCACCACCTACCAAAAATGTAATCCTGTACCTTATGTCCTGTTACCTAGAGAAGCAAAATAGAAATGCAGACCCGGAACACAATTTTTGTAAACACTATAGTTAGCTCAAGATTCCCAGTTTCTGGTAAACATATCATTTGAAGCACAGAAGTGTTTGTCTGCTTTAACTCCTGTGGAGTCCTAGCACAAACATCTAAAAGGCACAGAAGAGAGTCACTGCGGGGCTGTTCAGCTCCGAGCATATTTATATAAGAGCACTGTACCTAAACTTTGTCATTGTACAAATAAATTTTGACATAATTTTAGGATAATATGGGCAGGAGGGACTTCAGAGACCATGGATGAGAACTTCTCCTACTGTGATGGAGGACTCATATGCTAGCAGCCCCTCTTGGAGCTATCTAAAAAAATAAATTCTAATGGAAAATATTTCAAAATCATGACTTTTTTCTAGTTAATATGTTGCAATTCTTGATTGCGCTCAAAAGTTCAGAATTTTTCTTAGGCTTCCCATAGTAGCTTTTGATTCTTCTCCCTTGTATATACTGGAAAATTGTTGCAATGTGTGTCTTCAACTCTACTTTTACTTATTCTCTTCTTTTCAGAGAAGGCTACTTCATCAAATCAATCTGCTTTTCTTCATTGATTAGTGTGTTAGCCCTCACACCATTCTTGTTGATATTTTCTTCCCTTCTTCAATTTTTCATGTCCCAAACTGAAAGGTGAACCAGACAAATTTCCCCACCACTAAATACAGTACATGGAGGAAAAGTGATGCCATGTTCTGGCCTCAACATTTATTTATTACTTGCTTCAATTCCCTAGTTTCTCTTTTGCTGTAAACAGCTTACATATTTTGTCCCACGTCTTATATTTGATCTGTCCTTCCAGCCTGTAGTACTTCACATTTGTTTTGAGGTTTTTGACTTTTGTTATCACAACCGTATTCAGTTTTCAACACTATAGTTAGCCCTACCCTTTGCAGTCCCAATTATTATCATTACTGAATACATAAACATATTATCTCATACCTCATTCTGGTCATTAAGAAAGCATTGAGTGGAATCAGGCCTAGAGTACATCCCTTTAAAACCCATTTGGAAGCCAAAGCAATTGGGTTTTTTCACCCACTGTACTGTAATGGAGTCATTACTTCATTTTATAGACTGCTGATAGAAATTCTATGTCAAAACCAAGATATGCCGTGTCTAGTGGGTTTTTAGCCCTCACTCCCCATTGCAGCCACAAGATAGTTACTGTAGCATAGAAGGAAATTTAGGTGATAGGACATATTTTAACTGGACAATTTTAGGACCTCTGAATAGTTATATATCATTTAAAAGCATGTTTTTATAATAAAGTTAATTCTACGATCTCAAGAACAAGCAGTTGTTATTTTTGTGACTACTTGCCATGATTCAGATTGTCTTCACAGGACATGATAGAAGACAAAAGATTCATATTTCTATTTATGAACCAGCATAATCCACAAGCTGTTGTTTACTGTGTCACTCTATAGAGTAAGGAAAGTGACATGTTGCTTTGGGTAATGGAGCAAAATATTGGTCATGAAATGGTTTCAGCCATTAGCAACACCCTCTGCCACCTCCCAAACACTAGACATGTCTACCATACATTTTTGCCACAGCTGTTTCTGCAGCTGGTTTTAGTATTTCATTAGTGCTCAAGAATATGCTCCCTCAAATGCAGCGCACCGTGATGATCAAATTTTTTAGACTGCATCAAAGTAGCTTTTTCTGCCTTCATCTGGGAATCAAAGGGGGCTAGCTGAGTATATTGTAATCTAATTTCTACTACCTCTGCATTCTTTCTGCTGTGTTCCTCTGAAACAGGAGTCTGTGAATGCAGAGGAGAATGGCACTGATCTTCACTGAAAGGTTAGGGGGGATGTTGTAAGTTGGTGCTGAATTTTGATTTCTATCCTGCTATCCATGCAGAATGCTTTTTTATTTCCTTTACCTTTGTTGTCTTTATTAGCACAGTTTCTTTTTATTGCAAATAATAATGTCACAAGCCAAATATGGAATTTTTCAAACTCATTGCACAATCTTTGATAATAATTAGGGGGAGGCAAAGGTGACTTCTCTCACTTTCAGTTGTTGTATTGTACAAACTCAATAACTTTATCAAACAAATACACAATACAATGGTGGATGTATTTCCTTTTTTCTGCAAAGTTCTGATTTTTTTTTTTTTTCTCTCAGGTTGTTTTCCTCACCATCAAAGGCGTTTTCTTTTACGTAATTGGGGAGGGGACAGGGAGAAAGAGATATAGCCTCTTCCTAGGACAGTTCTCTTAGCACTAAGCACACTTCTAGGATGGAAATGAACTTTAGCAAGCTTTTTAACTGAAGGCTATTTTATTTTTCTGTCTAAGAAATATGTACTGAGTAGTGCCAATATTCACATGTTCTCTCCATCATCACTCCTGGGATACACAAATACCTTCTAAATGTAATTATATCTTTTCTGAAATCAGTTGAGTTTGTAAACATCAAGGTAAATGTACATACTTCAAGAAAAGGAGATGAGACAACACTCATGCACTGGATCCTGGATTGTCAGTATTCGTGCCCACCCTGCACCCCTCTCAGCTCTGTTTTGGGTCACACAGCTTGGCTCTTTAAGCCACCATGTGGGTACAACTCTGTGAAAGAGCACACTCAATAGGCTTCCCCCAGAAAGATGGGTGGGTGAGGCTGCCATGTGTCTGGTAGTGTTTTCTCTTATGATTTGTCACCATAACGCCAGCAGAACCCCTCAAGCATCCTCATAATGTGCTCAAGCAACACCAGGCTTCAGCTTAAACCTGATAGATTACAGTAAACCCTGACAGATTACAGTACAGTCAGTAATCACATTGGTCACTCTGAATCCAGAGACTGAAATAAAACCACTAACTGGTAATTTTGTCTAGGTGTTGTGTAGGGTCTACAGGGCACTTGGTAAGAAATTATTTGTAGTTTTCACATAAGCAGTTTGCCACAGGTGGGACTACCTGTGATCAGAGTGGCTGTGCCTCACTTATCAGGTGTAAGGAATGGTCACTTGTCTCTTTTTCTTTTCTTTTTTTTAAATTATTGTTCCAGTGCTCTTTTTGTTTAAGAACCTATGCACTGCTGTAGGTGTCTTCTGCTAGTTATGATTTTGTCAGGCACTAACAGAAGCTACCTTTACTTCTGGCACATGACTGAAAACATACCCATTTCTGGAAAGGGGAAACAGTCTTGCACGCTAATTCCTAGGCACAGGACTGAGATGCAGGAGGTGTAGATCTGAATGAGCCCTGGGCTCTGCCACATGCTTTCTGTGTGATTCTGAACTTATTTGTAATCAACACTCAGTTATCTGTGGATGCTTTAACCAGTTTGAGGTTAATCACATGATGGAAGCAGAACTACTTGAGCTCTCTCCTTACCCAGCCAGCATTGGGCTGCCCATACTTAATAGTTTAGGGCCAATGCCAGAAAGAGGCAGCTGTGTTGCCTTCCCAGCCAGCTTGGGTCTGTGAGCAGTTTAGCCACACTGTGTCTCAGAACACAAACTAATAGCCCTAAAGACCCATTTTCATTTTGTGGAGTCATCAGTGCTATGTTCCTATTTCCCTCAAGGAATGGGACTGCACAGATGCAGTTCAAAGCCAGCCAGGTTTATTGAGTGCCACCTGAACATCTCTATACAACTCAGGAGGTTCCAAGAAGATTTATTTGCTCAGGTTCAATGCCAGTCTAATAAATTCACTTGTCATCTTGTCAGCAGGCCTGCTTGTATTGTGGCTAGAGCTAGCACCTTATTCAGCAAGAACCTTTTGAACTCAGCATTAAGTTTCTGGTGAAAGGTATTGCAGTTTAGCTTATGGTGTCTCTGCTTCAGATCCCAGATTTGTTTGCTTTTCTTATGCTTTGTGCATGCACTGCAATGGGACACAGTAGCTTTTTAAATAGGGTTTATCCTGCCAAGTAACTTACAGGAAGTGAGAAATCACCTGAGTTGTAGCATGAAGTAGAAGGAATAACCAAGTGGCTGCATTACCTCTTGCTTTTTTTGGTGCAAGCTCAGGGAATTCACACTGCATTAACTGATCTGTGACAGCTTCTGAAGAGGTTCTACCCTCTCAGACAGCTTTCTGCTGCTCTGTTAAAGGATAGGCCAGCACAGACTGTACAGAGGGGCACTTTTCATGGAGTAGCTCATAAACTGTAAACTCATATCCTGGATTCTTAGGTTAAGGCTAAAAACTTAAATATAAGTTTCTTTTCTATGAAATGAGAGGCAAGCAACCCTTCCTTTGTATGGCTGTTGACCAAAAGTCTAAGGAATTTTGTAAGGAAATGGTCATTACAGCTGATTTTTTTTTAACCAATGCAAAGAGAAAGGGCAATTTTTTGTCTCTTCTAATACTTCCTAATTATATTTAAGTCAGTGATATTCTACAAAGAATGTCTCAGAAAAAGCTAAGAGAAAAGTCTATAGTGGAGGTTAATAAAATGATGCTGATAGATTCCCAGATGTGACACAAACCCATCAAATAATATTCTCCTTTGCATTCTCAGGAATTAGTTGAAATAATCAGCCATGATACCCTACCCTAAAACCTTTATCTGCTTCTATTTATAGGAAGAAAAAGAACATGCTGTTCAACTAATATCAAGTGTCAGTCACAACCTATGCAGCTGATCCAAAACCAAGCAAAAGCTGTGTACCTCAGAAAGTTTGGCTCAGACCCCTAAGCCTGAAAGCTTCACTCATTGGCTCAGGAACATAAGCAAGTAGAACTCTACACATTATGACACTCTGTAGTTTGTCACGCCTCCTTCAGCCAGACTCAAATACGTGATAACAAACAAACATACTTAAGGTAGCATGAGTGTATCATGAAGACAAAGTAACTCATTCAGGTCTATGGGTAGGTCAGATTTATTTGGAGAAATTTGATTTACTTCTGTGTGGGTCTATAGAAATAATCCAGGATGGGAGGCATGTGTCCTGAAAGCATTATATAGACACTGATACAGCTCTGAATCCACAGTAATTATCTTTCAGCAAGCCTCACTTGTGTCCTGACACTGCTTCCTGTTCCTGAGGTAGCTGATTAGCTCTCTGGTAGTGCATTTACCAATGCAGATGTGTCCTAGGAGGGCCATCTTCTGTGTTCCCCTGTGGTGCTTGTTTGGGTTCTGCAGTAGGAAGTACAGCCAAAATAGTCACAACCTTAAGTCTACACTTATATTTCAGAATAAATTTTTCAGTTTTATTTAAGTTTCTAAATATAGTTTGGGTGTTTGTAGTGAGACCTGTGCTACTAGCTAAAGCAGGTCCTTTTGAAAATTCACTCCTAGAAAATTAATTGTGTGCTTTGAAATGTTGGATGCTGAGTAAAATGGGACCTGTTAAGCGAGACAGTGTCAGTTTGTTTTCCCAGGAAGAAAACAAAAAAGAGAAACTTGTCTACCTCTTATATTGTTGGATTTAATCTAGGAAGAAATATTTGGTTGAGTTCAACACCAAGAAATCCGAAGTCATCAATCTTGCTCATCCAATAAATGCATACAAATAGGAACTGTATAGATTGCTATAGGAATTAAAACTTTCCTGGTTTACCCAGGCTGAACAAGTTTTGATTTCATTTGTCTGTGTTTAATAAACCAAAAACAATGAGTCTGAATATCAGCTGCAGGATTCTGGGAAGGGGAAAAAAACAACTGGTGGACACAAGGTTGGGAAGGCAAGGGTTGACTCCAGAAGAGAGGAAGGCAAGAGAAAAGAAATGCAGTGGAGGAATCTCTGAGGTATCCGACAGGGGAATGTGTGGAGGGAATGCAGGGTTATGGGGTGTTGAGCCAGAGCCTCCTTTCATCTATGGAAGTCTTTCTATTGACTTATGCAGATACTGAACAAGGCCCTACCAGAGTGAGTTTGTGCCTCAGTAGAAATATCTGAAGCCAAAACAAAAATAATTACAGTACTGAATGGATTGCATTGGCTGACTTCTTTAGTGTCTAATGTTCTTTGGCAATGCTTCATCCCGATTATTCCATCTGGAGATAATTGTGTGATATCATCCATAAAATTAAAACATAAATCAATCCAACTAGTGATCAGCCTCATGAGCTGCTGTTTAAAAACACACATGGAAATCTAGCGCTCCCTGCCTTTTTAGCAGGATGTGCAAAAAATCAATGAAGTGGCAGGACAAAATAAAATCATGAAACTTACAAATCTTCCATGAGCTGTAACAGTGTTGTGAACACAATACATGGAAAATACTAGAGGAACACTGTTTTTCCTTGTATTTTATTTAAACTGTTACAACAGGCAATATTTAAACTTAAAAAACTTTTCATATTTTTTGGAATAATGTCTTCAACTTTGCACAGTTGCAGTGCAGCACTAAATTGCTGACTTAAAGCAAGAAATCAATTATTAGCAATTAAGAAAAGATATTCCTTATGGAAGAATAATTTTTTTCTGTAGGGCTGGTAAAGTAGTACCCTTATGCCAATAATGTTCTTATGCCCCCTTTCTGTCAGGGAAGACCATTATATCACTTTATGTGCTATTAACTTCTATCAGGTAGTCTTTGAACCATGAAGAACTAATTCAACTTCTATCTTGCATAGTCTTGAGAAAAGATTATTAGCTACAAAGATTAACAGCTATTCATTTTGTCTGTTAGCAATTGACTTTTGTTAAGAGAAATATAAGGGGTTAACCTAGGTCATTTCAGAAAGGGCCGTTTAGGAGACTAATTTATGCCTTATTTCTCTTGTCTCATTTTGGAATTTTTAGGGAATGTTATAAATGGAATCACTTCAAGAGTCTAGCCATTTCTAAAATAACTGTAGTATTTTAAACGTGATATAAAAGTGTGAATTTTAGTATCATATATACACACACACACACACACACACACACACACACACATATAGTGCACACAAGTGCTTATGGAAAGCACCCTTAGCTCTCTTTTAGGGAATATTTTACTTGCTATCCCTGTGGTAACAGCTCTCAACCATACAAAACTTAGCAGAAAGCAGACAGAAGGACACTATGAATGAAGTAGTTATCCATAAATGTTCAACTGAATCTCCATAGCAAGATGTACATGCAGGACTCAGGATATACATGCATGCAGGATTGCAGTTTACTGCAACCCAAATCCTAACAAACTGATTAATTCTGCATAGAAACCTATTGTGAGAGCAAAAAATTTACTCAAAGTTTCTTTAATGGTAGAAAAATATAGGATATTACTAACCTTTAATAAGGACTGTACACTTCTACATCTTATCGATAACAACCATGTATTGTAAATAAAACAGAAAAATAGAAAACATAAATATTAAAATCAACTATATATTATTCTGGGTTCAATTTTTAATGCTCTATACCTCGTTTTATCTAGATATTAGTCTCAGTCAGACTTGCACTAATGTTTTGTCAGTAGATACCAGTGTACAGGGCTTCTAGGAAAGCTAGAACAAATTCAATTATAGTGGTTAATTACAAAATATATTTGCCTTATCTGGGATGTGCTGGTTTTGACTTCTTCCTTAAAAAGAAATTGAATTAAGAATCACATTTAATACTTCTAATATTACACATATTTGATATACATATCTATGTTGATACATGCTTTATATCTCTTTATGTATTTATGTGTATTCAGTGTATTTATATATTGCCTTTATACTTTATATATATATACACACTTTATTCAATTAGTAATTTGATAAGATATTAATCTAAAGAGCAATTGCAGATGATAAGATCATCTCATCTGGAAAAGAGAAGAAAGAATAAACTTGATTCTTAAGTTATCCTGACAGATGTGAAAGGCATCCTGTTTAATGTGGTAGGGGAAAAAATA
This sequence comes from Promerops cafer, assembly GCA_013398275.1. Taxonomy (NCBI): domain Eukaryota; kingdom Metazoa; phylum Chordata; class Aves; order Passeriformes; family Nectariniidae; genus Promerops; species Promerops cafer. The sequence continues at coordinate 973,047 of VZSE01008498.1, read as the reverse complement.
GAAGAAATATGTCTTACTGCTTTTAATTAAAGGTTTAGTTGCTTCTTTACCAATCTTCTCTGACTACCTTATGATTGGGATTGAAAGATTGATCTTTCCTTTCAAAGTAAGTGAAAAGATAGGAGAAAGATTGTCTGTCAATTCCAGAATAAATTTCCATAAAAACAGATAAGAGGCCAGAAGAATTGGTAGATGGAGAAACAGTGACATCAGCTCAAATGTGTTTGAAATTCATTTGATGTTTGCAATTTGCTTAGAAGTCAGTATCTAATTGTCAATATTTCAACCATATCCATCACTCTGGCAGCACATTGTCTGCATTGGGAGTTTGTTAACACAAAAAAGAGAATAGGCACAGCATTCAGCTCACTGGGTAACTGGAGAAGAAAAGCTTTTGTTCTCCTAATACTTAAATAGTGACTCAAGAGTAGAAGACATAGCATTTTTGAAATTAGAACTGGCAAATTTCATTATTACAGAAAGAGAGAAAGAAGAGTAGTTGACATGAGATGACATCTGCTTTTTAGAGTTATTAGACTGTACCCTGAGGAAAGAAAACAAAATAGGGGGGACAATATCTCATCATTTTGCAATGTGTCTTCATCATATGGCTTGTTTTTCATTTAAAACTTGGCTCAGGTAGATCCTGAAATATGGAAGCAAGTCCAACTGCTACATGCAATACTGCAGTTAAAACCTCCAGAGGCTCTAATGCTGCCTGTGAGTCTAACCAGCTGTACTGCAGAGGTATCCAGCTTCACTTCTGAGACTTGGGAGAAGGTAGCTGATGTATATGACTTCACTTCATTACGTGCCCAGGCTGATGACTCATTTAAAAACAGGAAAATTCAGAAGGAAAAGCAGTTCTGTGCCATCCACTTCATCCTCCTACAAATGGCAGCTTCCCCTTAATAGAAGATTACTTGGAGTTTTGAACAGTTTCAATGCCCTGGCTGGTGAACCCACCTTAATTTCATACAGGGATCTTCACAATATTTCTCTTTTAAAATCTCATCCAGAACATCACTTCATTCCTAGTTGCTTATTAGTAATAACACTGTTCTGCTGCTTAACTACTTCTCTTTCTGGTGCTTCCAGTTGCCAGATATTCTATCATCTAGTCCATAATCCCTCAGCCTACCCTGGTAGGTAGTTAGTAAGGTAGGATATGACTCCTTACAGATTAGATGCTCCTGCCAGATTTATTCTGCCCTGTATTTCAGCAATGGTTACAGTGTAGTCATCAACTGTTTTATATTAACCTATTAGGACAAGCTGATTTCTATGGACACTGAATGAGATTCATACCAAGGAATTTTTGCCACCAATTTTGTGCTTTCTGCAACTTGTATTGTTATGGCCTTTGGTGGTGTGCACTTGAATTAGAGTGTAGTGATCAAAACCACAGCTTTATGCTCCCCTCCTGAAACATGCAATTATAGTCTGCCAGCTGGCCACAGGTTAGTGCTTTATATTTATTTGTGACTTTTGTTAGAGTTGCTGAAAGCCATTAATGTGTGAGGCATTTTATCTGAGGCTGTATGAATATCTCAGAAGGGCTCCTGCTTACCCTAAACAATCTGAAAAGGATGTGGAAAAAGGTGGAAAAGGAGAGAGAAAAGGGAAACAAAAAACTGTGAAGAAGCAAGACTTGCCTAATGTGCATGGGATGTTTAGCTAAAATATATTTTGCCAAGAGCGTATATGTCTTTTACTGAAGCCATGCGTGAAATTTTTATGCAAGGAGAAAATTAGTTTTGTAGTAAATGCAAAAAACCCCAACAAACCACAAACCAAGACACAAAGAGAATATTAAGTTCCTAGTGAATTTCACTGTGCTACATAATTGGATGAACTCTATCCATGGATAAACCCTGTCATGGAGTGAGTAGAGCCTATTTCTCCTCAATGTTGTCTCTGCCAGAGCCTTGAAACTGAGCCTCCTTTGGGGGAATGGAGAGAGCAGAAGTGCTGACACCACAGCTTCCTCCTCGCCTTCTCTACGTTCAGATGGAAATTACATTCTGTTCTCTTAATAGCCCTGTTTCTTACTATGCAGTGTAACCAAGTAAGCTGGGCAATTTGTTTACTGAATTTCAGTGGGTATATTTGTAAAAGTTTGAATAATCAGTGGGATCCTAGCCTAAAAACATCTGATTTTCTCAGTGGTCCAACACTGTCTGTCCTTTCACAAATATATTTTAATTGAAACAGGCCACGCCAGGGTGTGCATTAATGGGCTGCTGTTGTACTGCTTGGGTGGTAGAAGGTAATTGGTCTCTGGTCCAGTGCTTCACAATGCTCCAAAGGCATGTGCCAATGCTCTGTTAATGCACACCCTGTTGTGACACTGCTTAATTAAAATCTTAGGATATCAAAAGCAGAAAGTGCTAATGAAGAAGTTCCTTTCAAGCTGGTAAATACAGCGGTATGACACATTAACCAGTATAATGTATGCTGGCTGGTTCTGGCCTGCAGAAGGCTCACTCGAGTCCATGAATAGGAAAGGAGCCCAGTCAAGGGTCGTATCCACCCTCGCTGAATTGTGCAGGGCTGCAACCAGACTTCTGCAGGCAGGTCCAAATTGTTTTGTGCTTTTTTCTATGGATCCGTTCCTTGCCTGATGAATCTGAGCTTTATGCTATCAAATGATAATCAACTGTGTTATGAGGTACTTTCTACTGTGTAGACAGGTTTTAAATAAAAAAGATTAATTCAAATTTGTTTATGTAAAGATACCCTTTTCTCCCTCATTTTCATTGGGTTAAATGAGATAAAGTGTTTATAAATAAATTAGTTTTACAGATTTCCACCAGGAATGTTGGTTTTTCCATACTGTTCTTGCCATTATCCATGTTATGCTGTGAGTTTATGATCATAGTCATGCCATCTACAAAATGAAAATAAAATCAAGGGCCATTTCTTTAGGCATTTTTAAAAGGAGACATACACAATTTGTTGGCTTTTGTTTTGTTTTTGAAAAGAGACAAGTGCAACTTGCTTAAGGTTTTACTGTGAATATAAAAGGAGATCTGTATTTTAGGAGCTGGCCTGCCAAATGCGAGTGAATTTTCTCTAGGTATAAAAAGTATGGAATAAACCAGTAGTCTGCTTCTGCTGTCATGACAGAGGAGAGAGAGAGGGGTTTTGGAACCTCCAGTCTGCCTGTTTAATGTGAGCCTCAAGGATACCCACCTGTTTGTTGCCCTAAACCAGTCTGTGGAACACTTGAACATTGCAACTATCGAGGTGTGTATGGAAGTGCTGTGTCCTTTAGCTGCCAGTGCAGGTACAACTGTGCAATCAAGAACATGTACACTGCACTAATGAAATAATTAGTCTTGTTAATTCTTCTGATTCTTCAGGAAGTCTTTAAGATTCAAGGTACCTGCTCATCTTCTCCTTTGTATATTCAATTATACAGTCTAGTTGTCTTAAGTCCAGGGCAGTCTTAAATTCTGTAGGGACAGCCTTCAGAAACAGAAGTTGAAATATGACATGCAGAACAACACTGGAACCTTAGACATAGGCTTTAAACTCTTTTAAATATTAATTTAATATAATTTTCATTGTGAGGTATGTGCAATTAGCTATTCCCTTCTCTTAAGCAGGCAAAGAGCTACAGCGTCTTCCCAAAACTTTTCCAGGAAAACTGTGTTTGAGCATTCTGCAGCTATAATAGGTGTGTATGGATGCTCTGCTGTAGGGTAAGCCAGACAGTACTGAGTTTTATGCTGGTACAGTTAAATTTTGTCTGGTATTGAGTAAATCAGTTTAAATCAAGAAGAAATGTCATTAGCTTACAGTTTTCTTCAGCTCAGATCTAGCTTAAGGAGCTCTTCAGGGAAAAAAATGTGTTTCAGATGGTTGTTTACAATATTGTAAAACAGATAATCATGTCAGTTCTGCTGTTACTTTTTTTTATGGAGGACTAATCTGTTTGGCCTTAAAGAGCTTAAAATTGTTAAAACCTTCAGAAGAATACCCAAGAAGATCCAGGGGAGAATGAAATGGAGGCTTCATTTCAATTAGGGAACAGGGACTCTCAGAATTTGTTGTCTGCTTTATTACTTGGGAGCATTATCTCCATCCTCTGCTGATATCTGCTTTCTTTCCAGTGTAATTCAGTAATGTGTAATATGGCTTTAATCTTCTGTTCTGTCCTGTCTGTATGCTGTGAGACAAGAGAGACAGATGAGTTGGGAAGTCAGGGGGCAGTGGAGCTGCAGCACACAGCTGCGTGCCTGTCAGGTCCCTTCAGTCATCCATTTGATCATGCTGCTTTGAAGGCCTGTAGGGATCACAAAACAACCCTGTACACGCCACCGTCCCCAGGGAGAGAGCAGCTGAGCCTCCTCAGAGAGACAGGCCACAGAAGAGAGAAAGTCCTCTGAGAAAAACAATTTTAGGCCTTCTGCTGGTGAAATAAGCTCTTGTCTGATTTGAAGGGGGTTGCTGGTAGAGTTAAACTGGTCTAACTGCAGCAGCAAGTCCTGCTGCGGGCATTGTGGCTTATACTAGAAAGAATCTTAAAGCAGTTCTAAAATGGAGTGGTCTGTCCTTTTATGTTCCTATTACTGCATTTCCTCAAAAGAACTTGCTGATACGTATAGGTGTTCTAGCACATAAATTTAGATGTGACATAAGCCTTAAGTAGGGAAATGAATGTGCTATGCATGTGCCATCTGTAAATACAGAATTTTCCAGGCAAACTGCTTCTTCCTGTTGCCTTTTGTAGGGCTGGGCAGCATGGAGACATTGGACAGATATACAGACTCAGGAAGGAAAGGGAAATTTTACAGAGCTTTGTACCATGGCCAGCTGAAGCATAAGGATTGCCCTTTCCAGTCATGGTCTTACCCTGCAGCTAGATTGTCACCTAAAAATACATTTTCCCCATCCTGTTTTCTCCACAGCAGCAGAGTAAAGGCATGTTTTATGCCTTCAGGAAAAGGTGTACTCCTCTGTCCACGGTAGTTCTGCAGGATGTTATATAAAGTGTGTTCCAGATCTCGTGGTGCCATTTGAAACTTGCTGACATGGAGATATACCACATCGCAGCCCAGCCTGGGCTTTCTACACCTCTCCTCTTCTCCCCAAGGAATTTCATTTTTAAAAGTTATATTATACATGTGCTATGAGGACACAACATAGTTCTTTTCTACTTTAAATGTTGTAAGATGGTTTCTGTTAAATTTTAATGTGTTGGTTTTGATGGTCCAACTTTTCTTTTTTTACCTTTGATGTTGTCCTGACCTTCCTTTAGCCCTTATCCTCATTTTTAAACCATATCCCAACAAAAGATCTCTGAGACAAGATCCAGCTTCTATAAATTCAGGGCTTGTGCACGCTTGCATGTGTGCGTAGATACAGGCTGAGACATAAAACTAAAATAACTGTCTCATCATTCTCAGGTTTTAAATTATCAAAACTGTCTCACAAAACTGCAGATGGAACATGTGGTCTTATGAAGTTTCATGTTAGTCTTCACAAACTGATATTCTTAGTGTTAGTCTTCACAAGCTGATTCTTCAACTGGAGAATCCTTAAAGCAACACAAAGTCCTTCTCCTCTGGTGATTCCAGAAGATTCTTGTTAAGAGCTCTAAAAGAACTGGTTGTAGCATGACATATTAGACTGATCACCAGCTCCCAAAAGAATAGTCCGAATTAGTACTTGGACAGAGGATTTTTAAAATGATGTTGTGATTACCCCCAAAAGTAGTGCTAAATCAATAAGTAATTCTTTTAGACAGATCTCTACTCCTTTAACTGTTTCTGCTGAGGAAATTCGTATAGATAATATGGCTACTGATGGCCACTGGAAGATACACAGAGCACTTCACGTCATACAGTTATCTGTCCAAATACTTGACTTTATTCTGATTACTAACAGTCCTCCTACAATTTCAGCAACATTCAGCAGATTCTGTTGTGATTCTTCGCAAACTAATTTCTGTATTCCAGATGTGAGTGATTCAGGAATAGCATATGGAATGTCATCTCAATCTTACTGAGTTGATGCAAAGGAAAGGCAGGTTTGTACAGTACTTGAGGCCTCCCAATAGGAAGGGCTGTTGAACAACAGTTCTTCAAAACATGTGCATTGTATGATTTGTCATGTTGCTTTTGTTGCTCGGATATCTGCTTTACTAAGTTCAGTAGGAACTTCAGTTGTATCCACACTGGGAAGTTGCAGCAGGATAAAATTTTTGCTGGTCATCAAACAGTCAGGAGTATACCCAGAACATGTCTGGGGGGTCATCAGCTTTATTTTAATAATGGAGAAAACTTTGGCAATGGTTGCAGTGTTCTGTTTTCGTTTAAGTGGTGGATTAACTTTGTAGCTATGTTTTGGAAAGATAAAGTAGGAGCTCAGTGTTGTTTAAGGCCCACTGCTTTTGACACTGAGACTTAGTTTGGAGTAGAGGCATTTTTGAGGATCTGCAGCCAGAGAAGATTCTCTTTAAACTGCATTCTTTTGCATATCTGGATATTGCTAGGTTAACGTGTTGTTGCTATTTCAGTCTGGCTACAGAGCCTGCTCCTCTTCTGTAAATGAGAAGGGCAAAGTTATTTTGCCTGAGTGACAGTAACTTTATGTTGCTAGGACTAGAAGGAACCTGTTATTCTTGCTTCCTTACAGCTCTCTTTCCATCTGTTCTATGTTTTTGGTGTTGGTGAACTCATAATATTCTAGAAGGCTTTTTGACTGCCTGTTTCTTCAGGCCCCTGATCCCACACCAGAGAAATGGTAGCAGGAAACCACAGGTTGTGTGTCTGTGGCTTCAAGGCTGAGACTTGGAGCTGGGGAGAGGAGCTGCTTGTTCAGGTGTTGGCATGGTCAAGCCCCTGTGGTTGAGCACTCACAGTCTTGTCCTGTGGCACTGGCAAGTTCAGACAGACAGGCACGGAAGAAGGGTTGAGAAGGTTTATAGACCAAAGGTCTAAGTGAAACCTCTGGCTCAAGTTTCTCCTCCCCTGGCTTCTTGTGCTGTTGCACTTGCTGTGGGATGCGGGGGTTGCACAATCTGGTACAGAACTGCTAGGTGGGGTCCAGTGTGTGTGTGCATGAACTAAACAAATCACCGGCAAAAGGAATGATGAAGGCCTTATCTTTCCTGATGTTCAAGGGTGTTCAAGATGCAGAGAGAGTCTACAGTGCTCTGGAAAAGCCTGAAAACCCTGCTGAGTGGGCATAGGCAGGATATTTTTGCCTAGAACACCATCTCTAGGGCAGTTGGAAGAGTGATCAAGTAAAACAATACAAGGTTAAAATTCTAACTGGGAATCTGAAGGTTAAGTCAAGAAACTTAACAAGAGAATTAAAAAACACATGGGCTTTCAAGTAGACCAAGTGAACTATGCTTCTCTGTGTGCATGCAAAAATAATTTCTTTAGTGAAGTATCAGAAATTGTGACTCGTATATTTGTACTTGTCTTCTCCCAGCCTCCCCTGTTCTATGTTCCTTTCCCCCACAATCTGAATGTCACTGTCACTTAAGAATGGGGTTTCTTTTGATAATAACTTTCCCTTTTGCTGGAGCAGACAATATCCATCTAGATAGTGAAGGAACATAATGGGGTACACTTTCAGCATGGGCAATTAGATGGGCAATTTTCATTAAGAATAACGGGACTTGCAGTGAAAATTTTCCTCTATAAATGTACCAGCACAAAGCCTTTCCCCTTATGAGCAACAGATGGGTTTTCCATAATGGCTCATTACCTCCTTGCTTTGTCATGCTGCCAGAAATGAAATATAAAGTTATTTATGGATTGAGAAAGATGCACAAGTCACCGTAGATCATTCCTTGCCATATTTTATAGTTTATCTGGTTAGTACTCTAAGTCTCTCAGGACTAGGAAGTTTCAGAAGATGACAGAGCATTACCTGAAAATTAAGATGAGTGTCCTTCTCCCTGGTTATTTATCCTGATGGTCTTGCATCTCTAGGGTGATGCTATGGTGTCCACTGGGACCGGTAATTTGGGTTCTTCAGTAGAAAGGAGGCCATTTCTCAAAACAAATTTTGTCAGCTGTGACAACCCATTTCTGTGAAATTTTACTGTTGGGGCAGAAGGCAGCACTGTTTTACCATGCATCATAAATTTGAAAAGTTAGACAAGTTACTTGATAATATTCCTTATTTGAAATTGGCATGGGGGGATGGGATCATCGCTGGCACATCTGTGAGAGATGTTATTCCTTTGAGAGCTAATGGTGGAGGCCAAGAAGGAAGGCAATTCTGATGTGGACAGTTGAAGTACTTATAGGCATTTCACATTATTTAACTCTTTATTTTGGAATTTGTAGCCTAGATGTACCACAGGTTCATTATTATTTCCACAAATCCTTGATGAAGGTCAGTTTCTACTGCAAATGTGTTAACCTGCCACCTTTCATAAGTAGTATCTTTATGGTGACTTCCATGGCATCAAGGTTAAGAAGCTGAGGGCAAAATATAAAATATTGTTTTGACACTACTTAAAGCAGGAGTTTTTCTCAAAAGGATCAGCAAGTGGGTTATTCCCAGTACAACTGCAAATCCTCTCAGAAATGCGGAGGTCTCCCCCCAGTTTGAGAGATGTGCTTACCAGGAGTTCTTCCTGCTTACATTCAGGAGGGCATTTTAAATTTTTTTAAATCTAATTGAGATCGGTCTGACCTCAGTAAATGTTTAAGTATTAACCTGAATTTGGGTACTTGCAACCATGTGCTTCTGGACTGAAGCTTTAAACAATAAGCCAAATATTTTGCTTATCTTTTAGCTCAGGTTTTGTTCTTATTAAGTAATTATTCAATTTGAGGAAATTCAATAAATTAATCCCAATGACAGGAAAAGGAAAGCAGGATCTTTTGTGCTCAAGAGTAAATAAAAGTATATTGGAGTGGGCTGATGTATGTGTGGCCTAGAAAGACTATGGATCCCAAGTGTTTCAGCTCTCAAAATCTTTCCTGTTTCATAGCTTGGCAAATTCAGTGACCTATTCATAAACCCAGTAAGAGATCTTTCTCCTTTTGCAATCAGCCATGCTTTTTCTGCATATGCTCCTTTGGAATGCTGCAGTGCTGTTGGGTCCCAATGTGTGGGAAATGCCTCTGTGCAGTTCGTGTAAGGTGTAACACAGAGATGGTCACAGGGCAGTCTTTAAATCTTCTCTCAGTGATGTTAAATGAAGAACAGAAAACCTGGGTGGACAGTTGGTAATGGAAATACTCTGTGGCTTAATACATGCTCTCTCTTTCTGTTATTTATACAAATGATCTCTCGAGGTCGCATTCTGCCAAAGGTTCTGGCCCATGGACAAAGAGAGGGCTGTAGAACTGGATGCCAACCCAAAAAGGGTTCTGTCTGTTCTCAAAGAGCTGATCCATGCCAACTTGTTTACCAGCTAATATCCAGTGGCAATGCAAGGTGCTACTAAAACAAGAAATGTGAAAGAAAGGAGAAAGTGATGCTTGTAAAAATAAATTCTCTTATTCCTTTATTAAATGTATGTAATCAGTTAAATTTCTGGAATCAAAATTTGCATCAGTTTTCAATGTCTATTTCTGTCTTTTTTCAGCATGTTCTCTTTATTGCATTTTTTAAAAATTTATTTTCTACTTCCTATAATCAATGTACTTTTTAGTTCAAGACTTTTTTCCCCTCAAGCTGATGAAAACCACAAAAAAAAAGGTTTGCAAGATTTCATGTTTTATTTTTCTAGAAAAAAAATAAAGTTCTGTATAAAATTTTTTTTTGACTATCAAAATTTAAACAATTGGGATCCACCTTTATCTTGCCACACTATCAAGGGTACCCTATCTAACCTTTTTACATATGCAAGATACATAACTTGTTTGAAAATTCCATTTTCTTATTGCTGAAATACCTATTTTGGTTACCCCAGAGCATATTTTCTGATCCTAACTCCTATGCCATGGTTTGGAACATGCTCTTGTTCCACAGTTTAGCAAAGGAAAAAAAAAAAGGCTTATCTTTCAACTTCTCTGAGTGTTTTGTCTGCAACGTTCCTCAGCCTCGGTTACCTTGTGTCACCACAGATTGGGATGCACATTGAAGTGTGATCAAAGCCCTCTTCAGCTTTTGGATTATACTTGTAGTTTACTATGAAAGACAGTTTCACTATGAGATTTAAATGCTGTTCCACACAGAAGGGAGACTATTTCTATATTAATATATTTCCCCTTCTTCATGGCGGAATTATACTGACTTAAAAAATGCCAAGCGTGTGTCTGTTTAACATTCCAAGAGCATGTCAAATTGTTTGAAAAAATAATAATATAAAAAAAAAGTGTGCATTCACCAGTGCATATCTAAAATGTTTGAAACTATCACAAGAAAAGGCCACTGATTTTTTTCCCCCCCCTTTAGTTCTATTTCACAAAGCCTATATGTTAGACACCTGGTGAGCATTTCTGCACCTACAGCTTGTCTTAATAAATCACTGACCATTTCATGCTGCTGAGGCTACTCAACCTCAAGTTTCCAAGGCCTGCTTGCCTGAGCAAAATAAAGGAAGGAAATTTCCAGGGGAGGCAGTTAATAATTGTGCATGGTATTTTAAATCCAGATGCAGTAAACTGGAAGCCTGTAATTCTTCCCCCATTCTTGCTGCTACAGTTATAGAAGAAGCAGATGCTGACTTTGGATGACTTTGAAGTGTTGAGTATAAGGCAAAAAATAAATGCCTAGGGAGGATTTTCTTCTAGAAAGTGGCCTGATGCCACAGTTTAGGACAAGAACAGTAATGGTAGACCTGTTAAAATGATGAGTTTTTCTAGGCCCTTAGAGGTATCATGATCGCCCAGGGGAAAATGCTTAATCCTGACTCTCAGAATTGAACACACAGGCAAGAGTGGGTTCAAACAAAAGGCCTGTTTATTAAGTAAAGAACAAGGATATCAAGCAATTGAGATGGATTCACTTTGTCATACTGGACATGAATACTGTAAAGAGTTGATAGCAGGACTGCACCCAACACACACTCCTGTTTTAGCCTGAGTGGTAGCAAGGGATTCAGTGAAGCCTTCTCCTGCACCAAGATCTCTGCAGAAAGAGGCAAGGCATCACTGACCTCATCACATCTTTTCCCCCTCAGTCTCTTGCTTGATGATCTTGTCTGGATTAATCTAGGTAATTTACTTACAGAAGACACTGGCAACAATTTTAGGGAAGCTTAAGACACTGCCCTGCCTTCCTCCCTCCTCCTGTTCCTTTATTTGAGTAATGAAGTCCGCTAGAACCCCATTATCTTATTGGGTAAGGTAAGCAAGGCTGGTTGGTTTGGGAATCATTCCCTTGGGGTAAACCCCCAGGGGGATTGTACTTGAGAGCTAAATGCCTGGCCACAGATCATCTGCTTTCATGTAAGTAAGTTCATGTGAATGAGAGTAACTGTAATGAAGCTGTATTTTTTAATATTGATAGCAGCTGTCTTGTGGAGGGGAGAAGTGGGTGAGCAAGGCTTCATTTCAGAGCAAATCTCCCATGCTACAATTGGATACTGCTAGGAGGCTTTCTGAATAGTTATAAGTTTAAATTTTAAATCTGACAATACTTCATCTTTGGATTTGATGTGCCTAATGTATCAGTTTTATGCATTATCATCATCATCTTTCTTTTGCAACCAAGACATCTCGGTTAAAAAAAACCAAACCAAAACAAAATCCCTTTTGACTTTGTGGCAGCTAGCGCTTGCTGTAGTAGCTGTGTAATACATACTCCTTGGGAGCTGTAACAAAGCAAACCCTGAGCATGGTTTATAGAAGAAAAAGTGTTGTTAGAGCTGTCTGCAGATGCACTGGGCTCTTAATTTCTCTGCACACTGCCCTAATCTTACTGTTTGCCTCATTCAACCCTGTTCTCATTGCTCAATCCTGCAAGCTCCATACTCCTTACAAATTAAACCAAGTCACAAGAGATGACTTCAATGTGAGTTGTTGGTAACCAGCACTTCCTAAAATTGACAGCTGGATAACACATGTAATGCCTCAGGTCATAATATAGTTGTCTATCAGATTATTCTCTTCTCCCTTACTTCTACTGGGCACAACTCTGCCAAACTGCAAGAGATTCACAATAATAATGATGTCAATGGCATAGCTATTGATTGTTGCTCCAAGTATCTCATAGGGCTTTATTAAATTGTCATGAGTTTCCTGACCCAGCGCAGCCACGCCTTTAAAGATCCAGGATGCTAAAATGCTTGGGGTCATGTAACTGATACAAAGCCATGTGGATTTGTGCTCTTTACAGTCCAATGGGAAGTAGTACTGGTGTGTAATGACTTGTTGGCCAAGATCAAAAGAGCCACAGGCTGAACAGCCTCAGTCCTCATAACTTAGCCATGTTTACTCCTGACATTACTGTTCAGCTGTGAAGCCCATTCAGCAGAATGAACTTAAAGCACAGGGTGAATTGATTTGAGGGAGAGGGAGGGGGGAAAGGCTTTTGAAATATTTATTGAGTAGTTTTTTTGGGATAAGATGGCCAAACAGCTGGGGGAAAACAGAATAAAAGAGCCAAATTTATTTTCACTAGCTACTGAAGGAAGAAGATGGAGAGTTCAGCTTTTACACTCAACATTCTGGTCTTACCTCCAATATGAGATTATGGTTAATAGTATGGACCTATTTCAGTCATATATCTCTGTGTCTCTGTGCTACTTTATGAGCAGGGCTGATTATAATGATGAAGCTGGAGTGAAGTGCAGGAGTGGGCTTATTTTCTCTTTATTTTTCTATCTTTTTTTAAACACAGTTATTTGTCACAGACTTCATGCTACACATCCAGCAATGGTAACTAGAAAAGTGAGAGCAGAGGCTAAATTTCCCCTTTATTTCTCTGTAAAATCAGTGCATGCTTGTGGACAAATTCCAGGCCCTATTTAATGCATGTATTTTAGCTTTTGAAATATTAAAATTCTGTGTTTGGTTTTGGTTCAAAAAGCGATTCAAGGATGGTTGTTTACCTAGTTTACAAAGCACAAAATAACCTCTCAAACAGTCTGTGGTGTATATATATAAAACTATAAAACCCTCTGAGCTCTTCCAAATGTGCCAGGAATATATATATATATATAAATAATATATATAACTGTATACCCATATGCATGGATGGATTAAATCCAGAAGTAAATTTTCTACATCGTGTGAGGCAGATATCTTTGCTATCCTTTTATATGTCATAGTTTCTTACTTAGCCCCTCAAAAGAGTGACATACTTAAAGACTTTGACAAAGAGTAAATTCCTTGAAATTGTTTGCCTGGAGCTGGCTGTTTAATTGTACAGTGGGTGCCTTGCAATCTAAAAATAAAACTCTTACATAAAGTCATGCAAACCTCAAGCTGGTATCTGATACTTTACAGTAATAGTACATAGCATGTGAAGTTACCTTAACCTGAAAAACTAAGTATTCTAAAAGTGGTTACATGACTTTCCATGGTTAGGAAATTGTGCTGTTTGGGATAGAATCCCTATCCCTGACTCTAGCATTCACTGGCAGGATTTTGGTGGCTCCCTTACAGTCATTTCTCAGTTTAGGATTGTTCAGGTCAGCAGGCCTATCTTCACTTTTGGTTCCATTTCTTTGTTGCCAGCTCTTCTCGTTTGCTTTAAAATGACTGAACTCTAGTACCCCCTTTACATTCTACATTGGAAGGAGATGAAAAACTCCCTGTGTGTCTTGAATTAGATCAAGAATTTGAGAGGGAATGGACACTGAGCTCTTCTCGTAAGTGCAGATGGTCTACCCAGACAAGGGTTGGATTGCTTGAAGTTTGTGGAGAAAAACAAAAAGAAAAAAAGAAAAGAAAAAGGAAGAAAACTCTGCTTTTCCTTGCTTTCAAACTGTTCTCTAGTGAAACGAGGTCAGCTGCCAGGACAGTCCTCCTGACTCTTTGCAGGTGTGCTAAATATCCTTGAATAAAAGTTAAAGGGGAAAAAACTGCACTTTTAAAAGCATTGCCTTTTAGACTGTGTAGACTGTATTTAATTTCCTCAGTTGCAGTCAGACTTTACACCACAACTTGCCTCCAGAGGTCTCAAAGCTGGGTTAATCATTTTTCTAACACTTTTTTTTCTCTTCTGTTTGGAAAAAGCAACTTTCTTGAATCAGAACCTTCTGTCAAAGTTTTCAATGACACTTCATTTTGGAAAATTTCTACCTTGCGCTTTCAATGGTGCTGACATTGCCGGGAGTGAAATAATTTAATATTTCATTTCAAATCAGTATTTCAATTTTTAATACAAATATTTCAAAGGTTATGCAAAATGAAACTTTTTAAATAGGAAAGACATGTTGGATCAGAACTTAATTTTCTCAAGAAAATTCTAGCCTGTTAGGAGAAATCCTCTGTTTTTGTGTTGGCTGCAGTTTTTTGTTTGTTTGTTTTTTATTCAAATGGAAATATGAGCAAATACTTAACTACCAAAATTGTTTCCATAATGGAAGATCTGGGGACATTTATAGCTGTAGCATAAATTTTGATGTTTATCAGATTGGTGTGGACTCACCATAGGATCTGGTGTGCATTGGGGTGATACCCAGTTACCTCAACATGATGGTATTCCAGCCACAGTGAGTAGGAACACTCTTTTTAGTCTCCTAAGGATGGTTATGGCAGCAGGCGTCCACTGTGCATATCCTCCAGCTGCCTGCTTTTCTTATGGCAGTATAAACAGTTTTCCAAGATGTAAAGTGAGCCGTGCATCCATTTGCACATCCCAAGGCAGTTCAGCCCAATGTTTTACTCCATCCCAAACCTTCTGGAGGAGCAGCAGCACATAACTTAAACCACCTCTCAACTTCATTTAAAGATGTCAGACAATGGAAAAGTCACCTCATTTTTAAATAGGGATTTGATTGTTTTTTCCAACATGAAATGTCAATTTTCACACCTTGTATTTTGTGCATCTTCATCATGAGAATTTTTTTGTCCATATATTATAAACCACAGACCAATAACTCCCTTTCCTCTGAAAAACTGTTTCATTCTTTCATTATATGGTTTATTTTCCATTCTGTAGTGCTGTTTTCTGGACCCTTGTCAATTTTTTAACAGGCATTAACAAGCAGTGGGAAAATTGTGGTACTCAGCATATGTTTGCTTATTGCTATAGCACCCCATTACAATGACATCAGGATGTCAGTGAGTCTCTTCGGAATACAACTGAGCTGTCACGTCCTACACCATGTAAGGGCTTTGATTTCCCTCTTTTCTACTTTTGCACCTAGCTCCGTTCCTTGCAAGGTATTTGTGGGCATTTTGGGCTGACAGAAAAATGCTTTTCAGAAGTATTCAGCACAGCTGTTGAGTCTAAATCCTTAGCTAACCAGGTGTTTAACAGAAAAGCTCTTCCTCCAACTATTACATCAAAAATATAATATAATAATAATAATCTACTTCTTCCATAACAAACCAAGTCAGAGAAAATAGGACTTCCCCTAACTTTGAGTAGCTCTCTGAGCTGCTTCTTCAGGTCTTTTCACAGACAGCTGTGAATTGTTTGGGCAGAAATTGGACAGGAACAGCTGCTTAAACACCTGCAACAAGGCCTTTGATCTCTCCTATTACTACAATAACTTTTGAGCCTTTGAAAGTTTGCTCATCTGGAGAAGAAGATACAGTTGAAATTTCACTGCTATCAGAGCTGCTGCAAGGGTGTACGTGCTAGAGTGGTGATACAGTTTCCAGATGACTTTTTTATGTAGGTGCATAAATTGACTTTCAAACTGTTTATGATTATGTGGAAGTAAATATCCCTGAATGTTTTTCTGTAGTGAAATGTGGAGTAGAACATAATTGTCATATTCCGGGTATTATACGCTCTTCCAACCTGGCCAGTACCATACTTCTAGGCTGCTTTTCTCTAAGGACACCACTGGATAGCTGTTTTGCTCTTCCCCTGTACTTATCACAGGGCCAGCAATTTGGACACACAGAGGGCTGTTGCCCTCCATGATCTGCTGCTCAGGAGGGATTGGGTTGTTAATTCTGCTTTAGACAATGTATGGTGCTGTTTAAGTGATGCTGTGCGCTCTCTGAGCTTGCATTTATTTTCACTTAAACAACCACTTCCATGGAAGTATGAGAAGGAGGGGTGTGATCCCCAGCACAGAAGTTTAACAGCTGCCTTGATTTTGTTGAGCATCATGAGGTGAATAGCTGGTCCAATTATCCTGATATAAATGGAAGAGTTGTAGTGGGACACTAGATCCTGCGTGCAATTAATATTTCTGTCATGTATGGGAGTAATTTCCTGCTTGATTTTTCCTAATCTGGAACTAATGAAATATTGATGACAGCATTTGGCATATGCACCACAAAACTTCATGCCGTTCTTCATTATATATATTGCTGCAACACTGATACTTTGAAACCTCTAACTTATATTATTACGAGGCAACAGCTAAAATTTATTTTTTGTAATAGTTTTTAAAGGTAGGGAAAAAAAAGGGCAGTAATACTTCTAGGTCAATAAAGAAAAACTACAACCAGTAGAACTTCTCATGTTTTTATCTGTTCCTTGATAGCTTGGTGTCTCAGGTGGCAAAACAAAATAAGATTGACTGCGTAGTTTCTGAAAATGAAATCCCCTATGGCTTTCCCCTCTCTACTTATAAATAAATATATTATCAGCTGTTAATAAATCATTCCAACAGTAAATAGTCTTTTAACAGGGCAGTTAATTTGTATGAATAATTGAGGTTCCAATTATGTGGGTTCCGCATTGGTTTTATAACAGCCAGCTGGGAGAAAGCAATTTTGGAGAGGCTAATAAAATGTCTCTATTACAAACTTTTGGAATTTCAAGAATACTGGAGGGTTTTTTCACCATCGTTAGTCATTCAGTGAAATTCAGGTCTACTTTGGATTAGAAACATGTCCATGGAGAAACATATTAATCTTTGAAACCTCCATGATAAAGCCCATCAACATCTCCAGCACTCAAAACTAAATGGCTTGCTTAGACAGATATTTCTAAATAATTACATAATTTTAATTTTAGGAGATCAGAGTCAGAAACTAAGTTGCTTTTGAAGAGTGATGCTACTGCAGGTTGTCTTTAAGTTTGTCTGAAATTTGTAGAAAATTGAAATTGGCTAATTTTATTTACCTTGACATTGTTTCCCTTTCACTCCCAAAGCAGATCTTTCTCAGAGACGCTCAGTGGTACAGGCAAAACTGAATTTTATTGTTCTAAAGATGGCAGGCATAGCCAAGGACATGGGATAAGATGAACTGGAGATACAGATAGGAAAATAAGTTTATTCTTCCAGCTGTTGATAAAGAAAAGGTGTAATGGATTCACAAGGGACAGTTGCAGCTGCTGGGGTGGGATATTAACTCCCTGCACTATCTGCTACATCACTTACTCTAAATTCTTTGATAGAAGGAATAGCCTTAGTTCTGCTTTTTGTGATCCTGTCTAGGCAAGGCAGAGAACAAGGCTTTTCCTGTGGTGCTGCTTCTGTGCCCAAGCCATCCTTTCAACCCTTCTCTAGCTGTGTATAGTAGGCTACCTTCCCTATTTGATAGTTTTAGATAGTTTTGCACTTTGCCTTTGCCTGGAACTATCTCTGCCAAGAGCAGGCAAAGTGAGGCTTTCATCAAGAGAAAAATGGCTGTCCTATCAGCTAGTCTTAACAAATTGGTTAAGGCAAGAGAACTCACCAAAAGTTAGCTGCAACAGAAAATATGGTCTGGTGCTGTCTTATCACACCAAAGCTTTCTGTTAGTGCCATTTACCAGGAGGAAGGCTGCTCCTAGCAACAACAAAAAAAAATCCACTTGGCCTAGTTAATTTTATAAATTATGCTCAAACAATGCACTGTCCTAGCACTGACTCTAGAACCTTCCAGACTGTGCAGTTTGAGTATAGATTCAGAAGACACCTGTAATGAATTTTCAGGCTTTCTTAGTGGTTCTGAGGCTAATTTTTAAGGTCAAGGTCTGGCATAGCTAAAAATGTTCTGTTGGAATCTGTGTCTGTAGAGCTGGAGATGTCTGAAGACTGGATGGGAATCACTAGGGACCCTAGAGAGCTGCCATCCACTGACAGCTCTAAGAGCAGAGTGGGAAACACATCTCAGGCCTAGGCAAGCACACTTAGTCTAGCCTTTGGGATAGTATAAGATGCCTCTAAGAAGCCATCCAGTTCTAGCTGGAGTATCACAAGAATCTGAGTTTTTGGTGCTCTGTCCATCTAAAACTTTTCTTACCATTTTGGCAATATTTTTCCTGTCTGATGTTTTTATTAAAAGCTAACTATGTCTACATAGCACAGTCACAAGTCTTTCTGATAATCACAGGAAGGTTTTTTCCTGTAGTCTAACACTTAACCCCACTCCTGTCACACCAACCTCCCCACTGCAGTTTTTTACTAACCCTTTAATTGAGGGATACACAAATTTAAAATTTAAGAGTCATTTTCACCAAGGAAATGAACTGCTTTTGAAAATGTCAAAAAATAAGATGATTTTGCAACTGTGTAACACATATTAAACTTGATCTTTCATTACAAACTCACTTTCCCATGACTTGTTTAGGTTTTTTTCAATATTTCCTAGCTAAAAAATTCACATAAAATTCCCAGCCAAGTCTAACAATGATATGGTTTTTTGAAAGTGTGTTTGCTACTGTCTAGCACCCAGGAAAAAGGATGTCAAGGAAGATCCATGTGCAGTTGAGTAGCGGGAGAGGAGGATGAAATAGCTGAGTCAGATTGATCTATGCCAAAATATTACCTGAGGGTTTCTTAAATTGGCATTCAGCATATCTGTGAGAGGCCAGGATACTGTGAAAGCCAGAAGCTCTTTGTGGCATTTATATCTTGCACTGGCAGCTTCTTGAGGCACTGGGGAAGGGAGAGGCAAGAAAAGGAGGAACCTTTTCTTGTAAATCAACCCGATTTATTTTCAGCCTATGGAATATGATGCCCTGTTATGCTGAGTTCTGTATCTTTACACACACCAGCTTGGACATAGTAGCAAAACTTCCCTTGCCAGACTCATTTTCTTCAACACTGATTCACGTTAACTGAATACCTGGCACTTCATATTTTTCACTAAACTGAGTTGTGTTTCCCTAAATGCTCAAAATATTGGTATACCTATAAAAAATATTAATGAGTGATAACCAGAAGCAGCCTGACATTTTTGACAAAGTGCAATGTAAGCAATCATATGGTCACAGAAAGCAATGTAAGCAAGTTTCTTTATAACATGAAGACCACGCTGAAGTTTTACTGTACTTATCATCCAAACACTCCCAATAATTTGAGTAGATAGTAATCTGGATGCCTGTTAAAATTCATTATAGTCCTATGAACAAAAATTTTGGAGGACACCACACTGAAATCCCTTATTGCTTGGTGCTACATTAGGCACTTCTTATGTGATAAGGCAAATCAGACGTGTTTATCATTATGTGAGTTACTATTATACTTTCAGAGAAGGTAATCTTTCTACTCTTCTTACCCACAGAGTTTAGGCATAATAATTTAATTCTTTATTTATATACAGTAGCATCTATCATTCTCAAATGGGACTTGAAGTTAAAATGGCCCTTTGTTTTGAAAGTAGTAAGTCAATTTCTGGACAAACCTTTGAGTCTTAGAATTGACTGTGATTAACCACATCATGTTAACAACCACCTTTGAAGGCTACTTTGCTCTAGGATGTTGTAAACAACAGCTGTCATAAAATGCCCCGGAGACGTGGAATCTATTTTGGTGTTACAGACGGTAAACGGCAATGAGACTACATGGGTACTTTTACTTAGTTGGTTCTATTTGCAGTAGAAAAAAGAGCTTTTCTAAATCAATGGAACAATTCTGTGGCTCAGCCAAGAATGGCCAAGTCTTCTTCTTGATAGCCCTATTACCCCCTTGACAGGCATCCCTACAGGAGACCTGACTGTTATACCACCTTGCCAAGTTTGTTATTAAAGCTTTATTATAAATCTTACTCAACTACAAGACAACTGTGCTGGAGGTCCATTTTTTTCCTAGTTTGTTTGAGTTCTGATATTAAGAAACTCAAGACATACAGGGAGCTTTGTGTATCTTCTATGTCTTTTCAAATGTTATAAATTCCATGTAAACAACAAAACTTCACCAGCATAATGATAGGATAAATTGTGAACTTTGCCTTTTTCCGTTCTCAAAGACTATTTTAAAACAGGCTCACATAAATGAACTAATCAAATTTTTAATCTCATCTGACTCCCACTTCACTTAGCAAAAGCAAGATCTTTGATATGCCTCACTTGTTGCATAGTAACCAGCCCACTCTGAGAAATGCAACTATGCAAGCTGAGAATTAGGACTCATTATGCCTTTGCTGAGGGTTCATTAGGATTGCATGCTGAGGGTGCCATCTTAATTAGGAATGAACCTGACCACCTGAAAGTAATTCACACTGGCAGCCAACTGTAGTATTTTCCAATTTTGGATTTGTCTGGCTTCCATCTGCCAGCTTTGTCTCAGCATTGACTTTCTGTTGACATCAACAGTTACGTTTCTAATATCACGAATTGCATCCTGTCTCTTGGGTGCAATCAAGTTGGACAGTTCCCTTCACAGCATGGTTCTGGGAGGAGGTGGGCTGCTAGCTATAGAAGAGTCACAGTCAAGAAGATGAAATGGAAAATATCAAGTGTAAGACCAGACATGAAGTATATGACCTTGAAAAGTAAGAATTCAAAACAAAATCTCTTGCTTCTTCTTCTAAAAAAATTAAGCTAACAAAGCATGCCCTTGTGCTCTCTGCCATCACTGAAAGTACTGAACTGATGCATGAATGGTGCACAGTGTTGTACTTCACTATGTTTCCTAGGACCTATTTGCACTATTTCAAAGATATCCTAAAGAGTCTGTGTTAATGTAACCTACCAACCAAGCAACTGGAGCTTTAACTGGAGCTTTATTTTTATGCTTGTCATATCCTAGTGCAGCCACAGGACAAAACAAGGTGAACGGGTGCAGATGCTCTGTCAATTATGTTTTGATGACAGGGCAGTGACATAAGCAAGTCTACATAAGAAAACCTACAGACTCTCAGGAGCATGAAAAAAGTAATTGACTTAGATTCTGTGTGAGATGCGAAAACTAAAAGGGTTGGAAATTCCCTCCTTTATTTGAAATACAATGTGGAACCATAGGCACACTGCTAGTCTGTTAAATATAGGGAAAGAAAAGGGAATTAATTTAAACCATAGCAACACGCTTGTGATTGTCACACTGTACTGCAGGCAGGCACATACCCCTCACCAGCCAGGCTAATAGGAAATGGGAATTGCAACATATTCAGCTCCATTGAGGTTTGTTTAGTTTTAGCCCTGACACAAACATTTACTGCTGTCATGAAGCCACATTTCCTGAAAGTTAGGGATTAAAAATTGAGACAAGTAGTGCCATATTATGCAAGGTTAATGGAATGGTTTCCCCGGGAGATTACTTTTCCAATTGCTTCTGTAACTCAGACTAATAGGAGAATTCAGTATGCTGTACTTCTTGATATGTTGATTTTTCCTATTGAATAATAGTACTTAATAATGTATTTAACATCTTACCTTTCACTCAGGGACTTCCAGCATGGTTTGCTGCCTTTCTGTGTTCGGGGTGAAGCAGAGCGATGTTTTAAAAATATCTTCTCCCACTGAAAGAATGGATAGATGCTAAGTGGACAAATGGCTCTAGAAAAATATTGGTTGGATTTCAGATCTGCAGAGAGGTTTTACAGCATTTCCACCTGCACAGAATTTTTTGAGAATTGAAACCTAATCCTCAGTAAAAAAAGAAAAAAAAGTAATATTTAAGTGTCCCAAGGAATGCAGACTTTACTAACATTCTGAGACTGAAGCCAGAAAAAGTAGAAACCTAAAATATTTATCACATCTTTGTGCATTCAGTGTCCTTCTCCAGCTCACACTCAAGCACTCAGCTCATTTTGCACTGTGTTTATGGGGACAACTCATGGAAAGAAGGGGCCCCATTGAATAACCCTGTATTGATAAAGTACACTTGCAGATTGTGTACTCCCTAAAGTTTCCAGGTTACATCCACATCTCCACAGAAATCAACAGCCTTGACAGGTATCTTTAGACTCTCACCTTCTCTTCTCTGTTGGTTCCATGGCATGCCTTACTCTGGCAAGACAAGTGTTTCTCACTCAAGCTTCTAGCTTTGTGAGCTGTTTCCTGCAGAGATATCACACTTGAACAATTCTGGATTTCAAATAGTTTTGTGACTGCTTACAGAAACTGACACAAAGCCATTTTCCTTACCGTTCTCACATCTCACATGTTCTCACAGTGGTTCGTGCACTGTAGGAAAGTCAAATTATTTAGGGTCATTGAATTCCCTAGCACATGCATTTCATATTGGTAAAAAAACTAATCCCAAGGCTAAGGAATTTAAGACAGAGTACTGTGGTTAAAGGTTGACTACACCTGTAGTTAGTATGGTTTATCTTCTGGATTTGTTCTGAACTTGGATACAGTTGACTAGTGCTGACTTTGTGTACACCTATAGATTCACTGAGCTTTTAATTGCTGTTTTACTTAAAACAGCAGCGCCTATGTCATTTGCTAGTCTAAGCTATTTGCCTTGGATAGGTTTTTCAATATCTCTAGGAGAAATGTTCACTTGAACATGATCCTCTCTAACACACTCCTGTCTATTTTGATTGACTAATTTATATGCAATGGTCTAATTTCACCCCCTCACCAGTTGCACCTCATCTCTCTTTGAGTGGGATAAACAACAGAACAGTGCAGACAAATGTTTATACAGAGATTTAGTTTGGCTGGAATTCCTGACTCTTAGAAAGAAAAATTCTTGTACATTATGTACTAGTGGAACAGAGCACACAGATACTCTATTTTGTTGAAAGAAAGCCAGTTATGAATAAGCGTGAACAGTAATAATATAAAAGATCACCTCACTTAAGCTTAAAAATGAATACCATCTGCAAAACTGTTCACAAGCTGGAATAGAAAATCACAAGTGACAAAAAAAAGTCTCCAAAGAGTATTCAATATTTAAACATGACTGTTTATGGTAAAAAGAATTAGAAAATGGCAGAGAAGCTTTTTAACCCTTAAAAAATAACTGAAATATGTAAAACACTGAAAGAGTTTCTGTGGATTTCCAGTTAAGTGGAGCATTTGAGGATTAACATAAATAAAGAAGTATCAAGGTGCAAGGCATGAGGCAATTTTACTGTTACTAAACTTTACGAGTTTACTGTTGGGAAAAACATAGATAATCCTTTAAAATGTAGCACTTAATACAAACCACAGACAAATTTTAAGACAATTCTTTACAGTGGTTCATTGCTTCTCCTTGCCCAGTATAAAATCACCCAAGAGATAATTATAAAATTAATCCTAATAAACATATTTTGTTGTTATTTGTTGCCCAGTAAGAGCCCCTAGAATGGGTTTTAAAGAGCATAGATTGAGAAGTCAAGCCTTCTTTGTAATCAAGGACGTATCTAAGGGTGTTGAGCCAAAATTACTTTGATCTGTTGGATATCTGATGACTAATGGAGCTGCCTTAATGCATCTTTTTCCATGCACTCAAAATTTCTGAGGAAGAGAAATCTGAAGCAGGTGTAGACTGAAAAATCAAAAAATAATCATGCCCAAAGTGTTTAGCACTAAAACATCTGCATTATTAACCACGAGGGTGTGTTCTGCTAGTCCATGACTGTCTTTCTGCTGCTAATAATTTTGTTCTTTCTGCTTTGATTCTTTCATTTACTGGCATCTATGTCATTTTTACAACTGAAGGGATTGTGCAAGACTTTTCTTTTAAATTATTTTGGTATGTAAATATAGTCTTGTGTGGAAAAGAGGTTTATTCTCTATTGGAATTGGGAGGGATTATGGGAAGTAAAATTTCTAAAGATTTTTTCGTCTTTCGTTTGAAAAGCAGTTGTTGGGACTTAGTTTTGCATTTTTATTTTGCTGCTTTGTGTTCTGGCATTGTGTTGAGCCACTGGCAGTGAGTCAGGAAGAACAGTTGTAGCAATTTAGCCTGCTTAATATACAAAGCTAATGAAATTTCTAATGTTAAATATATTGGATTTGATGCTCTACTACTGAAGTCGTCTCTCTCTTGATGCAGTTCTCTCCAGATCAAAGTGTGGGGTTGATGATCATATGCTTCTTTGGTCATGTTCTCCAAGGAACTCTCCTTAACTTCAGATTGTCTTATAGATTTAGATATATCTATAGATAGATAGATATAGATATATGTATAAAATCTTAGATTGGGCATTTTTGACTGTCGGTAAGGTATGCAAGGGCAGAAATTCCTCAAACATGCTGATGGGCTCCCTTGACCAGGTACTTTCTTTTGCATGTTTTAGTTGTCTTTGGATCTCTGCAGTGCACAGTCTCACAAGCCTCTGCATCTTACTGCTGCTGTGTTGTTGATTGTTTTGGGGTTTTATGAACTGATCTTCATCTGTCTTCTGTCTCCTTGCGCATTATATCTCCCAAAATGGCAGCACTGGTATGAGAGACAGCAGCCACAACAAGCAGCACCCTAGATGGGTGGTTGTTTAGCTCGTGTTTAGAATGACACCTGCTCTTTTAGTGTTCCTTTGAAGAAATGCTCACCTTGAAAATAGTGTAGTTTATAATCAGAATTGACTTAAACAGATATTCAGAGTTCCATTCTTCTTCAGTAAAAGTAATTTTGACTTTCACTGAAGCATTTCAGCTCATTCTGGGTAAGGTTAGTCAAAAGTTGCCCTTTGTTTCACCAAGATCATCTGAGTGCGCCTGCTGAAAAACTTGTCAAGAGTCATGCTCTCAGGGTTGCTCAGCTCATTGGGGTTAATTTTGGAGATCTCCAACTGTCAGTCAACACTTTGTTACAATAACCTGAGGTGGGAAGTGGAGAAGACAATGCTCACATAGAAGTGATAAAAATAATAGCTACAGTGATGGAAAAATAAATATGAACCGAAGTGGATAAGCTTAGAGAACAGTGTTGAATTTCTGTCTGTTTCTTCAACTTTTATGAGACTCCAGTGAAATGTACACAATGCAATGGTTTTGTTAGGCAGTATAGAAACCTTCTAAAAGCAGGATTAAGTATTTGATGTTGTTTCCATTTGGAAGAATTCAAGCCATAACTATTCAGTATTACAAAACCAGAAACCAACAGCAGTAATGTCTGCTTGAGGCTCTGGACTAGAACACAGTCTTTCACTGGCTTATTACTTGTCTAGTGCCCTTCAAACTATACCCTCTTCTTCATATTAAACCAAAAAATTTATTTAAGCATCCTGTAAATGCTGCTCTTCTGAGAGCTGCAGAAAAGACAGTTTGGTAACACCAAAGTGAATTAATTATTAGCAGCTGTTTTCTACAGAAAGCGCAATAAACAATGCAATGGAGATTTGTGATATGCTCTCTTTGGCATTTGGCTTTTAGATCTGAGAATGAGACATGTGTAAAGACTCAAATGGGTTGGTTTTTTTTTGTGTGATTGTACCTGTTGTTCAGAAGGCATAAAAATAAAAATGGACCATTCCCTATGCAATTCTGTCTGTGAGTGCCTGGCACAGCTTACATTCAAGCTGATGTGAGCTATTTAAATCCATGCCTAAAAGCAGACTATGCCTTTTATGACAACATTTATGTAACTGATTCACATATACAGGCTTTTAAACTTAGGAAAATATTTATGGCTTAATCTTCTCTCTTTCTACCCAAAAAAAGTTAGCATGAACATAGATTATTTCATCAAGCCCTCTTTGAAACTATAATTTTAGGGGGCTTTTAGGTATTTTAAAGTGGATTCTCCCTATGCCATTTCTGAATCAGCATTTGGTCAAGTATAGATTTGTATTTCCTGACTATGAAGTGACATGGAGATGTGTAATCCCAAAAACTTAAAGTGTCTATAAAGTAATGAAATCTTGTAAATCATGTATTTCCAGTTTTACAAGCTCTATGTTTCTTTAAGCTAGAATTCTAAAAAAAAAAAAATTATGAATGGTAGACAGTACTGTGATTGTTCATATATTTTATAAATGTAGTGCATCAAACTCACTCAAATCCTATTGACTTCACTGGAGTTACAGAAGGCTTTGGAAATGAATTTCAGTTATAGAACCACACCTCAAAGTGCTGCAGCCATTTCAAACGGTCATAACTTTTAATTTTTTGTTAGTGGTTCTGAAAATGATAACACTTGACAACTACTTTAGTTTTTCTATTCTATTCCTTTATGGGTTTTTTTAAATTACTTAATTGATTTTTTGCTTCCATAATATCAAAAAATTGGGAGGGTTAAGGGAGAGGTGATTATTCATAGTTTTGTGAGTATGGGGGAAGAGGAGTTTGGCAGCTCTCTTAGACCTCCCTGTCAGAGCACATATTGCAAAAGTAGTCTGAAATGTATCCAAAAAAGACAAACATAGGAACTGAAATTTTAACTCTTATTGGCAGTGACATTAGTAGACTCAACACAGACTCCAGGGCTTGGATATATTTTTCTTGTTTTTAACTGCAGGGATAAAACAACTAATAGAGCTTCAATTCCTTCATCCTTTGTGGTATTTTGCTTTCATGGTGGAATATTTTGCTCTTGCCATCAGACCTCTGATGTAAATTGGAAGTTGTACTTATTTTAAAAGAGCAGAGTAAGTCCACAACACTGCACACACAAGCATCTATGTACATATTCCAGGGTGCACTCTCTACATTCAATTATTAGGAACTTGAGAAACCTTTATGTGTTTATACTGTACCACCTTCTGCAGGGCACCTAAGTAAAGCTATATTTTTTTTTCTTCGAAATTATTATCTCAAGATCTATTAAAACTGTTTACTTTGATTGACCTTTGGGATGGAATTGGAATATTCTGTGCAGTGAATTTGTAAACAAGCCAGGAAAAAACAAGTAGTAAAATCTGTAAAAGCTGTAATTATGCTACGTATCATTGTGGTCTGTGGCTTCCTCTCTAATTCTGCCACATAATGGCTGAAAAGCCAAATCTGCCCTTCTAATTTCTTCCCCAAACCTGTTGAGCTGGTGATTGGCATGTTTTCCTTCTGGGCAGTGTGAAGCAGCAGCGAAGGCCAGGAGAGGGAAGGGGCTGGGACACACTAGTGAGTGGGCAACAGGAGATGGCCGAGCAGCTGTAGTGGGTGGAATGGTGGCAGCAGTTAATGAAAGCAGAAAGAAAAGGAAGGGCTAGGCTGCCAAGAAGGTTTCAGGATGACAGAAGGGATTTGCATAGACCAGTGGTTCCTGTCTTTTCTGTGGCTTAGACGTACTTGAGAAATTTGGCATTGTGTTTTGTTTGACTGAGCTCAGCTCCTCCTCTCTCCTCTATGTGGAAATTCCTACTGTCTCTGTGTCCCCAGCCCACCCTGTGGCTGCTGTTTCTATCCTCAAAAAGGCCAGGAGACACTGGACATGGCTTCACATAGAGAGAGTGTAGTTCTGGCAAACTTAATTCCCTTGAGCTCTGTTGCTTGTCAAATCTGTGTTCTCACCTCAGCAAGGAGAACTACATATCTCACTGGGAGCTGCTGGGACAGACCATAGTTTGTGGCTTTATCTTTTCTATTAATAGATTCCTCTGAGTGGATGAAGATGGTGCTGTCTTCCCATACTGAGGACACTTCCTGTTCAGAAGCTAAATTGCTCCTTTTCATCTCAGATACCAGAATCACTCGTGGAGAATGCACTACTACAAACACTAGGTGTCTTGCCACAGGCAGGTAATGACAAAAATGGAATATATCACAGCAGCCAGTGTTGGGAAATTGAGAAACATGTTCATAAACTGTGGATGTCAATGACAACCAGAAGAGATAATGTTATCACTGCTGCTCCTTAATAACAGAGACACTGGCAACAAAACTAGAAGTAGCCTGCCTCTCCTTTTCCACAGCTGTACTTCTCTACAATTTCACCATATCTGCTTTTCTGTTTCACTCTCAAAAAATGTAAATAGCTTCAGTGTGTGAGCTGAAACCCTGGGTCTCACTATAATGGTATTTCCCTTGATTTACAAGCACTCAGAGGGCTTTAGTTACCACTAGATTAGGGAAGAGGATCTGCAGCTTCTTAGAGCTTGATTTGATTTATTTTTGTGTGTCACATTTCCTCCTCTCTAGTCCACCTTTGTTGTCTTCATCCTAAATTCCACACTACTATTTAATATGGATGGTGTGTAGTGTATTATCACTGTTCACTCATCACTTACTCCGTCAACGTGCAGCCATGTACACCTTGGAACTGGACATACCCTAGAGAAGCACATCTGCCTTCCACAGCTTCAGCTCAAACTCAGTCAGTAATAAATCTGCACTGACTTTTCTTGGTCACATAGAAATACTGTCATTTATCTCTGTCTCTCTTGATCCGACATAAACAGGAACGCTATTTCTTGGGATATGTCATACTTATTGTTGTCTGGATTTTCACCCAGGTTGCAGTTCTACCTTGTAAAACAAGATCCAGTCTCTATCAGTCAGACCCAACTATTCAAATTAAACTAGGCAAAATGATGGACAAATTCTCCTTTTTGAAATCTGACATTCAACCTTCTTTTATCTTCATTTGAAAAAGCATGAGAACCTACTGACAGAAGGGGAGAGAGGGAAAGAAAACTTGTTTGGCTCAGTTCTTCTCTTTCTCAGTCAAGCATTGAAAACTGTTGTTCAAAGTACGCTGAGAATTAGGGAACAGCAAATTTGTGCAATTGAAAACAGTTATGTAAATTGAAATGCCAAATTTCCTGTGCCAGATGCAATATGAATTCACTGTAGGGCAAGAACTATCATTAGAGCTCCCTAGGAAAGGAACTAGAATAGCAAAGTAATGATTTTAGGGTAATATGCTGATGTTATTTGAAAGCTGGGATTGGGATGCAAACATTTGTGCAGCATTTTGTTTTATGCAGTCCCTTGTTAATGCATCTGGTATTCATTTTAACACCGCTAATCCTAATGGATTCATTTAGCACTTGTGGATGTCACAGGCACTTCCTGTAGGTGCTGTGCTATGATGAAGTACTGGATACTGGACACTTAAGGTGTTAGCACATTTCCTTTGATTATGTAATTTTTTTTTCATAAGCTGTCACAATAAAATTCCTCTTGGTGTGTGTTAGCAGAAGCAGCTGTATGCAGAGACCATTGTATCAGCAGTATTTGAATAATGTCATGGCCATGGGGATTCAAGCCTAATAGGTAAAACATTCAGAGATCCTAGCAGTAAGGGGAATTTGAAAGTGTTTCAGAAAAGCAGTCTTGGTTGCATATAGAGGTGGAGCAAATGGGCAGGTTTTGTCAAGGTGGCAAATTTAAGTAAAAAAAAACCCTGCAGTCAGTCAGCATTCACTTCATCCAGATGAAATTTGTTTTCTGGCTTTTGTGTGGAGAAAAAGGATATGAGTGGGACAAGGGGGCACTGTGGTTTGTTCAGCTGGATGCTTGCTCATTCTCTCTCCAGAAACTGGTCTGCTTATCCTATATGTTTGCAGTTTGTAGAGGCATTTATTCAAGAATTAGCATTGTCTTGAAAGCTTTCCAAAAAGCTTTACTTTATAACAAAATAAAAAGGCTTGCAAAGTGATTACCTTTGGGTTTTTTGGTGGGCTTTTCTGAGTTTTTGTTTTGCGGTTTTTGTTGTTTTGGGTGGGATTTACAGTCTGGCTTAGGAATGTGTAATGGAACTAGATCAAAATGGACTGGAACATTTGGTTATATGGTTTGAATTATTCCTAGACTTTGAAAAAATACTTTTATGGTAGAGTTGTAGCTTTTAATATGTGGGTTTGTCTCACTGCATGTGATCCATAGCATAGTACCTTCAAATTAATTCTATAAAATATTCTGCTGCTTCTTTTCTCCACTGCAATAAAATAAATGCAAAATAATGTTTCACAACTCTGTCCCTGTCTAATATGTCAGTATTGTAATATCCAGCTCAATAAAATGTCTCACCAAGACTAAATGTGAAAAGTAAGGCTTCAGATCAGTATTGAGATAACACAGACTCAGAGCACTGTAGGTGAAGCTGGGTCTTAAAACATTTTTATTCTGATTCAGCTGCATCCAATTTTTCAGAATTAATGTTTGCATCCATCACTTTCTGTCATAAAAGTAAGGGATTTACTTTGTAAGTACTGGTCATGTATAAAGCCTACTGAATGTTCACAGCAAGACCAAGTCCTCTAAAAGGGTCAGAGAAGACAGAAGTCTCTTTTCACAGCTCTCCATCTTCGAACTGTTGCACTAGCTTGTGGCGAAGACAGGAACACTTTTCAGAAGGGTCAACATAAAGGAAAGTTATTCTGACATTGTATCCTTAGCCAGGACTGGGGGAAAATCCAGTATCTCTGGATGGCAGGAAAAATCACTGCTATAGGTGAGGTATTTTGGTGGTTTGTCATCTAGGAGGTGGTATAGCTTTGTGGGTAGCAAAACTCTTTGTCAGCAACTACCATGAGTCCAGCAGGAGTGTCTAGAAGCACAGCTGCAAGGAGCAGCCTGCAGCTTCTCAAGGCACCCTGCATGCCAAGCAGATCAAATCACCATGAAAGAGACTCCTTCTCTTTAAATGTCCATGACATTGCTTGTATAAAATAATCCTAAATGTGAATTCTACTGCTTTTGTCACTGTGACTGCTGAGAGCTGATCTAATTTATCATCCCTGCAGTCACTCATTTATCTGTTCAGAAAGGGGAGTTAAGTGGACTCTTGCAGGATTGAAATGAGTAGTTTATGCTCTCTCTGGTTCATGTCAGTGTTCTGAGTTTGTTTTTCCAGAAGCTCGTAGAAAGGTGGTCCCCCTTGAAATTTAGGTCTCACTGTTTTATTTCCAAAATCATAACACTCCAACTGCCTTCACTCATGTCTTTTTTGCTAAACTCATACTGTGAAAAAAGATCTATAACAATGCAGATACAGCAGCTGATGACCAAACCAACCATATAATCCACAGCTAATTGATTCCTGTTGATATGAAATAATGGCTTTTCTGAATATGTTACGCCTTTCTTACAGAGTTCTTCTTTGGGATAAAGGATAAATTTCACTCATCATTTTCTATCTGTCTTTACCTTCCCTCTCCAACTTGAGTCTTTCTTTTAGTCCATGCTGAAATATCAGAAACCAAATCTAATGTAAACAAATATCTATTGAGACATCTGTGGTTTTGTATAACTGTTTTATGACTGTGACTGCCACCACCTGCCTTTCCCCAACTCCTTGATTGAAGACTACGGTGTACGTGGCTGCATTTTCACTTGAAGGAATATTATTTCCCATGACACTGTACATTATTGTAGCATTGAGATAATGAGATGCTATTGCCTGCTAAAAATCAGCTTTTTACGTCTAGGCTACTTTTCACCCTCTTGGTCCCCTGGAAAATAGCTGAGGTTGTAGAAAGAAATTTTGCCTATCTCACATGGCTTACATTGACAGAAAGGAAACATTGGAATGTACTTATTTTCTTTTTAAATTTTTTTTACTGACTTACAACTCAGGCCACCTGTTAATGGGGTGTTGCCAATGTTAGCTCTGACTTGTAATATGTGAAGTAATTAAAGTAATTTCTTACCACTGAATTTTGTCAAAATGATTTGGAGACAAGGGACCTGTTTGTGCCTCTAACATTTTCCTTTCTGTCCCAATCCATCTATTCAAGTGACACCAAATAAAGGATCTTCCCCACTTTCATTTCCTAGAGAAACCCTGCACAATACATGATTTCCATAGAGCAATTTCAACAACCCAGCATGGATTGTTTTCCAACTATAAAGTCTCATGGACATTTTTGCCACCTTTAAGGCCTGCCATGTCATAAAGATGTTGGGCCTAGGCTTGCAGGTTTTCCTTGGAGGGTTGTGTTTCAGTATTATGTCCCAATATGTGCAGATAGAAGTAAAACTGATGTTGTCAATGAACTCTTTCCTTTATAAAGCACTGCTTCTCTATTGATGTATATTGCTCTTTCTTGGAAAACACATTACCATAGAGCTAAATAAAAACATTTTATATTTTATATATTAAAAATGGTTATTAGCCAAATCTGTTTCAGACAGTCATAATATCATTCTTTTTATAGCACTTCTAATGCTAACAATAAATTTCCGCTATTTGGGCAGTTAAAAATTTATTACTTTTCTCATAGTACATATTCCATTTAATTCTTGGTATTATCAACTTTTCTTATTCAGACTTCAAAAAGATCTCTTTGGATACTCAGTTCAAAGGTCCTTGCTTCCACAACTTGGGTGGTGGGATAAAATAAATGGGTCTATTCATACCTGAGTAGAATGGACCCAAGAACATTATTAACTATCTGTAAGACAGATTGATTACATGCTGTGTTCTGGACCTGCAGTGTGGAACAGGCCTGATAGTTTTTTACTGCATTACTCTTTTCTGGGGATGTTTTTCTTTTTTTGGCCTTCATATCATTAAACACCAAGGCAAGTGATTGACAGTTATCCGGAGTTTGTCAGAAGAGAGGTTCTCAAAGGAATTCTGGCTGGTTCAAAGGGAAAACATTTACAGCTTGCTGCAAAATGATTCATGGAGCTCCTTTAAATGAGCTGCTATGGAGTTCTTTAGGAAATATGATCTGTCCATGACCATCAAAAGCCACAGGCAAAAGCTCAGGCAAAGGCTGGACAACTCCTTTGTGTTCTAGCTTTGCCATGAAGGTCGTACCACATACATGAGTCTTTTGACTGATGTACCATTTTATACCAGAATTTAGTATCTGTGTATCTATTTCATAAACTCATAAAGTCTGTTTAAGCTGTTAGAATCTGTGGCATATACTACATAGCCATTTCCTATAGATGACCTTAGAAAAGCTTTATTTTAATCACAGGAAAAGCATTGACATTCTTCAGAAAATACTGTATTGTTATTGCTGCTTCATCTAATCAGGAGATGAGTCTTTGGCTTTATCTGTTAAATACAGAAGAAGTAGCTTCACTTCTCTAGGTAGAAAAACCTGTCAGAGTAGTGATCTGAAGCTGAAAACTGCTGCTCATGTATCAGTTGTCTGTACTAAACGAGAAAGGTAGAAATGAGACTAATCTTGTGTATTCCTCTTTTCAGATACACAGATTTTCAGTTCTCCTGATAGTTATCATGGTCTAAGGAAGCTGTAAATAGGTATGATGTCAAATAGAATGAAATATTATTAAATATCCGAGCACTTTTTTCTTCCAAACAACAAAATAATCTTGCTGTTACCTATTCTGGTGGCATCAGGAGCTTCCTGGTTCTCTTCACGAGGATATAAATTGAAAATTTTTGTGAAGGATAATTAATGAGTGTTACTTTCAGAAAGCTTTTAAATTCCTAGGATTCCTGAATTATACACAGACTATGTTGTGGACAGCAAAATATAATGATATGTCCATCATGTCACTGATTGGATTTCTGTGTTACCAAGACAAGACCTCACCCTTAGAGATGGTTTGTCATATAATTTTCATGTATTTGCCATCAATGTCATTCTGCATTTCTTCTTTGGAGAAAGAATACACACACCTATGTGTCCCTGCACACATGCATTTCCAGTTTCACCTTCACAAAACACACTTATTGCAAAGGTAATCCACAAACATGGATTAAGAAAGGATATTAACAACTGTATTTTAAAGCTGGCTGCTCTCTTTCATTATGGGTCAGTTGGGAAATTATAAGAATTGATTCATTGCAAACAGCTGTGTTTGTCAAGAAAAAAACACCAAAACAAAACTAGCTGTGCTGGCATATATCCACTGTATGCCAGTAAAAGCATAAACATGTTCTAGTCACCTGATCTTAATTAGCTTTATGTTCCTAGTTTGAGCGTGCTAGCATTTTCTGCAGCTTTGATTATTTTTCTTCACAATTTTGAAATCAGGTCTCAGCCCAATAAATCAATACAGAATGTGGAAATAAATACTAATCTTAAAACTTTAATCAATAATAGTTGTTGCTAATGCAGTTGGTAGTGATAAATTGTAGAAAGAACCAAAATGCTTGCATTTTGCATTTTTCAGTCCTTAGTTGAGGAGATACAGATAATTAATATTTCACAAATCAAGCTTTTCTTTCCAGTTTTGCTAGCAATTTGAATTAAATAGATGTTAATTTAAAATGCAAAGGTAAGGCAGGGAAGAAAACAAGGATATGACCCTAGCATGAGACACAGCATCATATGGAGGTTATTACAGTTGTACTGACACTGGGAGTAAGCAGATGTTTCAACCTTACTCTGAACCTGGTTGGATATTTTTAACCAATTAATTTAGATAGAGGATTAAGCAGAAATAGCCATGGTATTTAGACTCATATGGGTTGCAAGTGACCTCTGAAGAGCAGAGAGCCCAAAACCTTTTTCAAAGAAGGTCAGACTCAGGTTGCTCATGGACCTGTTCAGTCAAATTTTTTTAAGAGTCATAAAATTAATTCAGAAAGAAAATAAAAGTATTTAATGTACATAATTTCATTAGGTAAAGTTTGTTATACCTTCTGAAATTGTCTGGTTTCTTTGATATTAAAAGAAAAAAATATAAGCATTAGCTCATTAGGTTTTTCTCTGTATTTTTTTTTTTAAAAATTGAAAAATGAATACCTCAGCAAAACTCTGATATTTTGTATAAAAATAGCTTGTATTTTACCATCTTTATTTAAATAGAACTACATTTCTTGTTTTCCAGTTAGTTTTTCTGCCATCTTGAGAATTGCCAAATAAAACCACTACCAAAAAATGAAGAAAAATTATATTTCAAAAGCAGCTGTAAACACTGTACTTTATATATCATAAAGAAGAAGCAGATAACTACACATGTTCTTTCTTTGTTTCCATTTGTAAAGAATGGTAAATTAAGTATAATGAAAGGTGAATACTTTTCAGTAGCACGAGTATGGCTTTTGAGCATAGATTCATAATTCTTGTTTTGAGTAGTCCCATCCAGCACAGTCTGTGCTTTGAAGTGTTGGTTTTTATTTTAGTATAGAAAATAATGTTCGCACAGGAAAATTATCCTGATTGGTATTCATCACAGGAGCTGGATATGGTCAAAGGGAAACAAACCCTTGGAAGCATTTTTATAAGCTCGCCATTCCCTGCTGCTTGAAGGTGTGGGAGTGGTGGATTGGTGTAATACATTCTTGTTAAAGGAAGCATGGAAAATAAAATAATCTGTGTCTTCCATAACAAATAGTAGGCTAACAGGTATTTGCTAATGCTAATTCACAGCATTGGAGACAGAATTAGGAGCTTGAAAAACCTCCAAAGCTAACTTCCAGGTCAGAATCCCTTCCTGGCACTTGGGGAGTCTCAAACTGGAATGACTTGATGATTGCCTGGGATGGGAGTAGGGGTGGGGAGCATCCTTTGCTAACTGAGTTCACTCATGTAAGTGAAGAGCAGATTTTGTTCTGCCTGGTTTCAAAACATTCAAGAGCTATTTTAAATTTCTGTGTTTAGGCATGTGGTCTCTGCACAATGGTATGTGTGCTGAACTTGTTGCTCTGTATTCAAGACTCGTTCAGCTGCATCCTGTACAGTCAGAGCACAGGTCACTGGAGTCTGCCAATTAAAACACATCGCTTGTGTTAACACACGGCACTGAAACGTTCTGGGATGAGACTCTGAAGTTTCTTCAGTCCTGAACTGTAAACTGTAAGGAATTAGTATTCAGGGGAAGCAGGTAGAGTACACTCCTGAATGTTCAGGTATGCAAAGTTTTTTCATAAGACACAGTGCTTTTGTAGTTCCCTGTCACAGCTTTCTTAAAGCACAGGGTCACCTACTGATCTATGAAGACAGACATTTTCTACAATAGTTTTCCTAGAGTCACCACTTTTTTTTTGCCTATTTTTGCTTCTTTCCTATATTGTAAATATATATTCATATTCCACATGTCTTGAACGCACGAGCTCTCACTTCAGAAAGACTTCAGAAAGTCTGCCACAGTTTCTTCTGGTTTTGAGGAAATTGTTCTCCTCCTTTGAGTTTTATGACCTGGTATTCAAGGTTCAGGAATTTGCTTGTTATTTTTCCTTGTTTGACGTAAGTTAGTAGAATATTTTTTTTTTCAAGGAAAAGTACTTTGCCTTGGATAGGTTCCCCTGGAAAATAAACTTACGCTAGTATTTGGCAAAGTTGGAAATAAAATGTCTTTGTTCTGAGAACTTTTCATCCTCTGATATGAATAGAGATTTCTTTATTGGTTGTTATTTGGCAGAAACTAGGGGTCTGTCTTTCAGGAATACAGCCATTTTTCTTAGAAACTTAAAAGCTATTGAAAAAGTTATTTGAAGTTTGGTTTGGGGTTTCTTTTTTCTGGTTGGAGAGAGTATTTTTTTCTTACATTGTTGTGAAAATAGTTGGCTGGATTTGTCTCTGGCATTTCTCCACTGAGACCAAACTCTCTTTCCTCTCTCTGTTCCTTCTAGCAGGTTGTACAGAATTATATCTGATAGTAAGTTTATGGTGCTATTTTCCCAGTTCAAGATATTTAGGGCATACTTAAAATATTCTTTTTCCCTGTTTAGCCAACCAGCACAAGGAAAGATAATATGCTAGTTAGTAGAGCACTGGCTTCCTCACAGATTTTGTGACAGGATGATGGAGTTGAGAAGTGCTCCTTTCTGGGAATCTATTACCATTTAGATATGTCTCCTACTGCTGAGAACTTCAACTGTCTTCTTACTAAATCACAATAAACAGTAGGGCCAAAATGGTGTGGAGGAAAGTTAAATAGCTGTGTGGCTTTTTTGCATCAAGTACAGTTGCATTTGTAACATTTCATTTCATAACAATAGCACTTTTTTGTTGTTATTTTTAGTAAGCATAAGAAACATAGTGACAATTCTGACCCCTTTAAAATAAATTGGAGATTTTGGGCTTCCACATACTTTGTTATTTAGTCCTACTGCATGGATTTCTAAATTTGTCTGTGATTCAAAGAGTATACCAAATCCTCTTATTTAATTGTATTTGGAAGGAGCACGATTAGATTATTAACCATTAGCAAAGCAATTGCTATGCCCACAGTGTTATTTTATTTTAAATTCCTCCTGTTCAAATTCCATGTGAGTCTATTCCATGCCAATCTATTGCATTAAAAAACACACAGGAGAAAGGAGTGAGGGAAGCCAGCCAAGAAATATTGGGCCTGAATATTATCCTTTGAATCTAATTATTATTCAAGAGTGGCGTAAAGTATGATTGCATAACTTTATGTGCTAGCTCTAATGTTTTATCCCAGATAGTATGTATTCTATGTGAAAGTTCAAATTTTTATTTACCTCAAGGAGGGAGGATATCACTTTCTTTTTTTAGACAGAGTCACATGTCTCAGCAGCCATGACATCTCACCTGCAAAACTGTTTCCTTTCCACAGAGATGGTCTCGTCCCCCTCCATGGAAGGGGAGTATAACTGACTCACAAACCACAAATGCTAAAATCATTGCTGCAATGCACAGCTAATCATCATCTTTCTCTCTACTGATACTACAGAAACAAGAGCATTGAGCATAGTTGAAGGAAAGTTTCCCCATTTAGTAACAATAGAGGAAAAAAACACTCCGTAGTAGGCCCAAGGATATTTGATAACATTTGACCAGAAACAATCGACTTTATGTGGTTCAAAGAATTATTGGCTTCAGCACATAAACAGGACAGCCACGTAGTTGTGTTTACATGATGATAATTTTAAATATTTGATTAAGAAATAGTGATAACTGGCTTTTTAAAAGTGTTTCGTAAAGGTCTGCAACGTTTTCCTTATGTCATGTGGATCAGTTATCAAATCCCCCTTAAAAAAACACGTGTGTGTGTCAACTCTATGCCCTCAAAGTGTTCAATTTATACAGTAAAAGTTCATTTCTTTGTTCACTCTCATACTACTTGGCTTCTAGACATCTGAGAGATTTCCTTGATCACTGTTTCCTCATAATACTTAGCCCTTTTATAATTTTAGTGGTTGTATGCATTGGTGTGTTTTTCTCTCTACTTAGAAAATCCTCCCCTTCTTGAACTGAAGCTTTTGCTTGTCAGCCAACCACCCCTATTCAAAATATGACTGATTATCTTTCCTCTAATGACCATTTTCAAGACACTGCATAATAGTTTTCTTTGATTCTTTTCATACTATTATTTGATTACAAAGGAAATTTGATTACTCCCAAAGCCTGACAAAACATTAATTTTAAGAAAATTGTTATTAATTTTTCTCAGCTCTTCAAAGCTGTTGTCTTGCAAAGCAACAATTACTGTTACATAACTGGACCAAAAAGTACCTTTGGAGAGATTGCAAGTCTAAATATCTGAACTGCTGTTTCTCATATTCTTCATGATGGAAATCATGGGGAGTCTGCAGCAGATAACAAAATATGAAGGATATAACTGTATCTTTACCAGACGGGGGAAGAGTGGGATTTAACCACAGATAAGAAGCTTGAACTGTAGTATTTCATGCATTTCTTCCTTTCAAAAAATCAGAAGATCAGACCCTCTGCACTCTCTCCAAAGCCCCCCTCATATGACTGAGTCAGTATACACAAAGCTAAGCAAAAAGATTTGTCTGAATAAGTATATGTAGAGCTAAACAAAAAGATGTGATTTCCTTTGAGGAAGTGTTATAAAATTAAGCATAAAGTAGCAAGAAAATAAAAATCTCCCTCTAGCACAATCCAAAGTTGACATGAGGTTATAAAAATACTCACGTATTTAGTCCAAGACTTCTACTCTGGTGATAAAGTAGCTTTTTTGGTCCATGTCAAAACTTGAGCTTGAAATGTCATTTTCTTTTATCCATAGTTTATTAGTTAAATGGGCAAAAATAAACTGAAATAAATAGAAGTCCAAAGAAACACATTCTGCCTGTGTTTTGCTTTGGTTTGGGTGGTTTTTTGTTAGCAGGTATAGGGAATTCTTTTACAGATGTTGGCAATACTGTAAGACATAGGTGATAAAACTAAATGTGGAAAATTGCTGCAACTACAAAAAAAAAAATAAAATTGGAAATTGTTTCTGTGACATTATGCTTCCAGTAGAATAATATTCCACGTGATCTTATTTGAAAGCTTTATTCTCATTGCACAGCTTTTTAAAATTAATTGCATACACACACAAAAAAAAATTGTCTAGGTGTTTGTTTTTGTGAACAAGCAAAAGTGTCAACTTATTTAAAGTTGCTTCATGCTGGAGGAAATCAATAAAAGCATTGGTGATGATGAGGATAAAAAGTACAAAAGAATGAGAGGAATAAAAACTGTCAGGAAAATTTGTTCATGTAATGCACTTTCTACTTTTTCAACTAGATATTGCAAAATATGTGACTGATCTGATGTTTTGGCTGTTCTCAGGTGGCAGAATTACTTTCTAAATGTTACTCATGGGCTGCACATTGCTCAGCTCTTTCCACCTCGTTAGACCACCAGTTTCTGAAGAAGTATACTTGCCTATTAGGGGCCTTGGAAAAGACAGGGGAGGGGTTCTTCACTTGTTGAAGTGCTTTTCTCAGTGAAAGCAGCACAGGGGAGCAGTTGCCATGACAAATACGAGCACCACTGCTGAGCAAAATGCTCCCACAGCTGTATCCAGCTTCCAGCACAACGCGTGCACCTCGGTGTGCAAACAGCCTGTCCCAGAGTGAACCAGGTCTCTGCACTTTTGCATGTAGAAAGAGCTCAGAGGGCCTGCTTGCTTTCACTTTCCCTGACATCACAGCAGCCTGTTTTCATAGCCAAGCTATGAAAATGTTTGTTTACCTTGTTATTATTTTGAATGTCCCGAGTATCAATTTTTGTAAAGGAGCGCTTCAGAGTTCTTCAAACCCCCAGTCCATGAATTCAGCTTTCTCATCCCTTAGTGCTGATGCTGACTGGCAGAGCAGCCTCCTGCCATCACGGTGTCTGAAGTTAGTCTTGGCAGGAGTTGCTATAAACTTCAGTGAAAATGCATCATGTAAGTTTCTGAAGAAGCACTAAAGGCCATGCACAGATTAAAAGGGAGTTGTGCAAACCCATGTACCAACAAGTGGAACCCCACTGGGGGTCACCAAGAAGAAAGCATTGACAACATTATTGTGGAATCTACCATGATTGTTGCTTAAGCCTAAATATGAAACCTTTGAAACAGATAGGCTGGTGTTACAGAAATTATAAGACTATACGGGAATTATAAATATCAGAGGGGGGGAAAAAGTTTCTTTAATAAGCAGAACACAGTTTCTCAGCTTCTTTAATCAAAGAGTCATGTTAGAAACTCAGCACTCTGTGAAATTCGTAAGTCTAGTTTGATGGAATTGGCATAAATTAATCAATGTTGGCTGTTTTTTAAAAAATATTTTTATTATTTAAATAGTTTTGTTTATGACATTCCAAATCTCTTTTTCATGAGGCAACTGGAAGAAATATAAATTATGAAGTATAAATAAATTTGAGGATAATTTTCATACCAAGCTGAAACTGTTCTGTGTAAAAGTTGAGAAGTGAGAGTGCAACTACTTGAAATGTGGGAAGAGGATGCTGGAACGATGAATGTGGGTTTGAAGTGGCAGTTCGTAAGTGTGTGTATGAAATCGTAAGTGCTTTGCAAGAAACATTATATGCCTTTCATTTTTCACTGAATGCTTCATCATTTCATAAATTCCTGAGGGTGGAAGAATGTAAGGAAGCGGTGATGGTTGTTTGGGGTTTTTTAAATACCAGTCTCCTATGTCTTTCAGCCAGTCAAATCTTTTCAGTGTGGTTTAGTTTCACTATCCATTAACGATGTCCCACTCACAGCTTACCTTTTTTCTGTTGCTTCAGAGAATCAGAGTGCTCTGTGTTGGAAGTGTGAGAAAAACTAAATAGATACTATGCAACACAATGAGGGAATGAGAAGAGTTCTGCTACAGTGGGCTAAAGAAATAACACTAGGACACCTCTAGCCATCATTTTGTGTTTAAAATCACACTAATTTATCACTAAAGGTGATCCAAAAAATGAAACTTCCAACATTGACTCTATGGGAGATTCCATCATCATTGTTGAAGTGGCAGTATTTTTCTGAGGAGTTTGTAGTCTACCAGTTAGAGTGTTATTGAATCAATATGAATTAATCTTTATTTGTCTTGAGAGATTTTGCCTGTCTTTATAGCTGAACAATGAATAGGTGGGGTTTTTTTACAATTACTGTGAATAACAGAAGTGGTATCTTACATGTACTTGAATTAAGCTTGTGGGACTATAAGCAGACCATCTCCCTAATGTAGCTATTGAAACTGTTTCTCCTTGACTGTGGAAAGTGTCTGTCTTTGACTCAGGAGGCCTGAATCATTCACCATTCTCGTAACACCAAACTTTAGGTTAAATCTCCAGTAGCCATTAGTCATAGAAATATGGGTTTAGGAGAGTAATGAGGAACACTGGAACATTTACAGAATGGTTTGGGTTGCAAAGGACTTCAGGGACCATCTAATTGCAGCTCCCCACTTCCACTAGGCCACATTGCTCAGAGTCCCATCCAACCTGGACTTCAACTCTTCCAAGAATGGAACAGCCACAGCTTTTCTGGTCAATCTGTGCCATTGTTTCACAACCTTCACAGTAAAGAATTTCTTCCTAATTTCTAGTCTGAACCTGCCCTCTTTCAATTTGAAGCCATTCCCATGTGTTCTGTCACTACAGGCCATTGTAAAAAGTCCCTCTCCAGATCTCTTGTAGGTCCCCTTTAGGTACTGGAAGAATAAGTGATGGGTAAAAGAAAAGTGTTTCTAATACTTTATTTGAAAACCTTCTGGAGATCTTGAGAGATGATTGTAGAAATAACAGGGTCATTGCAAAGACCACAGCAGCACTGCTATAATAATATCAGCCAGTTTGTAGGTTTTGCATTGGTTCTTAAACAATGGTGATAGTGGTGGACTGAAGACTACAAAGGTTAAAATTTTGCCACAGAGCAGCAAGAACAGGGGTAAACATCAGTTGCTTCTCAGTTCTCCAACAGTATAAATCAGCTCCATTTTGAGGTTTTCTAATCCCATTCAGGATTCAAACATCTCTATGGAGAATGCTTCCAGCTGGCAGCAGTGTCTACTGATGCTGATATTGTTAATAATGCTGTTGATGGTTAAAAAGATATGTGTGCTAACAAAAGTGTGCTCCCAGGGGTCATGGAGCTGAAAAATGTCAGAAAATGTATATTTGGGTGATCTTTTAATGTCAATCAAAAACCTGTGCCTTTCAAAACCTTAGATGTGGGGTGTTCAGAACATTCAGATTGGATAAATTTGATTATCTTTTGAGGACTTCCATTTAGAGGATGTACTGTAGAAGTAAAAGTAGAAAGCATGGGTTATAGTTACTTCCAGCTCTGCTGGTCCTTGTTTTAATAAATAGCCAGTCCTCTGAACACTTAAAAATAAGGTAAGAAATTAATTGATGCACTGAAGAAACAATTTAAAAACCTTACCATTTTTATGTAAGGATGTGATGTTTTTTTGTTCCAGTACATAAAATAGAACCTGGACAGCATTGGCCATGTACTGACAGCCATCTTCAATCTTGTCTAAGATGCAATTCAAAGGCTAGAGAAAGTAAAATACTCTTCTCTTTTTTTTTATTTTTCGTCTCAAATCAGCAATGTCACTCTGATCCCCGGGGTTACTATTCTCATTAATATGGTGGTGTAAGAGCAAATTTGGTAACATACAAGGATGGAGAAGTTAATAGTTTGTCCTGGACAAAAGGAGAGAAATAACTCTGGCTTTGAAGCATCCATTTCCCTAGAGGAACAGTCTTTTATATGGCTCATAAAAAGAGAGAAGTACCATCCAAAGAGTGCTACCGGTCGTATGGATTTTTAAGGGGTTTCTGAAGCAGAGACAGAAAACCAGGGAGAATTCAGAGAAGGCAATTTTGGAGCAGCAACTCTTGACATAAACAAGTTGGAGGAGAAGGCTTGGGCTGAACTTGATCTTACTGTAAATATCTTTGGTCATGCTCCCAAACCTCGGGAAAGAACTGAGGCCTGGCTTAGCTTAGCATGTTGACAAGGTTTTAAAAAGTAAGTGAAAGGTAATTGCTCACCAATGGCACAGTGATCTGTGACAACTGGAATTGTAGTACCAGCTTCAGGGAAAAAAAATCTCCACTCTCTTTAAATGTTAGGTTTCTGATAATTCACAGGGAACTAAATGCTTTCCAGAAACAAACTACAAATTTTTAAAGTCTTGAATTCAAGTTAAATTCCATACTTCCACATCAC
Organism: Promerops cafer; assembly: GCA_013398275.1. Taxonomy (NCBI): domain Eukaryota; kingdom Metazoa; phylum Chordata; class Aves; order Passeriformes; family Nectariniidae; genus Promerops; species Promerops cafer. The sequence goes on along the minus strand of VZSE01008498.1, from coordinate 929,770 downwards.
ACTTCTTGTTATTTTTGACTTCCATTAAATGTTTTAATTAAGCCCTTTAAAACAATCCCAGATAATGCCACATACTAATGCAACTCCAAGACCACTGTTGTAGCTCACTTCAGGGTGGAAGGGAAAAGAAGGTATGGGGATGCTCTGGGAATAAGGTTTTCATAATTCTTTTTTCCTGAAGAGGAATCCTGCTGTCTTTAACCCAGAGACTCAAAGTGGCCTATTTGCATGGCATAATATACGTGGCTGGGGGTGGTCAGACCTTGGAGGGCTACTTTGAGTGACTCTTCAGGAAGCTGCTTTAAATAGTGGAGACAGTGATGGTCCATGGTCATGAAAGGAAACATTCAGTGCTAAAACTGCTCGGCACTTTTGCCTTGCTGCCTCCCTGGCCAGCAGCCTCACGGTTCTGGGCCATGACATCCAACTCTGCTGCCTCTCTAACCAACAGATACTGCACCAAGTGCAGAGAGTGCTGACTGGCTGCCCCGTGATGTATGAAGTAAGAGCACTGACAGAAAAGTGCCACAGGACTAGTGATTTATAGCTGTAAGCGCATAATAATGCCCAAAGCATTTTGTGAATTAGGTGGAAAGAATAAACCAACAACTTGCATTTTGCAGAGTGGGCAAAACTGCTTCAACAACAAATGGCTCCAGAGCTTATTAAAAGAGAAAACTGCAACTTAAAGGAACAGGCGAGTGGAAACAAGAGTGAGTGGGAAATAATGTCTCAGTCTATCTTTAAAGAAAATAAAGTGATAGTGGGAGTAAAAATGGGTAAATAAATAAAATGCCACAAGAAGGGTCAGACTTCTCATAAGTAACACTTACAAATCATGTGTTTGACCTCTTGTGCATATCCAAATTCATGAATAAAATGTTGTAATTCAAAAGTACTAGGATAAAAAAAACAAACAAACAAAAAAACAAAAAAAAAAAACCCAAAAAAACCAAACAAAAACAACTAATAAAGCATAGTTTAAATCTCATAATTTAAAACTGGACTGGAGGGAGACAGATTTATCCTTCCAATTTTTAATATGTTTCCCCCACCATCATTTCCTTCTCAACATATGATGGCAAATGCAGAATGAACACGTTCAGCTTTTAAAAAACACCTCTCAATAAGTCCTGTGCAGAAACACCTACTGCTGTGTGTTAACAGGAAAATGTTTTCTATTAGGCATTTAGGAAATCTTCCTGAACTAGAGAGCCTACACAAAATCTAAATATTTCATCTGATTTTTGACTGATGAGCAAGACCTCACCCAGACCTGGTTTTAATCTGCTTTGATTCTCTTTCCTCTATATTATTTTTTCAGACTAGCATCTCCTTGATAGTTATTGATCTGTCAACATGGACCTTATAAATTTTTTCAGGGCTTTGTAGTTCATTTGTGTGAAAACTCATATCAGTCCAAAATGTGACTCAATACAGCTGAGCCTTTGGCTTTTCACTGCCCTGCTGCTGAACTCAACATTTATTCTTGGAGCCTCCTAGGTTCCATTGGCATCAAGGAGTTAAGGTCTACACTCAGCCTGGGTAGAAAAAGTCATTTTGTCAAAAATACATATTTGTTTTAATAAGCTGCTTTAATGCTTTGCTAGATGCATGCCCTTTTAAAACTAGTGAATTAGCATGAATTTTCATTCTGTGATAATTTTATTTAGGGCTTTCTTAGTTCTCTGAAGTGTTGAAATCTGTCTGCTTTTCTGAAAAGTTTAAGTAATTTTATAGAATATTACAATAGAACAAGAATAATTTACTGTAGATATGTGCATATTTGTAGTTTACAGTAACTTTTATTATCTGCATTCATGGATGAAGTCATTAATGTTTGAGGATATAATTGAGGAATCTCTCAGGAATTCCACACATTCAGAATTAAATCATCACTGCCATTTCTTTAGTTGCTAATTTAATGTACATTCCAGCTTTTTAATAACACCTAGTATTTGTGCCAAGGACTGAACAGAAATTTTAGGGGATTCAGAAAGAAATTTCTGCCTTGGCAATGTTGCTTCTTATATTTTCTATCCCACTGCTAGGGGGAAAGAGGTATTATCTGTTTTTATAGTAAGGCTGCCTTTTCAATCCATTTCTAGTTCAATGAACAGGCCACTGTTGAAATTACAGCCCTAAAGATTCTTTATATACAAAAGCTTTGGATACAGTGGTTTATGTTCTGGCATGCAAGGTGATGTCCAGGGCCTCCTACTAACCACTGCTAATTTGATCAGTGTACAAGCAGTAGGAGAAACTTTATTTTAAAAAAGGATGTGGCATACAAGTCAGAAAGAGAGGAGACTGATAGATGACTGATATCTTCCTCACTTTTAAGAAGAGCTGGCATTTCATTGCTGCAAAATGTGGTGCAACTATCTTCTGTTTCACTCCCTGCTACTCCTAGGTTTTCAGTTCTTCCTTTGTCTGCCTGTGCCAGTGGATTCATCAGGGTGGTGCACCCGACTAAAAACCACCACCAAGACAAGGAGGCAATTCCTGGCTCCGGCAGTGAATGCACAACCTCAGCTCTCTAGACCAGGGGCTACAAAACAGGAAAGAGCTTTAATGTAAAGTGCAAACAATAGAATAACTCTAAATGCAACGCTGTTCAGTGGTATTCCTCACTATCTCTTACTGGCTTTCTCCGTATCTGGAACCTCCTTCTGCTGTCACTGACAAGAAGGAATTTTGCCAGTGGCACTGATAGGAGACAGTTTGCTTCCTTTGTGGTGTGGAAATCAGCCCAACAGTATTTTGAGTTTTGTATAGTGCTTTGTCCTGAAAGTACCCTTGAGCATTTCACAAACTAGGAATGCTGTCACAGTTTTGCCACAGGCCTTGGGCAAAGCACAGCCCATTGTGTTTGTTAACTCCAACACAAGTCAAGCTGAGAGCCACAAACTGGTGCTTAGGTTCCTCCTTGCAACCAATAAACACTGCCTGGGAAAGACTGGATGCCTTGAGAGATTTAGGAACCAAAATAGTCAACAGAGAGTCACCTGTTTGGTCTATTAGGACTATGCAAAGCACTACTGTGTTACAACTTAAAACCTACCCCCTCCATCCATACAACTCCACTAAGACAAAAAACTCACTCCTGGGAGCTGCAGCCCACAATATCTTCTTTTCAAGGCAGCTTGCCTGCAGCCTGTCAGCCAATAAAGAGGGAGTCAATGTTTTCTCTCAAGTGTAGGTTGGTATTTTTTGCAGTAGGGTAATGTCAGTGACTAGAACCCTGATCCAAGACAGAGGAGACAGCAGCTGATTCTTGTCTTTGCCTGACTGGTGAAGACACCCACACCTTGCAAAAAGTGAGCATTCCATATGGCTATTGACTAGTGAGAACTCCATATGGCTGGTGCTTTCTTTTTCCTGAAGCTGTTCCACTTAAGGGGAATATGTTGCAAATTCACTAGCCCAGTGAGGGGAAACATGATACTCAGCATAATTTTTGGATACTTTTGATGGAAAAGGAAAGGACTGAGTTTAAGTTACTGCTTTGCATTTGACATAAACTGGCTATGAAGTACCTGTGCTGACTTTGGAGAAAGACCTGGAACTTGGAACATTGTCTTGCCTTATTTATTGTCCTCATTACCTAGAGAAACAAAATTCTAGCTTTTCTCCACATGTAGCATTAAAATTGATGTTCTCTGCAGTGAGTTATGTATTTGGGGGTCTTCCAAGAATTAGCCTTTCCAGGCAGATGGACCTGGTGGAGATCATGGATTTAAGGACTACTGTTTTGACATGATCAATGTTTAGGAATGAAACATCTCATTTGAATGTATATCTAAACAAAAGAAGTTTGATCTTCTCACTTCAAACCTAGGTGTTTCAAGCCTCTGACCAATAATGAAGCATAAGGTCACCCTTACTCTCCTGCTGTTCCTATCCACTGTTGAAATCTTACTTCCCCAGTAGGATTTGCAGATTTTTAGCTATTAAACAACATTAAACGGGAGGCAGAATATTGTATCTGTTTGCTTTAGGGGTGCAAACATCATAGGTACATGTGTGAAAAGCATAGTGAGCTGTCCAATCTTTAAAATTATTGTGGTCCTAATTTATGCTTATGTTCAAAAGACACCACAAGAAAACAACAAAAACTACACGTGGACTCCGGCCCCCTCTCATCATGTTGGGCAGTGATTCAACACTGACTCAGACCTTTCCACTGAGACAGTTAGACTATTTCCTGCTGCAGGAAAGAACCTCAGGAAATGGGAACCCTACAATTCCAGGCACAAAGCAGTGGCCTTGGTTCCCCTTTGTGCTTTCGCAGAAGGTCCCATTAACAATAATCAGGGCTAGGGACAAAGCAGCTATGAAACAATTCAGCAAAATGCTACTCTTTGTTGGTTTTGATGCCTGCTTTGGAGTTTTTTCTCTTGTGGGTGTTTTGTGTTTTGATGATCATGGGGTTTTTTCTGTAGGAGAGGAAACTATAAGCTATTGCCAAAGGAAAGGGAAGGGATGATAGTACTTGTAGATCAATTTGAAACTTGAGTATCTGCAAAGCAGTCACTGAACTGCACAAAGAGGGGGTGAGCTTATGAGTCCATGGCTAAGGGATTTGGCTGATTGTGGGCAATCCCAGTCCCTTCTTCCAGGACTGCCTTTTTCCCACAGTTTTAACATACTTGGGAGGCAGGAGAGCAGCTTAACAGACCCGTGTGCTTCTCTCCTGGCCCTGGGATCATTATAAAACTCTCCACAGGGACATGGTACCTCTAAAAGGGGGAAGTATGCATTCTTATCTCACCCACACTTTGTTGGGCTAGGTGCTTTTCTAGGAGCCCAGAAACTTCCTTTGAGTTCCCTAATTTCTATATAAGGTTACTATTTAAAATCTGACAGCTCATACTATTTATTTCCTTCAGAAGCTGAATCTTCAAAAGTGAGCCTTGCTCACCTGCTTGAGCAAAACACCGATTTGTAAGCATCTACTCACAGGAGATTTAATCCCAAGGAAATCCAGGCATCTGCCCAAGCCCTAGCTCAAGCCTTAAAGCTCCTAAGAGATGCAGGATTTCAGACAGATCCTGGGTTTGGTGCTTTTTGCTGACTCTGTCTAGAAAGCTCCACCTGCACCTTGATACCAGGTATTATTCTGACTGCTCATCATTTATAAGGGTCCCAGTACTCAAGCTGGAGCTTGGTGTATATTTTGGAGGGGCAGGCATTTAAACATGAGGTGTTTTACTTACATGCTACTATGTCCTTATGTCCCTTATTTGATCTACCCTCCAACTTGATATAAATGTTTAGAGCAGGTAAATAGGAGACAGAACTTTTGCCAAATGATTTCACGTGTGACTCTCAGAACATATGACGTAAATCCTTTCAGTACCTCAGTCTGTCATCTGCTTTCTTGGACGCCCTGCTGTTATCACACCTAGTTTCCATTTTGAAATTTTCAGTCTGAATTGAAAGTTTTTTAGAAAGAGACCATCTTTTCTGTGTTTTACACTTGATACACAGAGAATTTCTATCCTCAGATCTTAACTAGTAGCAGTGCTAATTGTCCACAGGCATATCCTGAGGGCATAAAAGCCACAGAGCTTCAGATCGTTTACCTTTACAGATCGTTACCAGTAATAGAAAGCACTCTGTGTTTTGGAGGAATAAATTCACTTTCTGGGATCACTGTTAAAAAATAGGTGCCGGAGGATAAATAGTTGGAATTTCATGTTGCCAACAGTCATATTAAGCTGCTGGTCCCTGTTCTGGTTAGCACATGCAAATGCAGCAGAGCACACTGCAGTTCCAGTTCCTTTCATTGATGGCTTGTCATTTTCTGTAACAAGTCAGTCTGGCTATTGCACTTTCCCTGCAGTCTTAGCTTAAGGGGCTGTTGATGCACCACCAGTGATAACCTCAGCACCATTCCAGGGAAAAGCTGTCAAGATTTTGTTTTCACCTTCTTCTGACTAACTGCAACTTCAGGGCATTTTACAGAACTTTCATGTTTATTGTCCTGATTAGCATCAGGGTTCACAGTGAGTCATTCACCAGTGCAGCCACTTAATAAGCTTTTCCTGGGTCCACCTTAATGTCAGTCAGAAAAGCCTGAGTGCAGTGCAGCTAGCTACCTTATCTGAGAAATGATCAACTTATTCTTTGAGTAAAGGATTAGTTTTGATTTGTCTCTGCAAAATTAATATCTGCAGTATGTAGTCTGTGGCATTTTGAAGTGATAAAGTTTCACTGCTCTTTTTTTTTTCTGGTCAGCTTGCATGGTTTCACCCTGTTTTACAAAAAGAAAAAAGACATAGAATAGCCATCTGAAATTTAATCATATAAATGGCCTTCTGTGCTGTCTTTATGGTAAAGATATTAACTGTTTAGTCTTTCCTATTCTCCAGTGCTTTCCAGACTTAACATCTTACTGCAGCTTTGCTTCATTTTCCCACTGTGTTCCAAATACCTTTGTGAAGTGTGCTGGGGGATTAATTCTTCGTGCTTCTCAAATACTCTCATTTTGTCTTGAATACTCCCACGTTTTCAGGCTACTGAATCTCTTTTCCACTGATCTCTTTGTTCTTTCTCTAATTTCTATTGTCACTGCTGTGAATATGTGGTTTTCTCTGAGTAGAATTTGAGGCACAGAGTTGAAGTAGAATGTGAGTGTAAATCTTTTGGCAATGTTTCTACTTCCTTGAACACAGATTTTGTTTAGGTAAGGAATGATAGACTGAAACCCTATGTTGTGCCTAATCTGCACCAGTGTCATATAAACTGACCTGTAGCTGTCATGTAAGGTTTCAACATACTCTTGATTTGTTTACCTCACGTTTATATGATAATAAAGTGCACTTAGATGCCAGTTATGGCAAAACTGAACAGTTACACAGAAAACCAAAATAGTGTCATGTAGAGCAAACAAACTGAAAAAGTATTAAAAATAGTGTAAGAAACACTACAAGGCTGTTGAGATGTGAATCAGACAGATATTCAAAGATATGAAAGTCATGTGTCTATTGTGAAAATTTTAGAGGCTAAAACATATCCTCATCCAAGAGTGCCTGTTAGCAGACAATTATTTCTCATTACCCATGTGTATTTTCTGAAATCCATAAAAAAAGTTACAAGAACTTATGAGCAAGAGCATTGTGATAAAAATTAAAAAATGGAAGCCTCAGTTAAATACAAAAGGAACAAAAGGGCTCCTTTCGTCCTATAGAAAATGGTATCTTATGGTTTTGCTGCCAAGGAATGAAGTGTTCTGCAGTTAAGCTGACACAAATTTATTTTGCAAACCTTAGTTCCTGCTTCAGATTTTTTAAAAGGAAAACCTGAATTTAACAACAATTAGTATAAAGTGTTAATGGAAGAAGGTGAGCATGTAAGGGAACAGCAGCTTACTCAAGCTTAAGCTGTCTTTAACAAGCAAATGAGAAAGATGGGGTATGTGTACTGTGCAGCTGGGCTTAGCCTGTAATTTGTCTGCCTTTTTTCACTTGGGCTGAATATTAATAATGTTAGCTATGTAATTCGCCATAAAATAATAAACTTGGAATTGGAGCCTGAGATATTATTAGCAATGCCTTACTTTTTCTTTCTGTTAATGTTTCCCAGACTCTCCCCTGCCTACATCCTCATTAGCCAACACTGAAGAAAATTAATGGCAACTCGCATTTTGTGAATTTGTAGTTCCATACACTTTCCTGCACAACTCTCTTTGCTTACTTCAGAATTCTCAAATTACTTCAGTACAAGTGAATCTGCCATTTCTCTATTTATTTAACATTGGTTTTGCTGAGTTGTGGGTGGAATGAACAGTATCAAAATGTGTAGCTTGTGGTGGTTGGAGGCATTTTCATCATATTTTCCTGGTTTTATGACACTTGCTTTTTGTTGTTGTTTTGCTTGAAGCAAATGTGAATAGTCCTAAACTTCTGAGTTATTTGTGAATTAAGCAGATGTTCCATTTTTAGTATATTTAAGAATCATTTAGAGCTTTTTTAGGTTTTAATTACGTTTCTGGAATTGTATGCTTGGACAGAAATTAAGGACAGAGTGAGGAAAGAACTGCTCTACAGTTTCTGTTAACATTTCTTAGTGTGTAGATTTTTCCTTTTCATAAGGGCTGTAAGGGCCAGTGTAGAATGCAAACTGCAAAAGTAGATGACCAGTTACTTAGATGTTGTGCCACAGTGAACTTCTAACCTAGTTATTCTTCATGGGGACATAGCTGGGAATAGCTAACAGAGTTGCCAGTTCTAAATGAATGGCAATGCTGCTCAGGAATTCACTCCTGAGGCAGCAGCAGTTCTCCACACAGCATTTTTAAGCAAACCAGTGTACAAGTTTCTGTTTTGACTCAGCAGCCCAAGAAGGAGTGAGCAGAGCGTGGGGGCCTCAGTAGCTGCCTTGAACAGAAACAATGCTGTTCATGAATCAGAGCTGCTAGAAGCACTGTTATTCTGGTAATGTATCAGAGAAACAAGGGATTAAATGACTGGGACAGATCTTTTCAGACAGCATTCCTGTTGGTGACTAGGCCCTCTTGGAAAATCTACTGACCAACTCTACTTATCAGGAAGCAAAGTGTAGAAAAGGAGAAGTGTTGAAGATGGATTGGATTTATATGAAAATCATCCTAATAATTTCTTTTCCATATTATATGCACTGAGGCAATACATCAAGGGTTGTGAAAGGGAGAAAAAGGACATGTAGACAGAACATCCTGATTTCTTTTTCTTTTTTTTTTGTCCAAAACACAGGTATGTAAAAGTGACAGATTTTAGGTAGTTCTGCCTAGTTGTCAGGTCACCAGAAAATAACAGTGAGGAACTGGAGCAGGAATAGAAGAATGAAGTGGAATCTCAAGAGGAGTGAAAAGGAAGAACCTTCTCTTAGACATCGACAGAAGTGAGCTGTTCAGCAGCCGGGATGGAGAGGACAAGCAGCTTTTAGTAATGCAAATAATGAGGTAGGAGGGCTGTGCTGCAAGCCAGGTAGATCTGAGAAAGTGTCCTGTTTAGAGGAATGTGTGTTGGTACTCAGTTAAGAGCTCTTTGATTATTAGAAATGGTGCAGACCGTGTCTGGAGTTTTCACTTCTACCTTCAAAGAACATTCTTCTTGGCACAGAGGAAAAAGAGGTTTATTTTCAAATCAAGCCAAAACAGACTTTGTAGTAAAAGAAACCACAATTTGCTTATTTACTAAGAAGGCTTACATAAATCTATTCCATTTGAAGATGGAGATAGCCTCCTGGCTGTACTGTTAGAGGTCACCTATTTTTGTCTTAATTGCTGCTACCAGTCAGCTTAATTGGGAAATCAACTGTTGATTTACACAGCTGATATTCCTAATACACTTGCATAAATAAACATACACCCTCGAGTGATTTTTTTTTTTTTTTTTAAAAGATGCCAGAAAAGTATCTAGCCATTTGTCTGGTGGTTTTGACTAACTCTACAAAAAGAAAATTACCCTCTCCAAACAAAAAGTGAAGTTGGACTAACTCATTACAAAAAATTAATTCAGGGTGTAGGATTTACAAACACAGGAAGAACTTCCATTTTCACAGTTCACCTAAACTGCCTTTTCACTGACTACCTGTTACAGTTTTTAGGCTTGTACACTCTCTATAGCCCTCACCTGCTTCTTCTAGGAATTTATGGTTACTCAGATAAAGCCACCCACCCAGCTGAGCAATTTGACCGTGTGTTCCCTTCCAGAGGTTGTTTTTACTACCATTTGTCTATCAATCAGACTTGCTTTAATGAAAGGGGGTTATCTCCTACTACTTGTTCCTAAATTGTTGAAGTATGGCTGCAGGCATGGAGGAAGGTGGACAGCACTTTTTTTAGTCCCAGTAGAGTACAAATACAGAGCATCATTCCTATTCCCATGTGTAAAAGTAGTGTGTGTACAGGAAAATGAAAATGATTGGTGAGAATGAAGGTTAAATGTTTCTAGAGCCTGCATTTGAACTAGCTTATCTTTTTTTGTGTGCATTTCTGAGACAGTGTAAATCAAAGTGCTAGATTGGGGACACAAGACGTGCTTCAGGACTTCTTTGTGTCTGTAGAGGATTAGATAGATTGTTCAAAATACTGAAGTCTTGGTCAGAGAGGCTCAGTAAGAGGATTTACATGCTGATACAAAAGGGACAGTGTTGTTTGCTGTAGTCTCAGAACTGGAAAAGCAAACCAGTCACTAAATTCACTGACTTTGTTTGGGATGTGTGAACATGGTAGTAACATGGGAGAATTCTGAGAATTGCAGACTTATTTGAAATGTGTGTTGAAAGGAAAACACTGCCCTCCGAAGCTTAGATCTCATTTACTTCACTTTAATTGTACACAATTATATCACTCTCATGGAGGGTTTGATGGTAGTTCTAAAAACACTAGATTACTACACAAGAAAACTGGATTACAAGTTTCCACAGTAGGAATTCTGCTGCTGACGTTCAAGTCCATCATTATTCAATTGAAGGGCTTGATGCTCCTGAAGAGAGAGGAATTACTGCTTTGAAGAGCAATGCTGGCAATGAAGAAAATATCAAATGCTGCTGCTGGCTAATTATTTTCAAGTCATTGGTAGAGCTGTGTTATTACTGAAGAGTGAAATACAGTGTTGAAGATGTTGCATTTACTGATGAGAAGCTCTTCATTCTGACAAAGAACTGGCTTGCTGGCAGGCAAACTTGTCCTGCTGCTAAAAGAAAATTGGTAGTGCAGAGAGATTGTTTTTGAGACCTTCAAGAGGTCTAGAAACCATTTAAGGGATTTTCTCTAAGGCAAACTTGAAAAATAAAACCACAATAAAGAAGCCTGCTCCAATAAATAAAACAATAAACATCCCTATTAAAACCCACACTTGCAGGAGTTTTTTGAAAGGTGGAGACCCTTGAATACCAGTGGAAATTTTGGATGGTTTTAGTGTTTATTCCTCAACCTTAAATTTGAGTTTGATTTATTTTCAGGAACGTTCATTCTGTGAGGACTGCAATATAACATTTTTGTCATATTGTGAGAGAGGAGGACAAAAAAGGGAAAATGAGAATACAAAAAAATAATATTGCAGGTAATGTTTTAAGGGAGACATTGACAAAGGAGAAATAGAGCAGACAACAAAAATGGACAATAAGGATTAAAATGTTACATGATGAATGGTTTGCAAGTTGGGAAAGCTTGAGGTAAAAGGAGGGGAAGTACTAGCAATTCAGAACAGTAGTGATAAGCTGGAGAACAGTCACCCTTGTAGAGGATTTGTTGTAATGTTGTGTAGTGGATTTTAACAGATTCTTATTCTCCTAAGACACATTGAAACTTTTTGTGCACTCTAGTTTTAAGCATGTGGCTGCCTGTGGGTTTTTTCGCTGAACTTTCCTGGTTTACTGAACCACACAGTAAAGAAACTTTCAAGGAAGCCCACACATGGATCAGTATTTATTGTTACAACTCAGGAAAACTGAAGCACATGAAGAAAGGAGGTATTTTGCAAAACACCTTGTAAAAGTGATCATTCTGCCTGACATATTATTTGCTGACTATCCCACTTCAACAAGAATTTGCAGAGTGGCATACTTTGACTAAACCACCATGCATTTATTAGAAGTATTCAATTTGTGATAATACCAGGGCCTCCAAGTGTATCCAGAGGAATACCTTACCAGTACAAAACCCCAGAACTGCCCTTTGTTGAATTTTCATTACTTTCCCCATTCTTCACGCTTCACAGAATTTGAGCTGGCTTTAATGTCTAAACATATCTTTAAACATAATCAAACTTATCCTGGTATAAAGGAACTGCCAGAGAATGATAAATAACTGTGGTTTCCTTGGCTAATTCAGTGCAGTACCCCTTTTTGCTTTGAATGTGAGCATGGAAAGGAATTATAGACCTCCTTTAGGTATAGAGGTTTGCCCTTGGGCAGGTTGAGTATCTTTTGCTATTTTCCTAAGACCTGTATATTCAGTTGGTAATTCATTGCTGAACCAGATTACATTTATTATACTAACCCACACAACCAGGATGTCTTCTAGCGAGCCAAAATGTCTCTGTGATATGGCTTGTTGCCTTTGTATAACTTACTATTAAAAACAGAAATGAAAAATATATTTCCATGTAATTTTGCCATTTTTTATTGCCTTAAATGGTTGAAATTTAAAACTTATGCTTTTCTCCTTCATACTTTACTGCTTAAAATTTGTATTAATTTTATCAAGCTATGTTGGCTTTAATATTTACATGTATTGTATTATATGATTCTCCATTGCCAAAGGCTAAGCTTCTAGATTAATTGATAAATTGATAAATAAATAGTGCACTTCTGGAATAAGGTGCTCAGTTACATTGCAGTGTTCAAAATCTGAACGCTTTAATTGAAAGAGCATAAATTTTACAATCCATTTTCCATCCTGTGGTAAAATGGAAACTTCGCCTACCATTACTAGTACATTGCTTTTCTACCATTATTTTCTTAAATAGAATATTAAAAGTAGCAGAAATCGCTTCACGAATACTGCAATAAACTGTTTATAGGTTATCATTATTTTTTATTTCTTGTGGGTCTTAGACCTAAGATTGACAAAGTAATAAACATATGTGGTTTCCTGTCATCACAGCATCTATCTTCTCTACATCAGGTGGAGGATTTCTATCCTCTAGCTTGCAGGCATGTTGTTTGTGAGATGTCCCAGTGCCAGTCACAGCAACAGGGAAATGCCTACAACACATCCACATACACTTTACTGCTATTACTGGGTCCATCAAGTGCTCATGATTGCTGTACTGAGCTGTAAATTTACTGTGAGTTTCAGTCACCAGAGGGCACTTGAATGGTTTTCACACAAACCATCTAACAAATGACAAAAATACAGACCAAGCTCTCTGTGGGGGGGGTGCAGACTGGGCATAAAACTGCAATGCACCCAGCTTTACATAAAAAAGAGAAAAGGAAGACACTAGTGAAGTTAGTAGAAAGAAAAATCTTTAAGAAGGTATCTGGAGGCACTGATTTCCTAGCCATAAATGATGGAGACATTAATTTTTTTTTAATTAAAAATATGAGTCAGATTTATCTGCTGCAAGAAGGAAGTAGAGGTAGGTTTTGTAATATCTCCACTTGAGGATTTTTAGTTTCTTGTCAGTCTACCTGGAAAGCTCATACTGTGTTTCCTCTCTGAAATACCTTTAATAGCACAAGGTTCTGTGTTACGGAAGCCTTCTTAAGTTGATTGAAGATTTTTTTCTTTTTGAGCTAATTCCTGCTGAGAAATTTAATTAAGATCCCAAAGGTGATGTATACTTTGGTTTAACTTAAAAGACATGTTTACTTCTTCTTTTTTCCTAATAATTACTAGTCCCTTTCGGAGTGATTTCAGTCACATACCTTTATACCAAAAGACCAGGCCAAAGTCATGGTTCACTCACCTCCAATATTTTTTTTCTTTATTAGAAATAGGGTTTTGGTTTCTCATTTATTTTAGTTTGCCAGAATGCAGGAAAATAAACCTTGTAACATCTGTGAGTTTATGGATTTCTTTAACAAACTGAAAAACAAGATCAGATTGAGGCCTTTGAGGTCAGTTCTGAGCAAAAGGGGATCTGAAGTTCATCGTCTGAGAAATACCTGCTCCTGGTCCATGTTTCTTGATTCAGATGTGTTCCAGGATGGTCTGTAATAGCAGTTAAGCATAACGAGGGCTCCAGACCACATCAAATATGACAGTCAGCTAGTGGGGCTTCCTGCCTCTCTTGCTGCAGGGTATAAGTGAGAAACGCAGCCACACTGCCTCTGCACAGCACACAAAGCTGAGGGTTGGAAGAAATCTTACTCCAGTCTGCATGCAACCAGTCAAACTCATCATCCAGTAACCCACCAACCTTAGAGCCATTTAGGCTGGAATAGACCTTAAAGATCATTGAGTCCAACTGTAAATCTTCCTAGACACCAAAATTTTTGGAGGTGCTGCCTTTTTGTGACCCATGGAAATCTGGAGCTCTCCTAACAGGCTGAAAAGTGGTGTTCTTTTTGGCTAGGCTCAATATAGGCAGACTTTTTAGTTTTGCTAGAAAAGAGGCCTTGGGGTTCTTGAGTTCCCTTTCTAAAATAATTTGTTCTGTCTTAGAATAGCCACAGACAATACGTCCAATGCAAGAAAGTAAGGGAAATGTGAAATTTTCCTAGAGTTTCATGTTTAACAAAAGATGGTGGCAAAAAAATTTTGAAAAGCAAAATATCTAGATAAGGGTCTCCCCACACCTGTCGCTATTTGAGAGACCCCTGGGAAAGTGGCCAACATTTTCTTTTTGAAGACCTTAGAAAGGGAATAACAGGCAAACATATTTTAAGTTATGCTCTATATAAATCAGTCATATGGCTTCAAGTTTTGTAGTACTTTTCCAATTATGCTTTCCACCTAACAGTCACTTTTTCCATTAGGGAAATGCTAGATATTCCCTTTGGCAGCTCCTCCTAAATCATTTGGGATTCACATTTCTATTTTCCTAGTGTGACACATTCCGCTTCCAACATTGATACTGAAACTTGGTTTGCATCTCTAATTGCTCCCTTATTTATTCTGTAACCCCAGGATATAAAAGACGAGACATGGAGCTGATAGCACAGAGATGAGTTGGAGTAACTCCACCAAATTTAGAGAGAACTCTTCTCAGTGATGTAAATGGACAATTTATACTTGACTTAAAAAACCTCAGGATGCTACCCGGTGAATTTATTTGGACTGACAGGAGTGTAAATGAAATTAAAATATGGCTAGTTTTAGACTATGGAATAATAAAGAATGCACTGAAGTCACTAGTTTTACAAATTTTACAAAATAGATTATGCAGGCAGGTAAACCATATGAGCTGTAAGAGAACCTGACAGCTTAGGGCCTCAGACTTTTCCAAGTAATTCTTGGATTACTTTACTTTTCCTTGGAAAACATGTCTTTGTCTAGTGGGAACTGGATTCTTAATGATGCTTCCCAAATGAACTAATTAGTTGCATTAGTATGTGTTCAACAAATCTAAAACAAAAAAATCAATTTAAGGTAGTACCAAGTCTGAACTTGTTGATTTCTGTGTTTGCAAGTTGCTGTTTCCAGAATACTGCTAAATTATCTTGGGGAAGCTCTACCTGATTAAAATCCCTCTATTTATTGATTTTCTTCAGCCATGGGATTAACTCTAAGTCTTGATTTCAAGTCACAGTTTGTGCATTTTTGTGTTGTCTTACTTTTCTAATTCATTTAGGCTTTACCCCTGGAACAGCATCATATCCCAAGTAAAATGTAGGGAGAGACCTCAGGTTACATTTCTGGTCTTTGAATCTGAAATCTGTCCACAAAATTTGCTAAAGTACTTGAAACTTCAACAAAAAAGTATGTATTATATTTTTACCTCACGCCTCCATTTAATTTGGCTTGCTCATTATGGAGAAAGATTTTAATCAGTGAAGTTAGTGAACTGGCTAATCTGTCATTATTTTGCTTTTCATTACCCTCCAAGATCATTCCTGTGCAGCTCCAGTATATTTAACTAAAGTGAGGATTTAGCATTCTAAGGCATCAGCTTGTAATGATTCATTATTTCTAATATATTCAGTTCATACCAGATAATTTAAAAGTAAATCCTTTTAACTAGTTCCCTCCAGTGGTCCTTATTTGAGCATTGTGCTCAGAAGGACTCCTGGAATCACAATCCATTACAATGTCTTGTGGAAGTGGGATTTTGCCTTAAAAAGAAAAAGCAAATTAGTGCTGCTTAATGAGGTCTGCTCTAAGTTCATTGACACTGAGTTCTCAACAATATATAACATCACTGTCAGTCCCTATATTAACTGCACATTATGCCATTAAATGCCCTGCTTTTTTTTAAGTAATGGGAATTTGTGCCTCTGGATTGCCTTTATTCAAATATTACAATGAACTGATAGAAAATAGATGATGAATGTCTGAGTCCCAAAAAAAAAAAAAAAAGGTAAGTTATAGACATAGGACTCAACAGCAGGTTCCTAACATTTCCAAAATATTCATATATCTTTGGATTTATGCAATTTGGGATGCCAGGGGAATTATCCAGCAAAACTCAAGAATGATAAAATAATAGGTCAAAATCATCCCAAGGTCACACCTGTGCAATCGGAATGGATTTAGGGAGAATGTGTGGCTCTAGTTTTCCTTCCCTGAGCTGCAGTAGGAAAGTTGGACATTTCCAAGACATTCAGAGATTAAATACATCTTCAGAAGAAAAAAAGGAAAATACAATTTGTTTTTTTCTTTAAGATAGCATCATGGGAATTTGTTTTGAGGTATTAAGTTTTTCTGAATATTCAACATTTTAAGTAGGTTCTGTAGCTAGCTGAAAGCCATTTTTAGTTAATGTTTCTTGTCATCAAATCTAGTAAATTGAGAAAGCTAGTTACTGAAAGGTTAAATTCTGTTCCTGCTGGATACAGCAGATAGAATTGTTGCTTTCCTAAATGTCCTCTCAGCTCAGAGTTTCCCTAAATCTTCCAACTGTCTCTAACACCAGTAACCTGCCTTCGTTTGGTCTCTTCTTTCTTGGTGCCAGTGCCACTTATCAGAGTAAAATCTGTAGCTATGTTAGATTTAATTAAGATAGTTTAAGTTCATAAATTAGAAGTTTTTTGGTTTGGGGGGGGTATCCATTTCCCTCCTGTGGAAGGGACAGTGACCTCCTATAGAAGTCAGTGACAAGCCTACCTTAGCATTCTTTGGTTTAGGACAGGGCCCACGACTGGGATGGTTATATCCATCTTATTCAGTGAACCAGGTTCCAATGAAATCAGCTTATGGATTGGTCCAAAGTGCAAAGGAATAATAGAGGGGAAAAAAAATACAAATCTTCAGTGTGCAAAGGACCAGCACTTAAACAAGTGATATTATTTAAATTTTATCCTTTTCCTCATCCATATTATGGAGTATTTTACTAAAGCTGACTCAGAAACAAAAGTACAATGTAAAGAGTATTTCTCCATAAAACCGTAGAGTCTGGGGTTTTTTCCTCATGAAAAATGCCAGTATCTAGATGTTTCTGGCAACTAGGTGGAATATGGGAGCTGCCCATTCAAGCCTTTTCTCTACATTAGATGGGAGAGGAACAGCCACTTACACTTTCTGTGTGTCAGCTGTGTGACTCTTGTGGTTTAACACCAGCCAGCAAACAAGCCCCATGCAGCTGCTCGATCTCTCCCCCACCAATGAGATTGCAGTGAGAACTGGAGGTGTAAAGCTAATAAACTTCTGGGATGAGACAAAGGCAGTTTAATAGGGAAAGCAAAAGCCATGCATGGAAGCAAAGAAAAATAAGGGATTAACTCACTACTTCCCATGGTCAGGCAGGTGATCAGCCATCTCCAGGAGAGCAGGGTCCCATTATGGTTACTCAGGAAGACAAATGCCATCACTCCAAATGTTCACGCTTCCACCTTCTTCCCCCCATTTTCTATACTGATCATGGTGTCATAAAGTTTGGAATATCCCTTTGGTCCCTTTGCTCACAATTTCCCATGCACCCCCAGCCTCCTCGTCAGTTTGGCAGTACAAAAAGAAGAAAAGGCCTTGGCTCTGCATGAGCCCTGCCCAGGAATAACAAAAACATCTCTGTATTGCCATTTCTGTGTTCAGCACAAACCCAAAACATAAACCCCTACTAGATCCTGTGAAGAAAATCAACTCTACCCCAGCCGAAATTTTATCTCTAGTGTTAAGACTCTTTTAAACCTCTCTTGGGGATAACACTCTTCATCTGAGTAAATCTAAGGACTCATTGGGTAAATTACAGAGCTCTCTTCAGCCCACATAATAGACCACTCACTCAGGAGAAAACATGTCTGTCTTTAAAACGTGGATCTTGAATGACATCTCATCCAAGTACCAGATAGTTAATTACACTAACCTGCACTTCGTTCATCTTGAAATTTGTTTCTGATTTCTGCTGTTGCGAGTAGAGCTTCAGTAGAATCATTACATTCTATTGGTCAGGAGCTTTGCTTAACTGACATTTCCAAAATAGAAGTCTTTTGCTGAAAATAAGTGTTGAACAGCATTACTTATAGCATGGAAATGTAAGCCTGTTTCAAAACTCCTTTAGCTCCTCAAAACATTTTAGAATCAAATTTAAAACTTGATTTTGAACCACAGATTGTAATACATAGTGTAAATATTAATTAGAGGAAAGATAATCTCTTTGAATTAACTGTAATTTAAAAACGTTGAAAGCAAAAAATATTTTATAAGTGAAGCTTTTCTGTTGTTGTTGTTGTTTTTTAATTGTTACCTCCAGCCCTCTAAGCTTCTCAGTAATCCAAATTAAATCACTCCCATAAGACCTAATTAGGTCTTTTCCAATAAAACATAGCACAAAAATGTCAAGAATAACTTCTGCAATATGCTGGGTAAAGGACAAACACCCTTGTCAAAACAGGATACCTGGTCACAGCCACAGATCACTCAGCACTCTCCTTTCACACACATTGCTGCCCAGATTAGAGATAGCCAGGAAGTGCATGTTGTTTACTTGGAAGCTGGCATGAGAATTGCACTGATGTTCCAACTCCCCAGGATGGAGAGGGGACGTAATAAAGAATGCAGCAATCATCCACAACTTCCCTCCCTCATCCTCCACGGCTTTTTTGCCATTAACTTAGTTTACATTTAACAATGGGGGGAAAAAATAGTCATGTCATCCTAATATTTTCTTTGTAATGGGCTTCAGTTTTGCTATGCTTGCTTGGGTGGGTTTTTTGTTATTTGGTGGGACTTTTTCTCAAGTTAAATTCTGTTTCTTTAGACTTCTTTCCTCTGCCTCATAAAATGTTGTTCATTGGTGCTGCATTGTCAGGGGATCAGCATCCTGTGTTTGGAATTGGGTACAATGGCAGTGACAATGTGTGTCCTCTGTGAAGTTATGGCAAAATTCTATATGAATTGTTTCATATATTCTCACACATGGCCTATGAATTTACTCTGTAGAAAATGCTGCAGGCAGGGAAAACCAGAGAAACCTACAATGGCCATGAAAATAACGTAGTCTATAGGGCTGGAAATGAAAGACTTTGAAAGGCAAAGCTGCCCTTGATGGTCACTGCTGTGTGGTCCGTTACTGTTCTGGGTTCTGGAAGCTCAAGGGGAGTACAATGCCCTGGGCAAGCAGCCTTCACAAACATTTTCCAGCACCACAGAACTGGACCTAAAAATAGTGTGCTTTTATCTCCTTGTGCTTCTGGGTTCTGTCTTTTTGATATGTCACCAGAATCACACAACTAAGAATAAAAAAAGTCAGAAATGTTTTCTTAGTTGTTACATTTACATGGAATAGACCCACAAGTTTGATGGTAGATCTATATAAATACTTGGAGAGGTAGTAATTTTTCTACAGTGGTCACTTTAAATGAACTTTGAGGGAAAAACCTGCCTCATGTCAAAATGCCAGTGACAACAGCTCTGTGGACACAAATCCACAAAGCACAACTTTGTGCTTTGAATGACAGAAATTACTGAATCTTCTAGAAGCTGCCACAGAATGATGCAAATAACCTGATTACAAATTTTCAGCTCTGAGAGGTATGACTGGAGCAGGAAAATACTTTAAAAGCTTTCACTCCACTGTTTCACTGACTGGACTCCAGCAAGACTCATGACTCCAAGTCCTAGGGTAGGACTTTGAAAAGAGTCTTAGCCCAGTGTCTTGTGGTGGCAACAGAAGAGAGTCTGCTTTTGAAATCACATCATACTTCTATTTTGCTCAAAGTTAAATATCAGAGAGAGTTAGTGCAATGCCAGTTACTTCATTTCTAAGTTTCTGATACTATAGTTGAAGAATTCTAGTAACGTACAGAACCAGGGATGCAGTATGTCCAATATGTCATATAAAGCTTCAGCAGAAGAGAACATATTGACTCCAGAATGTTCAAAACCTGTTTTTTCTTTCATTTTCAACCCAGAATATTCAAGTATTAACTCTTTCTTTCACTGAGGAAACTCAAGAAAAATATTTTAAGAGTTACATATTTTGGGCTATAACTCACAGGACCAAAATGTCTGTATAGAATTTGGTTTTCTTTGGTAGAAAAATACTAACCCAAAACCCCTTAAATCTATTCAATAACATTTATAGCAAAAAGTTGCTTTAGTACCCTAAAATGCTACTCATGATGAAATATATTCAAATCACCATGACATAATGAGTTCTGAGTTCAAATAATCTTTTGTGAAAATAAAAGGCTTCAAATGTGCAAGATACCCTGTGCCTTTCAGGCTGTGCAGTGCACATTCTTGGTTAGGCAAGCCAAGTGCCCTGGCAGCTTAATGTACATTAATGTGGAAATACTGTAGAGGACAATCTCAAAATTTAGTTTTATCCTCATCCAAAGTGAGGCATTGATGGGATTTCCCTGCTTTGCTCTCGTACATCAAGGGACATAAAGGAAAATAAAGGAATTTACATATATTAACTATTCTCTGGGCAGTTTGAGTAAAACTGAAGGTGGAATTTCAAAGCCAGCTCAAGTCTGTATATGTGTGTCTACACAAGAGATTATTGTGCCTTGAAAAGGAATTCAGATTAACTGTGAGAACAGAATTTGATTCCTAAACTGGTGATCTAAGTACTTTGTGCAGGAAACATGTAGTTACTTCCCTTAGTCTGTGATTAATAGGATTCAATCAACCTGGCATAATAAAAATTGTTTGTATAAAGGCTGACTTCTTTTAACAGCAGATTTGAAGACAAATTTCTGAAAGTTTCTTTAGAATGTTTTACTTTTGAAGAGGTTAAAGTAAGTGAGATGTTTCATGCCCCCATTATATGAAATGTACGTTCTTGACTATGTTACAAAGTATAACCTACTCAGGATCTTCTTTCTACTTGAAAAGCTGTAAGGCATCTTAATGGGTGGATGAAATTTGGGGTTGCAGGACCACAGTTAGAAAACATTAGTTCTCTGCTTTCTGTCTTCTCTTGATGAGATGATGGAAAAATAGGTAATTGGGAAGCATCAGGATCAGAAAATTATATAGCCATCCTCAAGCCACGTTTGCTCACCAAGTAGAAAATATTTTGAATTATTTCCACTCAAATTCTGAAGTATTGTAGAGACAATAAACTTTTTTTTTCATATCACTGCAGAATTTTCTCCCTTAGTAAGGATGCTAATGCCTGTCTTGGTTTTTTTTCATGGGTTTGGGTTTCTTTGGTTTTATATTTTAGTATAAAATCAAAATAGAATGAAATACCATAATGATTTCCACAAAACTACTGCTTTTAGTTTTGTTTTATTCTAAGAAAGATTTATTTTTCTGTAAGAGCATTTTATAGCTCCTTTTCAAAAAGCACAAATAGTATTTCCCTCCAAACCAGTTGTGTAAATTAACTTCAATAATGTGTAGGAAGGGAGCTGTTTTTGGTAAATAAACCAAATAATTCTTCTCACAAAAAAAAGTCTCTCTACTATCAATATATCCTACCTAATACCAAATAACAATTCCTGGAACAAGGAACACTGATTCTCTTATTTAATTAGAAGACTTGTTTCTCATGGGCACTTGTGCTGATTTATGAATACCTATTGTTCCTAATTTAACTACACATTCAGTTTTGCACAATAGAAGACATATATGCTCTGGCCTTGGTTCATTCAGTATGCACACAAAACCTGAGCTTCTCTATGTTTTACTTTTAAGCACCTACCACATCCTCAATTCTAGAAAACTTTGAGCTACAATAAATATAATTTTATCCAGTAATTTAGCCAGGAATTCTGTGAAGAACGGAAGAGGAAGCATTCTGTTCTTTATGTTGCTGAAAGCCATAAAGTCTAATGAAGAGAGGGGTTTGTTTCAAGTGTTTTAATCAGAGAAAATTTAAATAAGCATCTAAAACTCAGAAGCCACATTGTCCCATTATTAGCAATTATATAAACTTATTGAATGTAAGAGTAACAGCAATTTTTCAGCATGACTTGAATTTATTTATACCTCTTAGATCTGTGACACAGTCTCCTAAAAATAAAGATGAGGTACTGGGGTTAGGATTGTTCTTCACCCTCTCCTTCTCTCTTCTTGCTTTCCCCTGATCTCTTCCTCTCCCTCTTCCTCTCCTCATCTTCCCTCACTGTTACTCTGTTTCTGGTCCATACAGATGAAGGTTTATAAAACCACAAACTACTCTGAAGTAATAAATACAATTTGATTCTTAAAAATAGGTGGATTTTGGCAGCTGAGGATTTATGTGCAGTAAGCTTTTATAATTCTAGATAATGAATGTCAGGATCAACTACCATATGCCTATTTCTTCAAGGCCAATATAGATATTTTTAAGCTATGAAGAGGGAGAAGAATAGTTGTAAGATTATTTAAATATCTCAACTTAGTTTAAACTTTGGGGTAAAACATTTTTCAGGCAAAGTTGCAAGAAGCTGCGAAGCAAAAATAATTTTGAAGCAGTATAGGCTTGGGTGCACCAATCAAAATGTTTCTGATGCATCATATGCATGATCAAAGCCAGGTATGATTTATCTGTTAAAACACTCTTTAACTGCATTTTAGTGTTTCTGTCAACACAGCTTACAAAGTTTGGTCTTTTTTGTGCATGAGATGGCTCTAGACCATGATTTTCTCTTTACCACCCTAGTGAGCTTTGAGCAAAACCAAGTGTCCAAGTTGATCAAGTTCAAACTCATTCTCAGTGGTTCTGATTGTAACATCCACAGCAGAAACTTAGAACCCTTCTGAGAGTAATGCCTGCTTCAGATTCCCCATTCACCTATTGGCACTGTGTTAGTTGAGAAGTGATTTATGGACTGGGCATCTGAGAGAGCCATTTGGTCCTCTTAGATCCTCTCCATCTTTTCTGAGTGGAAGCTTAGATCAAGTGATGAAAGCAAGCATGCTGTATCAGGAAAAATTATTAATGGTGATGTTTCTGTGAAGTAATAAAGAAATGTAACTTAGCAGAATAGGATCAGAGTCCCAGGGAAATCATCTACACATCTCGTGTCAATGTCATTCCTGATAGTTACATATCTCACCACTGGTGGGAAGATTGTAGAGTTTCCTCCAAATTACTGCAGGGTTTTCTTTTCCTGCTGTTAGAAAGCTCCTCCCAATGCCCATCCTGAATCCTTCTTATGGAACTTTAGGCTGTATTAGGCACAGGGAATGGATTTTCCTTCTTTTGTAGTAGCCTTCTGTACATTTGACAGATTATCAGCTCTGCCTTCTTGCCCACCCCACCCCCTTCACTATTTATTGAATCTTTCCTTAAAGGTTGTGTTTTGAGAACCTCTTTTCCTTTTTCCCTCTTTTATTTTTCATGGCTCCTGAGTTGAAATTTGGGCACTGGTCTACAACTTCACTCAGCACTCATATACCAGCAGCTGACAGAAACTGGGGCATGGCTTCCTATGTCTTGAAAATTGCTTTATATATGTCTCCCAGTATCATATTTATCTTTTTTCTTCCAAACATGACACTGTCAATATGGCTTTTGAGGCACTATAAACCCCAAACCCTAAAGAAGCCCTGTGTAATGAGCTACTCTTCCTATTAGTATTATATAGTTATGCAGTTAATTAGTCTTACCTACCTATTCATATGAATATTGCTGGGGTTTTTTTATAATTGCTGGAATTTCACTAATTAAAAAGAAATGCTACTAAACAGGATTTATTGTGGGTGGCATATTGGTCTAGAATTCCAGAAGTCCTGAAATACAAGTTCAGATTTTACATCAATTTTTGTGAAAAGTACTGTATAACAGATTTTTAAATGGGGTAGGATTTTAGTTCTGTTTTCCTTCAACTGTCATTACCTGAGGTATTTAAATTGAAATTGGTTTTAGCTGAATCTTCTTCTTTTCCAGTTTCCAAATGGACATCAGTTTCTTTGCATGGAAACTGAATGTAATAACTCTTATTCTCCATAAAGAACCATTTTAGGCATTTGCAGTATTGCAGTTTCAGCAGGGACTTTGCTATTAAATGTAATATGGTGCAGGAGTAATAACTGTTACTAGAAAACACTGTAAAAATTCTTCCTGCATTTTGCTGATTATTCTTTCCAAAACAACAGCCTATCCATGAGTTATGATCCACTTCTCTGAGTGAATGCTGCTATTTGTTTTAGGAATCTACATCTATTTAAAACAAGCCTTAGCTCAGTTTGATTTACTGAGCATTTAAGCCCCAAAGGATGCATAGTCAATGCATTCCATTAGAGTACAGATACACAAATCTACTGACAATGGCCAGAATTTGTTTATTGCTTGTTACATTTACAGCACAGGTCTGGGCATTTGGGCCTTTGGTTTCTGCTACTGACTGTGTGTGACTGTCAGTAAATTATTTAACCTTTCTGTACTCAAGTTCCCTTAGCTGGGCATTTTACCAGCCTCAGAAGGGTATTACAAAATTGAACTAAGAACTGGCCTTTTGAGTTCCTCAGATAAAAAGTGTTGTCTAAGTGCCAAGCAGTACAGAAAATCTGGAGGGACCGTGCTGACATTTAGGATGTGGTTCTCATTTTCCTTACTGTTGAGCTTCACTAACTTCAGCAGTTATTTCTGCTATTCATTTGCAGACAAGAATCACATCTTTTGTATTTTAAGGGGCAAGGAAGAACTGTTCTTCCAGCAGACCCATTCTGTCAGTGGGTAAAAAATGGGCAATTTTCTATTAGGTTTCCCAGTGAGGAAGAAACAGTTGTAACAAAGTATACACATATTCCAAACCTCTTCCTGTTTAGTTTAAAAATTAATGTACTTCTTGAAGCAGAGATGGATCAGCAAGGGCAAGGGCAAGCCATTCATTTTGAATGTCAATACCTTTACTCCTCTGCATCACCTTGGGCATAGGAATGATCTGCTAGAAGGAGCTGCTGAGGGCAAATTTAGGTATACTTTCATTTGATTCCTCTTGCTTTCTTCAGGGCATTGAGCAGCAGAAATGAAGGGTATGGCAGGCTGCTCTCCTTCACAGCTCCATGCTCTCATGGAGAATTCTTTAGGAACTGTACTCGGGACGAGATTACCCTTGATAACACTTGCAGCACTATCAGTTATGGCAAGTCAAGGCCTTATTTGAAATAAAATTACAGTATTTTTATTCTTCCAAGATCATATTTCTTAATGACTTCTTTCTGACTTTACTTCACTCTCATAGTAAGGTTTCACTTCTTATCTCTTCCACACCAGGCTAAAGAGTACTTTTCCTTTTAAGCCCTTTGCGATTCGTCTTTTGTAGTTTCTCCCCTCTTCTTTTACTTGTGTGCAAACACCTTGTAACTTTCTCCTGTAGTACTGTCCAACCATGTTCTAGGAGAACCTAGTCACACATTTACAACAATAAGATTTGCTGAAAGATTGCAAGGGTGTTTGGTTTTGTTGCCTTTTTTTTTTTAACAAAATTTGGGAAACAGTGTGTCTCCTTCATTCCTCAGAAACGTCTGGATAAATTTGTATCATTTTTAGTTTTATATTATTTTATTGCTCTTATAGTTCCATGATTATTTTTTTTTAAACTTGGGGGAAAAAAATCTATAAACATGAAACCTGAGATTTTATTCAGCAAATCAGGAAATACTTGAAAGTTAACATTATAATCACTGAATTTGACAGGGGCTTGTTCATCTCAAAGACTTCTCCAGTCAGCTCAAGACATGAACCTTTTCACTCTTTACTGTACACCAAGTCAGTGAACATTTATTAGCATTTTTTCAGTCATACCTCTCAAAGCTATAGTGTTTCTGCCTCACACACCATCACAAAAATATTTTTTCTATATCCAACTAGATCATAGGTTACTTAACTTATAAATGTATGTGATCCTGAACATATTATTGCAATTCAGAACCAAGAAGAACAGCAACATGCCTACTCGTGTAGCATCTATGAAAGAAGCTGAGGGCAGGGAAGTAGACAAATGTTTCCAGCAATTAGAGAGGAATTTTTCAATAACTTAGATTCTGTTTAGTTGTAATGATTTGTGTGTGTTATTTGATCCATGCCCGTGCCATTTCCTGTAGCAATTGAAATGAAAGATTGATTGGATCAAGGCTAATAATATGCTCATTTATATAAACATATACTCAGCATTGTTCAATGTGATTTTTAAATGGTTCTGAGACAAACCAGGAGCATTTAGAGGCAATAAAATACATAGCTTGCCTAAATAATGCAGTCCTTTCAAAAGAGTTGACCAAAAATTATTTAATTTATTTTGTTTACAATGAGTTCTAAACAAATATATCAAGCCAATTATTTTTGGCAGCTGACATTCAGATACTCAGAGACATTAGCACCGACAAAGAGCTAAAACTTAGTTTAAATGTAAGTTTAAATTATAAAGTAGAGAAGATTGTCTGTTCTTCTCCACAGCTCCAAATAGAGCAATCAGTTTTTCACCCTGATGTCATGTACTCTTTAACAACCTATGAAATAACTGCAGTATCCTTGAGGAATGGCAATATCATACACAACAGAGAATAATCATGAATCCTGTCACCACTGACAGGATTCTCTATGTACCATCTTTATTACTGGGACAGAATCTATGCATTTTTTTTTAATATTGACTATGTTTTCTACCTGCTTACCGCTTAATTCTATGTTGTTCTGTGTTAAATTGCCCTAATGTCGGATTTTTTTTTTAACACAGTACTTGCCACAAAAAAAATCAAAGTATTCTTACTTCATGTGGAAAATCTTCTTACTTCACACACCAGTAAATTGAACTACAGAAATAATCTCTGTATCTCTGCAGATTGTAAGATTACCAGACAGAAAAAAAAAAATGCAATTCATTTCATCTTCATTTTTTTAACCTCAACCTTCAGAAGTATTTCTCACCTCAAAATCTACTAATAAATGCAGGTGATGACCTTGCTTCAAATTAACTTACAGGGAGTCCTGGTTGAAAACTCCGGCTCATTTTTATCACATGGAGTATCAGTGACTTGATTAGTCTTTGATAAACCTTTTTAGGATTTAGAAAATATGAGATGGGTGATACAAAGGAAAAGGAGTTGAGTTAAACAGAGCTCAGATGGGAGAACTGTAACAGCCAGTATAAGAGGAGACTGACTGTGCAGACTGTGAAAGAGGCTTATGAAACTGCATCCATTGTGCTGATTCTCCCATCCACTGAGCTGTGATTAACACAGTTCCATATGAAGCTGGGGAAAAAAACCAGGATTTAGTAATATCTGCAAAACATATTGTTCTGAAGGAAAAATAGTCTAGTTTGGCTGGTGGGTCTAGGGTAGGTGCCAAGACAGCTAAATCATCAGCTCTCAGGCACTCCTGGGAAAGTGTGGAAAGTCCCCTGATTTTATACAGTGTGTTAAAATAGTTCTTTTGTTTGCATCATGTTAAGGTTGAATAAGATACCATCTGTGCTGAGTTTTACATCTTACGACAGGAATAATGACCATAATTGGTCTGATATCAGCTACTTCTACTCATAGAAGAGATATAAAGATGGGTACCACAGCAAAGCAGGCCTGGATAGGTGCCCAGTTTTGGGTCTTGCCTGCAAAGGTTAAAAAAATGCAGTAGGACTCTGCACAGATTGGAGGCAAGAAGTAATTGTCTCTAATAATTAGTTCAAACCTTTCTGATTCAAAAAGAATTAGACTTTAGAATAGTAGCATTTGTTCTCATGGTAAGAAGGCACAAATAATCACAGACAATGTACGTATGAGTCAATTAAATGTCCCCAGGATTGGCTTTCAGACCAAATAGCATGGAAGAACCTGTCCATACTTTAAATTCCCTGAATCTCCAAAACAGGTGTCTGCATCCAAACTGCTGTTGGGAATTTTCCCTGGCCAGTGTCAACCAGAATTTTGTCAGGATGGGCTATCAGCCTTGGGCCAAAACTGTGCCTGGAAATATTGCAAGTTAACAACATGGATGACTGAGACACAGTGTCCAGGACTGTTCCTGGCCCTGCTGCATTTATTGCTGTAGATGTAGTCTCTGTGCTTATGTGTCATCCACGTGTGACATATGAACCCCATCAATTTAAAAGGTGATGCAGAGGTAGAAAGATTGACCACACCAGGTGCCACAAGGATGGCAATGAAAACAGGTAAAATAAAATGTGTTTAAGAGACAAAGCCCATAGTGTGAGTTAAGCCTCACATACATTCTAATTCTCTCTCTCTGTCTCTCCCTCTGTCTTTCTAGT
Source organism: Promerops cafer (assembly GCA_013398275.1). Taxonomy (NCBI): domain Eukaryota; kingdom Metazoa; phylum Chordata; class Aves; order Passeriformes; family Nectariniidae; genus Promerops; species Promerops cafer. Next base: position 901,582 of record VZSE01008498.1, on the reverse strand, counting down.
TTGGGCTTTTTCATTATTATTGGCTGTACTGCTAAGAGTGTTCATGAACATATATTTGTCACTCAGAAGGTTCTTCCACTAATGCTAGAAATGCAATAAGTAAAAATCATACTCAGTGCACATCTTCACCCCCTCAAAAATTTGTTACTACAAACTTCCCACCTTGGTCCTGCTTCTGAGCTCCTTGAGTACTTAGAAACTGAGTTCACAAAGCTGTAGCTTAGTCCACATATCAGTATGTAGAAATCATGATGAGACACCACTACTAACCTCTGATGTTCCTTTTGAAGTTGTTTCTTTGGATTTTCTATTAGTTTAAGTAGTTGAATTTCAGCAAATATCTTGGACATGGCTGAAAAAGGCAGGGTCACTTTAGCCAGAGCCTGCTTAGGACTCTGAGTAGAAAGCTGCGTTCACATGGCAGTGGCATAGGGAAGAGACAGGCAAAACTGTGGGAGGGGGATCAGGTAATTTGGTGATAGGACATTACTGCCTTATGTAAAGCAACGGGCATATAGGCTTTTATTGGTACTGGCCAGTTTTGCTCAAAATGAGATTGTCCTTGAAAAGTTACCCCACGTTACTTAGTGTTTCGAAGCTGTATGAGAGCCCTGGCAGGGAGCTGTATCAGGGAACACTTTTCCAAATAACCTTTGTGCTGGCAGGCGGGTGGTGCTGGAGCTCCAAGTATTGCAGAGGAGCAGAGGCTGCCCAGGAACTACGTCCTGTCTCCTCTAGGCATGTGAGCAACCTGTACAGCAAAAGTGAAATGCATTGTTCAAGAGACAAATATGTGTTCCATGCCAATGCAGACAGGAATCCTTCTGTTGTAGGTAATTCCGTGTCATCCCCAGGCTACAGCGGTATCTGTTCCATCTCACTTCTGAATCCTTATACTTCTACTGGCACTCTTTTCCAAATGGGAGAGAGAGGAACAGGAAGCCCACGATTTGTCTGAGTAGTAGATGGACCATCTGTACCAAAACAGGAAATGAACTGGGTCTCCAGAGCTCCAGAACAAGGCTGTCATCATATGGTCATCTATTTTCCCTGTGCCACTATGGTTCTTGTGAAATAAAATGCCTTTCTCTGCTCCCCTGGGAATGTGATTCTCTGTACTGAATAAGTAAAACATTGAAAACAGGAATAGGAATAATTTTCTTTCCCTTTTAAGAGTTTGCAGGCTAATTTATTCTGTGTTCGTATTTCACTTTTCCCTATCAACCTTGCACATTTTCTGTATTTTCATCCGTGTTTAAAACACACTCTCTGTTTCATATGTCATTCCTTCTTAACAACATAATACTTGACATAATCTGCCCTCTGGATCCTTTCTGTGGTGTAATTATATTATCTTTGTTGTTATTGATTTCTGTTGCTAGGGGATGAGGTCGTGCCATTTCTGGACAGTTCTTTGCAGTTCAGCTGTATACTTTTAACTCTTAAAGGTTTTCCTCCTGAGAACACTGAGTGCCAAGTTTTTGAAGTCCTAAAAAATGCCAGCAATCCCAGAGGATGATTTTGTCTGAGGAAAGATTGCAAGATTTAATTATGAAATAGGAAAACAGATAGCAGTTGGGAGAGATTCTGATCTTAGCTGTTCTTTTCTGAGAGCAGAATTTGGCCAATGAACTTTGATTTATTTCTTCAGCCTTGTAATGTTATTTTTCAACAGTTTGAATGCTTCCAAGTTAAAGTACTGTAGGATTTCTTTATCAGTTGCACACTTCCAATTGAATTTTTTTTTTTTTTGAAGGGGCATGTCCTTTTGAAATACTTAAACTACTTTTGCTCTTCACTGAGTTTCTGCTGTTTTCTTGAACCTACATTCCTCTTTCCTTGCAGAACAGAAATTTGGTTCCACAAGATTAAAGGACTGATGCAGAATTTTAAAGATTTGAATAATAGTTGAAACCAAAGGGAAGGGTGAGATAGCTGAAGGAGGCTTTTTAAAACAAAATTGCTACTTTCAATATAAACTGGGATTTATTTTTGTCTGGTTGGTTGGTTTCTTAAGGCAACTTCAGACCATGCTGTGCTCTGCTCCTGGGTGAGATTTTATATGGTACTGGGATAAAATTGTAGGCTTCAGACTTCCCAGTTAATCTCTCACACTCTCACTGCAGCATTTCCCAATGTACTTTGACTTCTGCCTGCCTCTCTGAGAGCCTGCTGTACCACCCAAGGATTTTGGAAGTTGGCAGCTCAGTACTGTAGCCTACAAATGGTGGCTTGCTTATCTGTGGCCAGGTAGGTGAAGACAGACTATGCCAGACCCTTGTCCCTGGTCTACTTCAGCCTGCTTTGGGCTTTGCAGACAGGTAAACTGCTGAGCCCCAGCTGATGAGTTTTGTGGTTGGACAGATCTGCCATACCATCATGGCAGACTCTGCAGATACCTAAAATTGTTTATCTGACAGCTTCAGAATACACTGACTTATAATAGCAGACTATTTTAGAGGGCTTTTAACACACTATTTGACTGTATTTTGTCTATTGTTTGCTTTCTTTGCTTGAGGCTGCTAGATTCCACGCAGTATGCACTAATTTTAATATGTGAGATTCTAACTAATTTAATATGTAGCAGAATGTGGAAGATCCTATTTCTAACCTTTTATTTCTGTTTGCCCTTAAAATTTGGATTTTACAGAGCTGTCTCTTGGAGTGGTTCTCAGAATTATGTTGTCTTGTACAAAATAAATGTCCAGCTTGTAATGAACCTGGTATCAGAATCTGCAGTTACCTTGAGGTCGTATCTGTGTTCCTGGCTTGAGCAGGGAAACATCTCTTCCCTTTACCTAAGACCACTTTTCTTGTAAGAAATACCCTTGTGCTTTCATTATTAGTATGCTTTCCAGCCTGCTCTTCTCACTTTGGTAATGAACACGCAGGTGAAAACAGCAAATGCATCTGCCATTAAATTGCATACTGCAAGGGGGAGTAGTCTCAGAAGGTGACTTTCAAACTTTTTAACCCAAAGTGTTTACACAGATGTTTACAGACGCTTTTTCTGACCTAGCCTGATATATGTCCTAAGCTGAATGCCCTTGTGCTAAGGCAAAATGCACTACTTACAGCTTGTGTGGTTCTTGAGTGCATCATGAGCATTGTGTCCTTCGGGGCAGAGTCCCGCTCTGCACATCGCATGCACACACGCTGCTTTCCGGTAAAGAGACGCCGGTTTCTGCAGCACGTCACAGCCCAGCCCAGGTGTGAAAGCTGCCTGACAATGACATGGCTGGGTGCATGAAGGGTGAGTGTATGAACACCATCACTTCATTGCTGGCAACCCAGAAACAACAAGCCAAATGGATACACTCTTTTATTGCCCCCCTGAGTTTCGCTGTTCGCAAATCCTCTCTGTCTGTCTGTGGTGTAGACCTCATGTTTAGTCAGACAGCCAGCAAGGGAGATCATATATTCTGGATGCTTGTCCTCTTCCAGGTACATGTGTAACTTGTATATGCTACAAGAGGTAGAAGCAAACTATTACTGAGAAAATTATTTATGATGACACCTCCTAAAAGCATGGCACAAAAGAATTGGTGGGCAAGTTTTATGTGAGTAAATATATGTCAAATTCTTGTGAAAGGAATGGGAGAAAGCATTAATGTCTGCAGAGGGCTCTGTCTTTTACAAATGCAAAGGGTTGCATAGTAAATAACACTTCTTTTAAGCCTCATACAGCTGAAGTCTTACTTTCTCTCAGAAGATCCCTGTGGTAGTGCCAGCCATCCTCTATGAGCACTGCAGGAACACCATCTTTACTTACAGATGTCAGAGACAGACTCTTCTCTGCCTCCTCCTTCTCCTGCTGGCAGAGTTCCCAGACTGGACCCCTCTCCCATCAAATTGCCTGCCTTAGCCAGTGGTGTGCAAAGGCATCCCAGAGGACTCGACTCCCATCCTCCTCAAGGTGAGAGTAGCTCTGTGACAGACACTCAGCACGCCAAGTCTCTCAGCACCAGGGGCTGTGAGATTCCCCTTCAGGCTGTGCAGAGTCACACACAGCTCCTGACACCATCTGCAGTGAGGATGCCCTCCAGCTGCCTCATTAGTGCTGGAGCCTGCCAAACCATTGAGTACTTACCTCAGCAATTTCTGTTCCTTGTGAGCTTAATCCTAAACAACTGAACATTTTTTTTTTCTACGTGTAATATAATAAATGCAAATAAGTGATGTGCATGGGTGGAAATGGGGTGAAGCAGAGCTGTACACATATTTGTACAGTGCTTATCTAATCTGCTTAAGTTCTCTCCTATTTAGAATGATCTTGTTTGTTTCAGATCAACAGTATAAATATAAATCCTCCTCACTGATGCTGTGATCTGAGTCTTCAAGCAAGCCCTTTGAAGAACTTACACCCTGAGCACTCTTAGTTGTATATCCATTATGTCTTACACCTTAATTTACTCCCATAGTTTATACAGCAGTAAGAATGTTTTATAATATGAAATCTACATCCTTGGGTAATCCACTAAAAACACTTATTTACAGTGAGAGCAATACAGTAGGGGATTACTAATAGCTTTCCTTTCCCTACTACTGCTGCAGGCAGCAAAACAATGAAATTAAATTTAGCTTTGTGTGCTGTCTAATCAGATGATTCCAGGATTACTGACTCTCTCTGGCTGCTATGGCTATGAATACATAAAACTGGTCAGTTCTGCAGTACTGCATTTGTACTCCTGCCATTGAATGAGCTCAAGGCAAGCTTTGTGAGGTGGGAAGAATGGACTGCAAAGGGTTAGAGTCAAAGGAAGGATGCTGGATGGCTGGGGTTGATTTGGATTGGTACAATTCCATTGGAGTCAATAAGACTGTCTGAGTAATGACTTAATACAAAATTTGGCCATAACATTTAAAACCAAGAAAACCATGTCTGCAGTTCTGTAGAAACTGAGCAGGATCACATATTGGTTACTTTTTGGAAAATTATCATTCTCTTTCTGAGAGAACTTTTGGCATGGTATTATGTGTTAGTAGAACCAATCTTCTCTGTACAGGTCCTATACCTGTAGGTAAAAACAGTCATGGGCTTTATTGTAATTGCATAGTGTACAATAGTTTCAATGAAAGCTTTGCAAACACTTGGACTTAATGAATGAGGCATTGAATTCACTGAAGTAGGTGATATAGGCATTTGGATTACATCCTTGGTCTACTGCTTTGCAAAATGTATCTCTAGTCTGATTTGGAATCCTGTGATGTGCTCAGCATGGTAGAGGAAATGTATGCTTACAGCCTTGTGCTTCACAGTGATTTTAGAGAGAGGAATCTGTCAAAATTGTAAATGGTTCTATTTTGACTTTGCAGCCACCTGGCTGCAATTGTCCAGCCCCAGTGTTTTTCTCATTTCCATGGGGTTATAACAGTTCTGTTGTAGAATCCCAATTCTACGAGCATCAAAGTCCTCCTTCCTGAGCTGGCAATGGGAAGCGCTAAGGGGTAGTTTCCTTTTTTTTTTTCCTGTGCTCTTTTGGTCACTTGGGATTACACGGAAGGCATTGACCTAATCATCAAAGACCCAGGCTTCAAGCCCTTCCTTAATTTCTGCTCATTACTTACTCAGGCAAGGATCCAGTTGACTTCCTTGAGTTCAGCCTCAGCAAAAAACAAATTAAGGACTTGGCCTCAGGTCTGATGTCATACTCCATTTCCTTTCTCTTTAACTCTTCCTTTTACCAGGTAGGGAAAATGAGCTAGAGAAGGCAGAGAAGGATTGTTTTGATCACGGATTCTTCAAGCTGTCAGGCATTCCTGCTGGGCTTTTTTTTCCAAAACACAAGGTAGATTTCAGGTCTTGAGATATCTCTGAGAAAATGCCAGTGGTGTCACTGGCATGTAAGAAATAAGTGGGAAAATTAGTACTAGTTTATCTGAATACACAGAATATAAGCAGTTATTTGAACAACTGATTTCTCATAAAAGCTCTGATTACTCATAAAGACTCTGCACTCCTCTTTAGAGCTCTTTATCTTATCTGCTGCAGGTCATGATGGCATTTCCTGGCTCAAAGAGGACCCCAAAATGTCACAGGATAAGTGCTGTTTCCCTCCCTGGCACACCCAATGCTGCCTGCCATGCCCCCAAGGGCAAGCAGACTTTGTCTCTCCATTCCATGGAAATATATATATAGATACAGATATATATACATGTAAACACACACATGCATATACATATGTATATGGTTTTTGTAGTAGACAAGAGATCACTTCTTTACCACTCTTTGTTGATTCAGCTTATTCTCCATTTGAGAATGAAATTGTAATGCAAATAAATTAATAATGTGGAGTGCCAATTCCATTTTCCTCCCTCTTTGTTGTCAGGGAGACTTAGCTGACTCCAAGTTTTCCATTTTGAGGTCAGGGGCTTAGGCAGGAGCAAAGCCTCCCTCAGGGCTAGGCTCTGTTCTTGCATATTTAGGCTCCAAAGAACAAGATAGAAAAAAAACTTAAGTCTTCTAGATCTCCTACTCCCAACTGCTTCATGAGTGCTCTGAAAGGGCCTTGCCCTTTCCAATTCAAGTTAGCATTTCAGATTCAAAAGACCAGACAAATGCATGATTGTTCCATAGATATGTCTGCCTCAGTTGAATGTCATTACTGGAATGCTGTCAGAGTAGATATCCTGTAGTTTCTTTGAGACAGATGCATTCTGTCTGTGCCAAATATATTGGCAAACACACAAACACACACAAGTACACTCTCACGCCAATACATTTGTGGAGGGTTCCCAAGCAGCGTAGCTGCATGCAAATATGAAAGATAGCTGGAGAAGCAGGGCATTCAGTAATCCTGGGCAACCCCAACAGATGATTTTGTGTAGATCCTGACAAAGAGTGGACGGCAGTGAAATTCTCTGGGTCCCTCCACAGAAGTGGCACTGGCCTCTGTGAGAAAATAGCTTACAGTTGTAGAGCTCAGCGAGCGAGGTTTGGAGCACAGTGAAACTTGCACCTTCCCTTCAGCTAATGGGTTTCAGAGTGCTTTCAAGCTGAGTAAAATATTCACAGTCACAGACCTTTCAAGTTTCTTTTGTGCAAAAAATCACTTTGGTAATTTCCAGTAGGAGTAAACCAATATTTATGAAGAACAACCATGTGTTCTTAAATGAGTTGCTGCAACTCTATTTTTGCATGTGTTTGAATTTTGATAGGACGTGTTCTAAGTGGTCTTAGTTACCTCATTGGTGTTTGCCAGATGTTGTTTTTTGCATCCTGTTTCACATTTTTCAACTACTAATTAACTTTACTGAGGGACCAAACATCACGGGCTTCCTCCCACCCCAACTGCCCCACGTTATTTCATTATACCTCAATTTTTCACAGCTCTTTCTTCCCTCAGCATAATCATACGTTTGGCTATTGGCTTCTCTTCTCTTTCCTCACTTTCCCCTGAGTACCTGCACATTCCCTGGGTACAAAGAAAAAGCTCAAAGATTCTGAGCCAGCTCTGTGGCATATGGATCTGCCTTTCCTTCCAGTTTACAAGAAGCAGTTCAGCAGAAGAGCTTCAGCTGGTCTGAACTGTTGAAACTCCATTGCCCTTCAGTGGAGCTGCAATGGTGTATACCAGCATAACACCTGGTGGCCTTTAGCTTCTGCTTGTTTCTTCAGCTACTAAATGTTCAGGAGACCTGTACTAGGACATAGATGAAACAAGGACCATCATCTCTATAACAAAAATCTCGGGATCCATTTTAATGAAACAGACTGGTACATCACTGTGCTATTGTTATTAATCACACTGTCAATTAGGAGCTCGGTCCCACTCTTCCCCAGGTCCATCATAGAAGTCTCCTGTAAACCAGGATCAGACCCTTCCTGAGAATGGGAATAAATACCAGTCTAATTTTTCAGTCAGTCTTCAGCTCATGAATTCTAAGTAGTTTCAGTGATGTCAGTGGTAATGATTGTACAGTCAAGACTCCATCTGCAATGAACACAGATCCTACTAAGTATGCAGGGGTTCACTGAAAAGCAATTAATCTTCCTCACCAGAATTTTGCCTTTAAGTAGATGACTCAGCTTTTTTACAGAACTTAAGAACCAATGCTGTGCAAATAACAACTTTCATTTGTATTCGAAGGAAAACCAAAACCTACTTAATCCTCACTTTTTTTATAACCTACCTTGTTTCTTAACAAACCCTAACAAGGAAACAAATAAGCTACATAAATCATTTTTATGCTACTCATGTCCTTAACTTAAAATAGGTCTATTTATGTATCTATATATATGTTTGTGTATATATATATATATATATATTTAGTTATATTTGTCTATTTGTCTTTATGGATTGTGCATGTGCACCAGCCCACAGAGAAAGGAAATGGATGGATCACAGAAAAGGAAGGCGTAATTTCCATCAGCAATACAATGTAGATGTAAAATCTGTGGACTTCAGAGTGTTTTAGGGAAAAAAAGGACAGGACAGAACTTTTTGAAAGCATGTGTTTGGAGAAAGCTTAAAATTGTTATTTATTCCAAATATTTCACAGCCATTGAGGAAATACTGTATATTCCTTCTTTAGCTCCAACAAAGGTGAGAATGGTATAACCTAACTCCAGAGAAAAGAAATAGTTTATTGAAACAGCTTCTTTTTCTAAAGTGTCAGACCTCTGGCCATAGCTTACTTTGAATGGTACTTACAGACTGGATCTTTCTTGCTGTTACCTTTATGTAATATTTTGTTGTTTCTGACCGTGCTCGGGCATAGCAGTTAGGAGGACATGGTTGTGGATAAGCTGGTTCTGAGCTGCATGCTGATCACCACCGTATCTGAACATCCACTTCCGCTCTTTAGCAAAGTGACTGACACAAGTGGCTGCAGCACCAAGTCAGTCAAAAATCACAGGTTCTGTTGCCTTACCACAGAGGAACAAATGCATTCTAAAATAACCTCAGGAATGCACAGCTTTGTTATATTGTTTTCTTTTCTGTGCAAAAGATTTTTTTTTTTTCTCAATTACTTGGCCACAATAGAAACTAAACTTCTCTGTTAAGCTTTTTGCAAAGTATGTCTCATGAATAGTGAAGCATAGAGGCAGGATCAAATGCTTTATCTCTGGGAATACTTTTAGAAACAAAAAATAAAAGCACAAAAGTTTTGTGGGTTCTTCAATTTGCAAGCAGCATCCTGTAGAGCTATATTGCTCTACCTTGTTTGCAGCAAACAATAGAACATTAGAAATGCTCTGAGAAGGAAAGAGTTTTTAGTTTCTCAAACATCAGCATGGCTTTGACTAAGCAGAGGCAGGGCTCCTTTCAGTGGTTCTGTTTTACTGTGAACTGCTGGAGTTTATATTTTATGGATTTCCATTTAACATAAGTATACTAGCTATGTTACAAAGGGAATTTTATACCACACATAGGTGATTTCGTTTCTTTAAGAAGTGTTTGCTTACTAAAAAGAATACTGTGTTCAGTACATAGCTTCCACTCCACATTCCTGGCTCTTAGTCATACAAACTTCATAGTTCAGCATCCCTGCCTTATCTCCTAGAGGTCTTTTTTCAGCGGGAAGAGTAACTAGAGAGGTTATGTTCTGGTTTGAGGGAGAATACTCAGATCCTTCTTCTTAACTTTCACTTGTTCTCTGCTTTACAGTTAACACTTGGAAAAGTACAGGTATTTCAGAATGTTGTTTAACTTGAACATAATTGAGAAAAAAAAAATATTTTGATATCTGAGAGTTTGGAGAATGCAGAGATCAGTAGCTAAGAGTTGCTGATAGCCCAGACCACTTAGTATGTATGTTTTAAACCAAAAAAAAGGAGAAACTCCAATTAGGAAAAGAAGGCTCGAATTTTTCAAGTTAGTCTAAATAACTGTAAGAACTAGAAAGCTCAGCCTTAGTGAATATAGCAAATCAATTTCCACAAACCTCTGCTTTTACAGACAGTCCTGGTTACTACATCCAAACCCACAAACTCCTTTTCATTTAAATCATAACTATCAAATTGTATTTCACTTTTTTGATAAAACCACAATAAAATACATGTTCCTAACAAAAGGAAAAGCAGGCGGAGAATGAAGATAGAGCTAATTTTTACCACCTGGAATCACAGAACTCTTTCCTTATGAGATTTTTATGTGAGTCAGGGCCACTGAAGAAATAACAGTCCATAAAATTGAATCAACACTCATTAAATCCAGAAGGTGAATTTAGTTTACATGTAAAATAATCTACAAAATCAATGACCTACACAGTTTTCTATGGCTGTTTATGCTAACTGCATTCATGGTTAGAGGAAAATTTATCTCTGGGTAGGTCAATATAATTTCCTAGAAGTTAACTGAGCTACTCACATACTGAAATTGGTACTTTATGTTTTGAATGTTAGTGGTTCAAACTGTAGTTTGGAAAGTATTGGTAGCTACGACAAGGGTTTTCCATTTGCATCTTGCTGCTGTATCTCCTGGCCTACACAATTGATAAGAATAGCATCTGGTAGGACCCATCTGTGTCTCTGAGGTCTGAGCTTGCTGAGGAGTTGTAGTGCAGGAAAAGCCCCGGGGAGAGTTCTGGCTGACTCAGTCAGGAAATCAGCAGCGTTTGCTGCGATGTGAGTTCTGCATCCAGCACGTACACTATGGACACCATATATCCCCCTATATATATCCATGTAGCCAGGAGCCTACATCCACTGTACTGCAAGGTAGGGAAATCCCAAAGCTGTCCTCAGCTCATAGAGAAAATCTTCACAAGCTGGCAGAGGCTGTTCAGAAGTTCAGCCTTAAACTTTCACAGGGAAAGTATCTGTAAAATCAGTGGATGAAATGGACTGTTTTGTGATAGTATGGCATGCCAATATTTTTTAGAGTATCATGCATTTATACTGGCATTTTTCAGATGAGGACTGCAGAAGAAAAAAATATTAAACTGATGATATGAAAGCTTCTTCACTGATACATCTCTACGTTTCCATTGTCACCACTGTGTAATCTTGTGAGCTTCTAAATGCTTTCTGTGCCCTCTTTTCTTTTATTGCTCCTTAGGTGATCCAAAAAGTGTCTGAGTAATAGCCTGTGGTGCCCTGTGGTGATAAGGAGGTATGTGTATCTGTAACTTCATGATCTCTTCCTAAAGCAGAAATTACTACAAACCACTCCACACCAATGGTTTCGATGTCAGTATGGAACAAAAAGATGTGGGTCAAATTTTTCTTCACTTGTCAGTGTGAGGAATATCTATAAAGAAGAAAGCCCTTTGAAGGAAATGAGTAAAGTTATCAGCACTGGTGAATATAGACCATGCAAGCACATTCTCTCATTAAAATTTATTTTTAAACATGAAATGCCCAACATTCATCAAAGCTGATGTCAATTAATCTAATCACAGTATACAAAATATTTCAGTTGCTGACTGTATTGGCACATATGATTATGTGTGATTATTTTCTGCTGCCTCAGCACTGTGGCATAGTTTTTATGCATCCTTCTCCAACTTGCTTTTCGTTTCCTTGCTACTTACAAATTCTTTTAAACTAACATATTTCATCAGGTACCTCCCCTCCAAAGGAATTAATGTGCCTTTGGAGCAGCTGAGGCAATAGAATGAGAAGTAGGGCTCAACAAAGAGAATACATTGCAACCAACAAGAAGCCTGTATTGACAGGTTGCTCAGGGCTTTGGCCTACCAGATATGCTCCTTCTCTACTGCTTAATTATCCTCATGGAAATTTGCTTTTTTTATATCCAAAAAAACCCACTTCATTCTGATTTATGGTTGCTGTCTCTTATTCTGCCACTATTCACCTCAGCAAAGAGCCTGAGCCTCTGTAGGTCCTGGGGGCTGCAGGTTCCTGAAGCCATCCCACCTCCAGGTTGAACCAGTCCCACTCCCACAGCCTCTCCTCACAAGACAAGTGCTCTAGCCTCAGCCACCTCAGGGACTCTGCTGAACTGCAGTTTATAGACAACCTTCATGTACTCAGTGGCCCAGAGATGAACCCAGTATTCCAGAGACAGCCAAACAAATGCCTGGCAAAAAGGAATAACTGCTTTCCCCATTTGCTGGCTGTGCTCCGGCTGACACAGCCCAGGGCACTCAGCCTTCATCCCTGCCAGGATCCTGTTGGCTCACGTTCACCCAGGTGTGCCCCAGGACGTCAGTCCCTGCTCCACAGAGCTGCTCCCCAGCCAGGCAATCCCAGCCTGTTTCCTGTTGGGTGTTAGTCTGTCCCAGACACAGGGCAGGGCAGGTGTCCTGACTGAATTTCATAAAGTTTACTGTCAGTTCATTTCTCCCATCTAGCTCATTCTGAATGCAGCCCTGCCCTTGAGCATATTAGCTGCATCCCCTCACATGCCTTTCTCCTACAGGTGGTTGCAAACTTGATGAGGATAATTCTGTCTTCTTCTCCAGACCTAGGCCAGGGCCCCTGAGCAAGGCCCCTTGTAACCATTTACAAACCCTTGTGCATAACTTTTTTCCATTCATTCTTAATTGCAAGCTAAAATTGTTGCAAGTATTGCACAAAAAATCCTTGGACAGTAAATCTGTCCAAACATGATGTTTCCAGCAAACTTGTTGCAAGATGGTCTAAAGAAAATAAAATTAGCCTGCCAAGATATTTTGTAAGGCAACAGGAATTGATGGAGTAATTTTACACATTATTTTGGCATTTTCCTATCTGACAAATTTATGGGGCTGGTGAGAAGTGACTTAGATTTCATTTATGGCTCAGCTCTAAAGTACCTCTAGAAAAAAATATGGAGGAGTGTCAGCATGCCCAAAACAGAATTGAAGACAAAGAAGATAACATGCAAGTGGCAGGACACTGTTCCGGGAGAAAAAAATCACTCTGGTCTAAATGTATTTTTGTTTATCTTTGAGCCCAACCCTCTGATGCTCATGTGGCCCCAACTTCAGAGATTGTTAGCAGGGTATTTAATTGGAAAAAAGCAGAGTAAGAGGTTCTTTAAAGTTAGGATCTCTTTACACTACTAAAACACACACGCACAAAGAGGCAAAATGCCAAAAATGTCATATTTAAAGCACAAAAGATACAGAGCCAGAAATTCCCTGGCTTCATTAGAGGTGTGAATATTGCTATGTAGTTTTTACTCTGAGTTTTGGCTTGGTTCTCAGTTGTCATCTTTATTCATAAGCTCAGAAATTCTGCTGAGTGTGTCAATTGCCTCTGTTGCTGTGGCCAAATGTGTTTTCTTCTGGTTTAGAATATTTCTTGCAGATCCTCTCTCTGGCAATATGTTCTTGTTCTTTTGTGGGCTTGATTTTGCTAAAAGGATGGGACAGTCGACTTGAGAAAGACTCTTCCCCTTAACCTTTCCATAGTTTTCCATTTGCCATCTTGCATGCATGATTAACAGGTCAGCTGATACGAGAGTTTTTCTTTTTTTAATAGATCCAGTGAGAATTTTGTGATTTTGTCCAACTATTCCCACTTGAGTGTCTGTCATCTTCAGTGCAGCTCTCTGGGTTTGTATTCCATGAGATAAAGTGCTGTGTTAGAGATACCTGGCTACTCTGAGTAACTTGCTTTGTACACTTAACACAGCTTAAATTCCAGCAGACGCCAGCTTCAGAAATGGAAGCAGCAGAGCTGCATCAACCCAGCACTAAACCCAGGCTAATTAACCTCCCTGCAAAGCTCACCACACTACCTAAATCTTTACAGCATCTTAGGTCATGCCTTGTTTTTCCTCCTCTTGAATACATGGTGCGGCTGCTTGATGTCTGAGCAGCATTCTTGAGCATCACTACAGTGTGCCCCCACCACTTGTATGGAACTGGGAATTAATTCATGACCATTGTAATAAAGTTTCCCTTTCCTAAAGCCCTTTTCCTTTTGGCTCCAATGAGTCAGGGTACTTAGGCAGCAGGATAGACACACACTGAAGCTGTTTTCAAAAGCAAAACAAGAACAGCTCTGTTTCCTGTAGACTTGAATGGGAAAAGTACAACACCTCTTAGAGAGAGAGGTCCTACACAGCATGGCAAAACCACCTTTGAAGATGCTATCAGCACAACTTCTTCAGCTTGTACACTCTATCTACAAACATAATGATGATGAGAGAGAACTTTTGAAACCCACCTGAAAAGATGGCTCATATTGCTGCCTTTGTTCTGGTGTTTTGAAGAGTGTCATTGAATTTTGACATCCACCAGGGCAGAGGTAGCTCCTCTAGGTCACAGCACCCAGACAGGGTCCCAGAGGCCTCCCTTGCTCTGAGCACAACTGGTCCATCTCCCAAGCCAGATCCAAGCTGCTGTTAGTCCTGTTCCGGTGGTTCTTCCATGTGGAAAAAAACATATATATTTTGCTGTCATAAAATATTAAGTGCATAGCCTTAGCCAATGTCAATAATTTCTGGTTAATGTATATTTTTCCAGTTGTAAAGCAAAATGTAGCCATATACAACTAAGCCATTTTTATTGTTTACCTAAGGAGGCTCAGCTTTGAGACAAAATCTTGGCCCCGTGTTTATCCATCTTTCCATATAAAACATGCGAGGTTCCAAGAATTCGAGATTTTTTTGAAGACAAAGACATGGCTGGTGTAGATTTCTATTGTTCATTTAAATCAGTGGAGCTAATGTGACACTTGCTAGCTCGGGATCAAGCCTCCAGACTCAGTGGAGGATTTTACTAAAAAATTAGAAACAACAGATGCGTTACTGATGTATCTCCAAATTGCTTGTAAATAGGTGGCAGAAGTTAAAATAGTCATGATTTGCAGTGTCTGAGCTTAAGGTCCAGATACCCACTGCTATGTCAAAAGTAGGATAGGAGGAGAACAAAACTGGGGTGTCCAGCATGCTGATTGAAAAAAGAAAACATTACCAAGGAAAGGATTCAGGGAAAAGTGCAAAAGTGAAACACAGAAATGGCATAGGAATTTTGTGACCTTTGATCTGAGAGAGACTTATCATTGAAACAAGGCATTTAGCTGGCTTAGCAAGTACAATGCTGCAGTGGCAGAAGCAGCCTCCAGTTTTAACTGATTGTCACCTTTTTAAAAATGTTTAGGGTGAGCAGACAGAGTACTTCCTTAAATACTGCATAAGATACCATTTATCAAAAAGAAATAGGTGCCATTTGGCACCTGCTGTAATTGCTGTGATGGAAATAGTAATACATAAGTATCAGAAGAATGGGTGCCACATTTTTTAACAGCTCACAGCTATTTTATGTATTTCTAATGGGCAATGAATAAATGATGCAACATACATTTTACATATCTGTGAGGTAATGAATCTGAGATTAAATCATACATAATGATTCTTAGGTGCCAGATACATTTAATATACTGAAGGAGAAATTTATTTGATGTGAAGCATGAATATAATTACAAGTGTGTTGGAGAGTTTGTGGGAGTACTTTCTATACCAGTAGAAAATTATTTGGCTGTATCAGTAGACCCACCATAATACATGAAGAACTGACCCACAGACCTCACTCCAGCTGCTTAGGTCATCTTCTAAACCTCCAGTCTTTAAAATCAAGTACTAAATATCCTTGTTTTACTGATCCTGCCCCTGCTTGCTACTATAGTCTTCAACATGAGCCACTAAAAGACATATGAACACAGCTGAGCATAAATGAGTAGTGAGGAATTTAAAAATGAAATAATAAGTGATGAAAAAATTACTCAACCTTTTCCTGCAAAAGAACACCCCTCTCTTAATCAGGTAAAAGTGTTGTTCAAATAGTAAGAAAAAAATTCATTTTTTTCTTCCAAAGAAAATGTCTGATTTTTTTTACTCACTAGAAGGAAATGAGATAATCTTTAAATAATGGAATTCTTTTAGTCATTTTTTGAATCTTAAGGAGAAAGTACATTGTCTGCCAAGCAGACGAATCTTTCATCAAGGAATTTCAGATGTGATTTTTTTTTCTTAATGTAATAAGACACTATGCATTTTGTCCTCAGTTCTCTGTAAGAGATCTCAAAGAAGCAATTAATATCAAACTGAATGACTGACCAACCATCTGCCAATTCCAGCACATTCAATACAACTGATGCTTTATTCAAATACAGAGTACAGACTCTGCCACCAGAAGAATTGATTTAGGTCAGATGAGAAGGGAAGAATAATATGTAATTATACATACAGTGAGACCTGCTCATATAAGACATTTATGCAGTAAAAGTGTTTTTTCTGCTACAGTAAAGGAGAAAAGATAACAGGAAACTTTCAGTATATTGCAACATGTAAGATTCCAGGCAAGTCACACTGAATCTTTACTTGTCATGAAGTTGTCTGGTGAAGGGGAGGAGTTGCCTCATTACAGAAGGTTTTGCTGTTTAAACCCACATATTCAGAGATGGTAAAAGGATTAAATGCTCAAATCTGATTTATTTTGGTGGACTTGGGCAACATAATCCTCAGGCAACACTTAACTCTCATGTTTTGACATCACAGAAGGCAGCTGCAGGAACAGGAAGCTATCCAACAAAGGGAGAGGAAATCCTGGGTTGTTTGGTTCAATAGAATATAAATGAAGAAGACATTCTGAATAAGGAATCAAAGCTTGCAGAAGACATTTTGTGTCAGCTTCTGACCACTGATTTGGTGACAGCCTATAAATCAACTCCATAGTCAGCTGCAAAGCCATGTGAGGTTTTCTACAACCTTGGGATCTATGGGTCTGCATTATATTTTTCCTCAGTTGATTTGCTTAGATGCAGAGGGATGTGTTAGAATCTTTTCTGAAAATGAGGAGAAAAAACCTTCACATGTGTTAGCATTTCTCTATTTACACAGAAAATATCCTCAAGTCTACCTGCAGGATGTGAGGGGAAGTTAGAGGAAATGTGATTTCTCAAAGTAGGATTTTAGTGGCTGGTTGCACAGGTCCTAAATTTTGATAGAGAAAAAAAATCATAATAATGATCAAAATTAAAAAGGATTGTTCATTCCTAAGCTTTCTTTTTAAAATTTTTTTCTCTGTTAAAATAATGCTACTCTGCTACATGACATGGACAGAAATCAGAAAGGGTCACATCAACCAAGCTTATCTATACAGCATGGAATTCTGAAAACAGGCAAAAAGCACTCAAGCTTTCACAAAAGTGAAAGTGCTAGCCTGTTTATTCTTGAGACTCTTAGAACCTCTGCTTTGATATTGCACAGTCAGTCATTCAGAAGAAGTGGATTGTGAGTCACCAACAGCTCTATGATATCAGTAAGTTGCAGCTCAGGACATTTATGAGTAAACTTTGAAAACAGAACTTGCTTCTTGACCCAAACACTTGGGCCTTAGGATTAGCTAAGTACTTTCATTGTTCACCTATTGACTCCTGTGTGAAGCACCTATAGAAAACACACTATCTGCACAGTTCAGACATCATAGGTAGTCAGCGCTTTCTCCTGAAAAATACTTCTGAATTCAGCTATTCACACAGTGCATCCTTTGCCTTTAATAGCAATTGGAACTAATTAGCAGCATGTGAAAATAATTGCGAACAATTAAATCCCTGTTCATATAGCCAGGCCCATTGTAAAGCCAGTATAGTAGATATTTCTTGTAGTTGCTTATAGAAAACTTCTGGATTCATTTTTAATTACCTAGTAGTGCTTAAATCACACCTTTACCTGTTATGCTCTGTATTTCAAAGGTCAGTGAGGATCTATTTGTTTGTTTAAAATAAGGAAAATTAATTTACTTTAATTTTCAGTCTCATTGAGTTAATTTGGTGTGAAGGAAGGAAACTTTCTGCTTCTGAGGAAACATTAACTGCTTTTATGTAATCTGACACTCTTGCTCTATCTGCCATCTCTTAAAAATATTGCTGCTGACATTTGTCACCCTAGTGAGTGCAAGGAAGTGAAATTTAGTGAATTTAAAATAATTCAGATTCTTTAGCAAAAATTATGCCTGCTCCTTTTTTCTGCCACTACTGGGGAAAAGTGTAGCCTAGGGTCAAGCTTGTCTGCAGCCAAACTTTCTTCTTGTTAGAGGTTCTCCCTCTGTGCATTCCATCAAGCTGCACCTCCAAACTGGCCTGGAGATAATGACACTGTGGGAAAGTTGATTGGAGTTCTCGACATTAAACTTTGCTAGCCCTTGTGTGCAGCTGCTACAGAGAGAAGCTCTGCTTTGCCTTCCTCAGCCCCTTCCAGGGGCAGCTGTAGGATCTGAGCTTAACAACCTTGCTGTACTGGCAGTGATAGCTGTGATGGCTGCTTACAGGTGGTGAGGCAGTTCTGTTTCCCTGTATTTCTAGATACCATTTCCTTCTTCCTGTTGTTGCACACTTTATCTCAACAACACAGAGCATCAACAAGGCCAGGTTTTAGCCCAGTGTGCTGGTTCTTTATGCTGCCTTGCTTGGTTCTGCTCTGATACTGAGACCTGTCTGGACTGAAGGACAGCCCCTGTCCGAGCCAATCCACAGCACTTACATCCCAGAAGAATTTAGTCTTGAGGGGAAACAAGGGCACAGGCACGTCTTCTGTCTACTTCCACTTATATTAAGAAGTGAGATGAAAAACAAACAAATTTCTCTGTAGCAGTTTCTTTCCAGCAGCAGAGAGTTCTACGAAGATTTACTGATTCGGCTGCCTGCTGAGAGGAATAATATATGCAATGATCTCCCAGTAGATTTCTGCCCTAAAAAGTGTCTTTTCCATTTCATTCTTTTCATTATTGTGCCACCTAACATGAAAGCAGAAAGGACAAAAGTAATTCTTTTCAGAGACGTTTCTTACTGCAGATGTGAAACTCTTAGTGGCCCTTGTAAGTTAATACGCATTAAAATACATGATCAGACCCTCAGACCCTGAGTATCCCAGGAACAGATGGTGTATTGACTGCTAAGGGCTAATCTTCATTTAAGGTACTCTGATTGCAACTGAATCTAATGAAAAGGTATGATTCTCAAACCCCCTGCTGACTAAAATGGTCTGTTTTATTCCTGCTACTATACTTCTTTTTCCTTTTTTTCAAGATTGGGGAGATTAAAAGATGAATGAGATCTCAAAATTGAAAGACACCATGTAGCCTCATAAAAATTAGATTTTTATTTCTTCCTGATAGCACTGAAGTTAAAAATTATTAACTTTGTATTCCAATTCCCTTCTCTGGGTTTCCAAACGTGTTATTTCTTATGAATCTTTATTTAATAAAACATGAAAATCCTGTAACTCCTTCATTTTCAGTGAGGCTTAGTATTTTCTAATAATAAAAAATGTAAACCATTTTTACAAGATGCATAACTAAATACCTCTGTATTAATGCACACCAAATTGCATTATATATTTCTTAGAGCTGTGAGGTGTAAGATATAAATTTTTACTTTAAAAATATACAATTTATTTTAAAAAATATGATCGCTAGCAATGGTATTTATTTTATACTTAACAATTGTATTTAAGTAACACTGACTACTACTTCCTTTTATGGACTATTCCTCAGGATGCATTCTTATATTAGTATTTCCCATGCTTATAGGGTAGGTCTGTAAATGTTTTTAATGTTTTTTAATCCCTTTTTGGTCCTTCTACTTTACTTTGTTCTCTAATTTTTAACTAAGTATTTTAAATGGAACTTTTAAATATTTTTGATGCTTCTGTAAGGATTTGATCAAAAGTTTTTGCCAAACTTTGTGACTAGTAGAATAGTTTCAGTAGTGTTATTGCTATTTTTCTTTGATAAATTTATTGTTCACAAGAAATAAAAATTATGTCATTCTTGGGGCTATCCTGTTCAGGGCCAGAAGCTGGACTTTGATGATTTTTGTAGGTCCCTTCCAACTCAAGATATTCTATGATTCTATGTTAAAAAATATGTTTCTTAGTTCTTTACAAAGACTTCTTTGTATTTAATACAACAGAAATGCACATAATGACTTGGGTGAACTTGGTGATCCTGAATGTTCACTAAAACAAGGGAACATAAAAACCAGAATTGTTTCTATGGTTTATATGTAAAATGGATCTCTAGGTTGCAGTGAGAAAATAATAGCAATATTATTTCACCACAAAAGGAAATACCACTGTAGGAAATGAGCAACCATGCGACAAATGATAAAGTCAGTGCAGTTTTGCTGTAATGCAATTGTGAGGCTGAATACATTTTGAAATATTACTTTCTTTTATTTAATGGAATGTTGGGGTTACTGTTTCACAGTCAATATGACAGAAATGACTGTACAGGCTGTAGCTGTATATGATTTGAATATGCAAACATTCACCACTTTTCAGGCTTGGAAAAAAAAATATGAAAAAAAAATCAGGTGTCTTCTGAAGAAATATGTAAATGTAGAAAATGTAATACAACCTCTTTGCTGGTTCAGAATCTTTGTAAATTAAAAAAAAAAAAAATATGGATGCACTTTCCAATGAAGTACAGTTGTGTGTTCAGTCTCTTCTGTATTTAGATCAATAGGATTTGAGAAATGGGGAGAGAAGAAAAGGTAATTGCCCTTCAGTCTTACCTCACAACCCCTAGTCCATGTCTGAAACATAGTCTGCTGCTCCAGGAGCATTTCCAGGACTTCATGCAGTACCTGGCACTAGAGTGGCTTAGTTAGGATTCCAGTTTTCAGGGGTTTGTTGTAACAGTTGTGAACAGTAATGCTTGGGCTCATGTATCTTAGAGGTCTTTTCCAACCATAATGGTTCTATGATTCTGTAAAAGATCCCAGCTGACAGCTCTGTACAGTGAACTCTTCTTTAATTGCTCCACAGAAAATGTGCAGCAGCTGATGCACGGTCTCTGCACTTCAGAACCACCAACCTGCAGAACTGCCTGGGGGAGTAGGAGGAAGAATCTCATTTCTCTGCCTGTACCACCGCTGGGATTAAAGGTATTGACAGTCACCCTTGTGTAAAAGCCTTCTGTGTGCATAAAAGGAAAGCAAAGGGCTGAAGCAAAGGTACTAGAAATGATATATGCCTTAGCAAAGGTGCTTTTCAAGTGAAAGCAATTTGGCCTCAGTGTGAACAGTAGTAAATTACAGCACAACACCCTGCAAGAATGTTATAGTTAGCAGAAAGGTATTTATACGTGGATTTTTTAAACCCCAGGGAATTCAGAGTTAAGATTAAATTCACAAGCCGTCAAACACCTGAAAGTTAGAAAATTCATAATTAGGATCCACAAATTTACTTGGCTTGCTTCCATGGATGATAGCTGTCTTCCCAAATTCCCTTTCATCTCTTTTGTAGTAAATAGTATTTTTTTGATCAAGGATTTTTAAAATGCTTTAAGAAGTCAGCAAATTTGAAAACATTGTTCTTTACTTGCACAGAAAATTTGGGAAGGGATCAAAGTGTGTGTATGGTTTTGGTTTTGGCTGTCCCTTCTCTGTCCCTGAGTTGCTGATGAGCTAATAATATTGGAACATCAGGATGGATTGCTAGGAAATCACTAATCAACTCTGGATGTGTGAGCTTAATTCTGACTAATATATCCATTGAATCATGATGTATCTTGCTTTTTCATCATGATTTTGCCATGAGAGGGCAAAAAACCGAGGAACTGTTGGGCTTTGGTTTTGTCTCATAAATGATGAAAAATCTGCAAAAAAATCTAAATCTAAAAAACCTTTCAATTCCTGGAAGGTTCAGAACATTGTAATGATTATTACATTCTCTTTTTTACAAAACAACAAGCTGAGGGGAAATTATATCTTAGTCCTTGCTTTGAAACTGGACTTGTGGATGTGAGGAAATTGGGCAGGGCAAATTTTAGAATTAGGATAAAATTATTAGTAACTATGAAATCTGTGGATGAGGCATCATTAATGTATGGTGTTGAGGAGTATATAGGAATGAGGAATCTATTATGTGCGTTGAAAACACAACTATCATCCTTGCATAAATATTTCATGCAGTTTAGTGGTGAGCTTTCAGTTCCATTACCGGTGTGTTGTTTGAGAGTTACTAAGCCTGTATCTTTTGTACAAATCCCAAAGTAACAGAGGCACTGCAGAGCTCAGAGCAGAGCTTCCAGAAGCTTAACCAATGTCAGACTTCACTGATGCCCTTTCCAGTCATGTGCATCCTGCTAGCTTTGCTTCTGAATACAAGTCAAATATAGTGGTCTGTAGAAGTAATGCAGAAATACATTACCAGTGTTTGTTTTTAATTCTCCTTGTGACCTGGACATCTTATGAACAAATTTGGAAGCCTAATTAAAATAATGTGTTGAAAGCTGTCACTGGATTTGAACAGAGTGAAGAAGTAGTTACACCTTTTTCATTTAAAAACAAAGCAAGCTGGGAATCAGAGAGAAAAATAAAACCTTCTTTATTTGATGGCTCTCAGGGATTAAAATGAGTAAACAGTGGAGATGTTTGGAGAAGTCTCAGTTTTTCCATTCCTCCTCCTTGTGTATTGCAAATACTGTTACAAGAGAGCCACAGGTAATATTGGCTCTATGAAACAAATGGCTGGCAGTTTTTCAGGCAAGCAGCAGAGAATCCCTTGCACTGCTCTTGTCTGGAGAAGAAGACCAAAGTGTTTTCAGCAGCTCCCAGAGATAGCACTGTTTTGTTTTAGAGTCAGTACAGAGTATACCATTCCCTGCTTATCTACAACAAGCATCTGTTTAAAGATTACAATACTTTCTACAGAGCTGCAAAAATGTGTTGACACGTTGTAAGTTAAAGGGAGATGGAGCTCACAGGATAATCACACAGGATACTGCTCCCACTGGAGCCAAAAGCAAAGCTTGCTGTGACTTCATGCAGTTCAAGGATTCGGTCCCAGCTTCTGAAACAAATGCAGTGAAAAGACAAGGCAGAGAACAAAAGGGCTGTGTAGTAGCTGAGTACTGAGTCAAATACTTAAGACCCTGACCCTGGCCAGCCAGCAGTTCTTAACTGGGTTAAGGCCAATAGGTTTCCACCACTTCAGAGGAAAAGGAAATATGAATGTCAGAGTTTGGCTCTGTAGACTCCATAGTGATGTGAAAGCAGGTACATCATGATGCAGTTTGTTTGGCTGGGAGAGGACCCCTACAAACTCTCATGTCCCACAGCCACCAGCCTCTTGTCATTTTCTCACAGATGTGTCTATGTATTCATACTTCATTTTTTCTGAAACAAGGATTTCTTATTTAACATCATTAAAATAATGTGCAGAATCATGCATACACAGAAATATGCTGAGGAAGGAAATGTTCAGTGTGTGTTCTGTAACATGCAAGATTAACTATTGTCTTTTACTGGATTTATAAACACCCATTAAGGTTTTCCATTGTCTGATACTAGGATCTCCCATGCTTATATTTCTACAGACATATTGCAATGCAATTTGTGTTTCTCTGGTGATACTTTAACAGAATTAAGGCTTTGGATTGATTAAAAGTAATCTTGAGGAAAAATTTAATAGCTATTTTTTTTTCTTAAAGCACCAGGTTAAATTTTATGGCAATTAAGAGCTTGGTGTTTCGTATGTGTTGCTCCTTTAGAAATATCCATTGTCTTATATTTCCCCATTTCATCAGCTTTCTATTTTACATTTCTTTTGGTTTTGTAACCTTGCTTACCAAGAAGATAACTGGGAATGCAGGGAAAATTTCTCAGCAAAAGAGTATTCACCTCTTTTGAAGGGTTGTAGGAACAACGTTGGACAGATTTAGTAGTGCCTTTCAATCAATGCAGACATAATCTTCTTAGTGTGATCCAATTTGATTATGTGCATTTGTATTCTTGTGTGCTTTGAGAATACCTGTAGAGGTGCTTCCATAGGAGGTAAAGGTAAGCAGCAATGAGCCCTTTGTGAAGAGCCCATGTAATTTCCATGGATTAGTTTAAATAGGGAGCTCCTACCAGATACTACATGTCAGTTGTAGTTTGTTACATAAATATTCATAGGACAGAGATAATAGAAATGAAATCTCCCATATTTTATTTCTTTAGTCTTTATGCCTAAAGACATTGAAAGTAAAATCTATAAAAAATTGGACTGTACCCTTTTTCCAATTCACAACTGAATTATTTGTTCTCCTTCCAGCCAGGCCTAGACAAGCTCCCTAGTCATTTGTTCTCTCTTGAACTGAATTCCATGTGAGCAGTAAGACTCTGTCGCTCTCCTCTTGTGTCTGTGGGTCTGGGAAGGCTGATGCAGCTTCAGGAGAAGAACTGACAAATTCCTGATGGTAGCTTTGTAGGGTGCTGCTGAGCACGTCCCTGCCTCAGACACCAGTGTCCCACCCAGGAATTCCCCTCACGTGTGATTCCCCACTTGTTGGGGGAACACTGGAGGTAATGGCTGCTCCTCAGGATTTGGTACCTCCAGTGTGGCACATGTGGGCCACACATGTGAAGAGAGCGAGCCGTGGTTGATGGCAGTCACAGGTGAAGTGGTTTCCCTGGTGATCGTGATCCCAGTCGTGGGTTCTGAAATGCCTGACACAAATTAAGTATCCTTGTTATTTCCCTCTACAGCAAACAAGACTTTTTTCCTCCATGCTTGATAGAGAGGAACATAATTGAGAGAGATTAACATATTTACTGACTGAAGTAACAGAAATTTGGGTGACGGGGGTGGGGGCGGGAATTGTTGTGAATAACAGTAAATTATTACTTTCTTGACTGAAAATCAATGTAAGAATATACCTTGAATTTGTTAAGGCCTGTAAAATAGCAGATGCTCTTACTGAGGCTGCCACAAATGTTTTGTGAGACTTGCTTGTTCTGTTCAAGCAATACAGGTGTGAGGAAAGCAGACCATGTCCATCAGAAAGACAAAGAAAGGGGGCCTTCCCACTATTAAGGTCACAGTATTTAGTTTCTTGAGGTTTGTTTCATATCAGTTTGGGGGTTCCACTCCTAATGTGTCTGTCATAACTAATCACATAATTTAAAGTTTTAAGCCACTTAGGATATGGAATGGCAAAGGTCTTACAAAAGGATGACCAGCAATATATTAAACCCATCTTAATTACATTGTTTGAATCAGAACCACTTACATGTAAGCATTAGCTGGATAAGACAGCAAATTGCTGCTCTCTGTAAGTGTTAAACCAACCCTAGGAAATCTTGCACTGTTATGAAATTCTGTGATTTATATCAGCTATTAAGAAATATTAAAAGTCTTCCACTATGCAGAAGTGCACTATAGCTCGAGGGGATCTGGAGATGCTTGTATTGTGAAGTGATCCCTTATGAGAAAAGCTCTTCTTTACTTGACAGCTGCATTGTTCACCCCATGATATGCTTCCAAAATATTTCAAGTTGTGGATTAGCTGCACTGTTTTAATTACTAAATACAGGCTTTTTTAATCAACCATGCTTCTAATGCCTGAGGAATTTGCCCGATCCTCTGGTAAATGTTAAGTCTTTGTTAGCAAGAGGCATTTGAAGAATAGCTCAGTAGTCTGAAGGCTAAAGAAAATCCATAAAAAACAAAGATATATTTTCATTTTTCTAGTTCTGTATATGAACAAAAATGCTGATATGCTATAAACTATGTAGCCTTCTGCTATTTTTCTAACCCTTGGGGAATGCAGTGCAGAATGGACACTTGTTCACTTACTAAAATTTCTCTTCAGCTTCACAAAGACTTGGCTTCCCAGCTTGATGAAAACATTCTTAGGAGTTTATATATAGCACTGACTCTTTGAGCAGTATTGTTTAGCGACAATAATAACATTATTGTTTTAGTTTCTCAAAAGCTCCCTTCACAGCAGTAGATGAATAGTAGCAGACTAAATGCCACAGTATGCTCCAATGTGTTATACCATTTTCTTCTGTACCCACAATCATAGAAGATGCAGGTGTTTGCTTCCCTCAATAAATATTTTATATTGTTTTGTAATGTCTATGGGCATAAAAGTATTACTCCATGAACCACACCTTCACAAAATGTGAATACAGCTTCATGATTTGTAAAATAGAATGAAAACAGTGATTTTTGGAGCAAGTCCCAGCTGGTATCAATTAAATCAGATTTGTTGGAGTTGGTTTTTTCTTTTTTTCTTTCAAATGCCCCTATGTAGTTTCAGGGAAATATTTTGGCACAGTCATTTTATCCTGGCTTGGGGTTTGTCTGCCTAGAGAATTTGACAGCCCTTCCAGTGATATGAAGTCAATACAGAGGTTCAGCACTTTTTTGCCCACCCCATTAGGATGCTTTCATTTAGAAATAAACCTTTTTTCACTGCAGTTTGCAAAATAGAATATTTGAAGTGCTTTTAAAGATTTTTTTTCAACTTCAAACGTTAAGCCTAAACTTCCAGAGCACCTCTAGGCATATAAAAGAAAAGAGTCCTTGACTTGCTCAAGCAGTTTAACTGCATATTTGCTTGGTGTATATTTGTGGTCACATAACTCATTCGTGTAAAAGTAATTTATAAATCAGGGGATCTCTAGGTTTCTAATTTACTGTTCAGCACCCATTTGTGTAAAACTGCCATTTTGCTTAGCCAGAGCTGTGAGAAAACACCATTGTCCCAACCCCAGTTTTACATTATGCTCACAAATGTAGCATAACCTCATGTAATTGAGACAATCCCTTGTGACATGCTAAAATATAATATAATAGGCCAGGTGGTAAAAGTGGAATAATGAAGAAATGTAAGTAACTGTTGATGTCAAGATAGGGCTGATGTGAATGTTGTGCTCTGGCCAAATCCCAAATTAGAGCAGAAAACAGTCAGCTGAGATAGTACGGTTTGAAGCAGCATTCAAAATGTTAGAACACTGTAGCAATGTGCAAAAAGCTCACTAACTCACTCACTTTCAGAGGAACTGAGGATTATCAGCACCTCTGAAAGAGGCCCCTTCCTAAAGAAGTCAGAATGCATGAGAAAAAGAACTTTGCAGAAATCCCTCAGCAAGAACAGTGGTGCAATTTGCATCAGTCATAGCCATACTTTTACTAAATATTTGGTAAAACTCAAGCTGTTGAGAGTGCAGGCACATTCTTACAGCATTGCTCCAGAAACATTCAGGCAGATCATACAGATAAAAAAAAAATGAGTTGTACTTGTTTGATTGTGCTCAAAGGTACAGGATGTGCATTGGCTAAAAAATCACTGTGATTTTTTATGGCTAAAAAATCACTGTGATTTAATGCTTATCACACTTGACTTCTTGGGAACAGAGATATACTTGTATGTACAGATGGTCAAAATTCAGTTTTTTGTAAATTTTGACTTGAGCACAAAAATATTGGAGTTTCTTGTCCAGAATATTCCTGAAAGAAGAAAGGGAGAGTTTGTTATCTAGAAAAACAAGTGCTTTAAGAAAACTTTAAAAGAAAGAACTATGCTCCACAAAATGCAGATTTTTTTCCTGTTCCTCCCCTCCAGCCCCTATTTGCAAATATTTTGGGTTAATTAAAAATTTAATTTTTGATTTTTCTTTTGCATTTTTTGATGTTCAGGCTTGGAACACACCAAGTCCTTTGCCTGCTGTACTGACAGTATTATGAACACTGGAAGTTAGAGCAGCCCCTGGGGACAGTAATTTCTGCTGTTTTTCACTCAGTGTTTAGAAAGAACCCTGAGACCCAAAATGTTTGAGGTTTTGCTGCTTCTTTGGACTCACTCCTGTGCTAGTCTTCTAAGGGAGTGGCTTGAGGTTTCACATTCAAGTTTAGCATCAATCTTGCCATACGAAAAGTTCTCTAAGAGGCTAGTAAGCTTCTCTCTCATTGTTGAACAAGTTCAAAATCTGGCCCATAATATTTGATGGTATTTTGAGTATGAATGAGGTCAGGAATATTACTCAGGGTTTAGAATTTTTTTCACTTTGAGTTCAACAAATACAAGCTCTATCTCTTCAACACTCATTTTGTTCAAACTACTGAAGGTTAGATGATTTCTAATTTGCTACCAAAGTGATTTTGTCGGTGGAAATAACCAAATGCTTAACATGTTCAAATAGGCTCTAGCTGCAAGAGATAAGTCTTTGTAAGCATTGAAAAATTGAATCTCTTATTCAGCTATAACATATCCAAAGCATAACTCACTGAGATGAACTTGCCACATCCCTCTGTTTCCAAGTGGAATGACATGGCCAGCAAAGGACAGAAATATCTTTAAAAGGGGATGTTGGGACATGCAAGTTTTTCAGGTGGAAGAGACAAGTTAATGGTCAGGCACCCAAAGCTGTGTTTTTGTGTTGGGAAGGGAGAATACAAAGACACCTTAGAGGAAAGAGCAGTCTCCAATTATTATAATGCTGAACATGAGTTCAGCCTCTATTTATGTCAGTCATAACCAAGCAAGTTGTTCTTGGTCAGTTCTGTAGAGCAGACAAGGAGAAAGTGGAAGGAGATGTTGTCAAAGTAAAAAAATATGAAGATTACTGTATTTTCTTTCCCCTACCCATCACATAAAATCAAAAATTTCTGTAAGTCCAGGAACAGACTGAGATGGGAAGGGAAAGGAAGAATGCAACTGCACATGTATTTTAAAGAAAATTGAGACATTGAAGACATTGTAATTTGAGAAAATTCAATTGCAATTGATGTCAAAACCTTGATTTGCATTTATTCATGGCCATCAAGCAATTGCATATTTAAAAGCCACTCAAGTTTATGATTTGAGACAGAAAAGAATCAAGAAAGAAAATAAAAACTTCTCCCTCAAATTTTCTTACTGTCCACATGTGACCTAGTGTAAATCCTCAATGAATACTGGTTTGAAGTACAATGTGGTAGAGAAATGAACAAAACTGAATACAAGAATTCTCTAGTTCCAAATACATGCCTTTAAGGGAAAATCACTCAACTTAAACCACTCATTACTTTTTCTGTGTAATTGAAGAAATATTTACCTACCTCAAAGGAATTTATGGATTGGATCCTGACTCTGGTTTTATAGTCACATAAATGGAAATTTTAGCAATGAACATTTTGTCTAGTAAAAATACAGATTAAAAAAGAGTCTTTTTCCAAAAGAGCCTTTTGCAGGTGCAAAGCAGTAAGCATTAGTATTTCCTTAAGAGAATTTGACACCACATAAAATTGTAAGCAGTTGCCTATCTCTTCAGATTCCAAAGCCACTGTTAACAATGATGATACAAATAAAAGCTGGTTTACTTTGTGTCATGTTTAGACTGTTACCTCCATATGGAATTTTTTTAAAAAATATAACCTTAGCACAGCTATATTTTCACTACCTTGACAGTAGTGTCTGGATATGAAAAGAAATGCAATGTAAAGATATCAAAACAAAAGTTTGCATTCAAATCAGAATTAATGTGATGAGGTTCTGAGTTCCTTATCTTCTGAAATTTGATGTCAGAAGTACTGCTGACTTGAAGGCGCTTCAAACATCTGTCCATACCTGGTAAATTAGAAAAACAATCATAAGTTGTCACACTCTCAAGCTTTAGGAACCTAAACTGTCACATCCTTGTCCATTTGCTGCTTCCTCTCTTTCCTGCAAACCTTTACCATTCTGGTTCTTTGTCACAGGCCATGCCTGCTTTGCTGTACTTTTAGACACTTAGGATGGGATAAACAGAGACAGCTGCTCTGTGCTTGGAGTAGATAATTGTGTGCCTTGAAATTGTTATGTATCTATAACGCTTTATAGTCTATATCACTTTATATCTATGGAATCATAGGATCCAAGAATGGTTTGGGTTGGAAAGGACTTTAAAGATCATCTAGGTCCAAGCTTCCTGCTATAGGTAGGAACACCTCCCACTAGTTCGGGTTGCTCCATCCAGCCTGACCTTGAATACCTCCAGGAATGGAATAATAGTCACTACTCTGCCTCAAAGATTACTTTTTGCTGTTTTATGAATTGCTTTCTCTCTGATCTCTTGGTGTATTCCCTTTTCATGAAAAAGTTAAAAATTGAAATTCAAAATGCTTCCTTGCCCCAGACTTTATGCTACTGGCAAAGGAGGGAAGACTGTGTCAGTAACCTTGACGATGTTTTCAGTCAGACTTTTGAGCAAATCCAAACAAAATCACATAGGTCTCAACATAAAAAGCTTTAAAATATTGCCAATTCCCTCACAGGCCCAGTGCTAAAGTAAATTATTAGATTGCTTTGCACATTATAAATTATTGGGAAGGATATTTGCAAGAGTTCCTAACTTCTGATGTATTTAGTAGTACCAATCATGACCATAGCTCCCTTCCCTACATTTATCCCCTAAAATATAATCTAGTGCTACCAGACTGCTCTGTGCCAGCAGTTCTGTTACCATAGTGGTACAAGCAGCTGTGCTGTAACTTCAAGGAGGCCCAGAATCTGCTCTAAAATTTTTCTTCATTAAGAAGTCCAAAATGCAGAAGAACATAGCAGAATCCCTTGCTCGTATAAGCAGTGCAAATGCAGCTGATGGTTGCTTCACTTTCTGAGTTCCCTTATCTTTTACACCAGTGCACTTAATTGGAGATGTGGAAGCTTCAGCACCTTTGAAACAGCTGCAGTTTGTCCTTACGCCAGAAGATAAAACTACTCTGCTCTAAATGTCTAATTCTGTTCAGTTACAGTAAAACTGATGCTGAATTTGTAAAACTGATGCTGAATTTAGGGATTCTGGCTTTCAGGTTACTTAAAATAAAATTTAAATCATCTGATAAAGTTACATCAGCTATAACTTTTCTGGAGTCAAAATAAAAATATTTGAATGGCAGAAAGTGACACATTTTCTTTTAAAAGGTTTTTTGGGAATTCACCTTCTGTTCACACAGTCTGCCACACAGCATATACATCTCTTCCTGTTCATGATTTCTGTGGTTTATATGTGCATTGGTTAAAGTAATATCTTAAATAGCTTTTTATTTGTGTACTGTACTCCAAGTGGGACCATATGCAGCAAATCGTAGATGAAGTAATGGCAAAGTTTGTGTACACTTTCCTCCTGCCTTTCTGTCTCTGTTATAAAACAGCTCATTTTTGCTCAAGTTTACATGGCTACCATTAAAATCATCATGTTAAAATCAATTTTCTAAGAATTTACAAAATACTAACCATTTGTAAAAGCAGACACTAAGGATTCAGTAATTATACCACTAATTAAAAAGAAATCTCTCTCATGGAGCTGTAAATAATTCATTTTATGTAATAGGCCTGGGAAGAGTAAACTCTCCTTTTTAGGGGAAAGGAGTCAGAGTTTTCTCTAAATGTTATCAAGTCAAGGATAGAAAATACAATTAAAAATGACATTTTGATCATAATCCTCCTTTCTGATATGGTATATAAAAGAAAAGATATATTTAGTAATGGATCATTTCACAGAAAGGCTTAAAATGTCAATGCTGCTCATATTTTCTACCTTTGCTCTGTGTGTGTCGATAAGCACTTGTTCCATTTGCCACCTACACACTGATAAAGCTTTAAGCCCCCTTCTCCGGGTGAAAGGATAATCCAGTGGTTAGACTGAAATTTGAATGTGATGAGCAGCTTTGCCATGAACCTATATCTGGTCACCTGCCACAAATCCCTTACTGCCATATGCAAACAAAAGGCAGTAAATGTTGCAAGTTTAGCTATGTTCTGGTACTGTCTGGCTTGTGCAGACTTACCAGGCCTAGTTGGGTTGGTGAGACACCTTGCCTGGAGAGAGCCACCTTGAAAGGTGGGAACACTCAGTCTGGGGAACCAAGCTAACTCAAGTATGAAGTAAAACACATAAAATGACTTGCACAGGATTCTTTGCATCACCTGATTGATCTTCTATCATTTCTCTGTGCTTATTAGTGGGACTGACTCCTGAATGTTTCAGCATCTCATCTTCTTGACTCTACATGTCACTGTCTGCTTGCTAGACTGGTCCTGAGATTTTAGCTGGAATGGGATAACTAGGTTTCTGTCTGGATAAAACAACCAGCTACGTAGGGTTTGAACAAAGACCATTCCACTGAGCAGGAGGGTCTTCTGGTACTGGTCCTTGACCAGTCTGGTCAGTCCCCCACTGCCATTCCAGAAAGCAAGAGATGGTCAATGACCTCCTGCAACAGCATGCAGAGACTCACGCTTAGAGAAGCTTTAAAATGTATTTAAGATATCTCAGCCCAAAGGAGGGACCACAAAGGACCTGGAGGAGAGATGGGGTATTTATACCAATATTCCCAAAGCTGTGTCCCACAGGTCAGGAGGGTTCATGACTCTGATATTGGTCACCTAACAGGGATGTGGCGTTGCTTCCTCTGGAGGGGTTTGAAAACAGCATTGAAACTGTGATCTATACTAAGGTTCAAGGCAGGAAACTGACATACTGAGCACATGACAGGCAAATACTTTGCACCCAATGAACCATGGGCTAGAAATGCCTTTGACAGAGATAAAATGGAGGTGTGTGGGACAGCTGTGGCGCCAGGATTTGCAGTAAGGGACATGTACTGTGGGATTGACTGGGTGATGCTGGGTGTGGATAGGCAAAACAGTGACAACATGGGCTACTCTGGACACCTTGGCTAAGGCAAAGCACCCACCCATGGGTGGAAACCACAAAATGAGAAACTTACACACTTCAGTTCCCCAGTGTCAGAATGAATATTTCACTAACATGTGTGTTGCGAAATGACTATTTTAGAGACGCTTGGACATTATTAATGAGATTTGTGTAAGCAAGAACTAGATATGCAGTAGATAACTCTTGGTCCTTGAGTTAACAACATTTATACATTCTGCTAAACCAGGAAGGATTTAAACAACAGCGCAAGGTCAGAGTCCCTGTTTTGTTACTTTTTTCTCTTTGCTTTAGACCTAACAGCATCTGCTGCACTGCATCATCCTGCTAAACACATCAAAATAGTCAAGACAACACTTCTGAAAAAGCTGGCTGTCATTTCATACTAATTTCCTGACAGGAATGAAGCTAAATTGGTTAGAACATTTTTTTCTTTAAGGAGCATCAGCATTTGGCAAATAAGGATGCATAAAACTAATTGAATACAGTATACATTTCAGTAGAACAGGCTTGAATAGTTCCTGCACTAAATTACATATGTGGATCCTACTGTTTCATCTGAGATCATCTCAGCAGGGATGACTATGGAAATGCAAATTTACACTGCTGCTGAGTCCTTGCAGATTTTACACTGTGTGTCAATGATTCACTTAAGGATCTTGGCATGGTTTGTATTTTTTCTTAACATTTAGTAACTCAAACATTCTGCTCTCCAAATTAGATAAAATTATTTAAATAATAATAGTATTTTCAATATATGATCTGGGCCTCTTTTTGCTTGAAGCAAGAAGTTCCACATTTCCCTACTTCTCCTTTGTGCAAGGTATGAGTGTGTCGATCACTTCGTCTAAAATATGGAGGGGACTTTATGACAGTGTTCTTTCATAGAATGTTCATTTTTCTTATTATTTTCTAGTTTCCCAAAACCAGAGTCAACATGGTTGACAATGTTGCTGTTCGCACAAAATCCTACAGTTATTCTGCCATCTATTGTTTTTACAAAGCTTCCTTCAAATTCACTGGAACCTATGCCAAGGTGATGACTGATGAAGCATTCCCTGTATGGAGGTGTTAGATATCTTGTTAGACTGACTGATAGAATTGTTAAAAGATAGCCAAGTTCTTGCCTGTGCAAGCTGTTTTCACATAGTCTCACACAGACTATCACAGCCAGTCTGACTCCAAGTCTGTAACTATCCAAAACTGGCAAACTCCTAATTGCATTAACCCTTGTACTAAAGAAGAAGCAGTAAATGACCAAGACTGGCTTGATGAAGTTAGGAAAGAAACTACATCTCCTAATAAGATTATCTTGCTTTCCTCCATTAGAAAAAAATCGGCTCTACTGTAAGCATCAAAAGGAAAAAAACGTTACCATGAATTTCTTTGGTCCTTGACTTCACAGCCTAAGTTGGGAGGTTTTGCTTAAGCCTTACCAACAGTGGAGTCATTAAGAGGGCTTTTTGGTATTGCAGACTTCCTGGTATCCTATCACTGCACTTTTTTCCCTCATGGGAGGCACTGACAGCCTGACTCTACCCAGCCTTCATGGGACTGGGAGGAACTTCACGTCTGTGAAACTGCCGTCGCTCTGCCGCGCTCGCTCGAGCGTATTATTGGGAACTGAATGGACAGATAAGCACAACACTTAACAAGTCACAGGAGGGTAGGTACCCTAAGTGTAGAAAGTGTAGAAAACTGCGTAGAAAACTTGTAGCTAGGCTAGTCAAATTCACATTTTGGGATGTACCTGATTGGCAGGGGATTGTTATCTTTCTTCCAGTTTACAGTAAGACTCTGATACATGCTTCTCCGTCTGCTAAAATTCAGTTCTGGGACAAATTTAGGGATGTTTAAAACAAAGAAAACCCCAGTCATTCTGAAAAGTAAACTGCATTTGGAAGAATTCTCAGTATAAATTGATCTTTCTGCTACCTGTGCTCTTTAGTGCTGTTTCTGAGAGCAAAGATTTTTGGCAGACACATTGAAAGGGATAGCACGCTTGTGTGGCAGTGCTGAAGGTGCTTTTAGCTTGAAACTACTAGTATTCCTTGAAATGAGAGATTCGTGGGAAATGTGCTTGGAGACCAGAGCATGCTGCTCTGGTCTTCTTAGCTCAAGGGCTGTGTTTTCTTGTAGGTCAAAGAACAGAAGGAAGTCTAGTATGAGAGAATTTCTAGCCATCCCAAGAATAGTATGGGTTGGATATTCTCCAGCCAAACCATCCTTTTTCCTTTTATTTTCTATTTTGGTCAGAAAATGGTGACTCGTCACATCTGGAATGATTTGTGAAACTCTGTCAGTTTAGCAGACTGACAGAGAACTGTAAGGAGGTTTTCATCATTGGATGCTGTTTCCTAGCAGGAGGTTGTAGAGCCCAGCAACAGTCACTTCTTCAGCACCACAGGGCTTCTCTGGGGTTTTGTGGCTGTCAGGATCTCTCACAGGCATTTGGAGGCCAGAAGCCCAAGGAGCCTATGGTCCACTTGGAGTTTGGCCCACTGTTGTGCAGCAGCTGGGAGATCATGCCAGGAACCCCTCTCAGGGTTTTCATGCAGAGACTGTTGAAATTTTCCAGAAATAAACTGCCTTTTCTTTTTCTTAATGAAAAAATAGCTGTTTATATCTATACAAGAAACTTGCAGATAATTTGGGTGAAAAAGGGAGTCAACTCATTTTTTTCTTAAAATGACCTAAAATTAAATTTTTAAAAGACCAAACCCCACCACAAATCCTTAAACTGCAGAATTTCATTCTGCCCAGAACAATCCTGCTTTCATGTTTGGAAGAAAGAGAGGCTGAGACATTGTTTTCTAGTTTTTGATGGTGGTTCATGTAGAGAGCAGGACTTAAATAAGTCAACTTTAAATCCTGCTCTATGTGAGAACCCTGCTCTGGACACCTTAGCCAATGAGCAGGAATGCTGATTCCCGTATTTCTCATCTGCTGCCTCACTCGTGGAGTCTTGGGGCCCTGACTCCTGTTGCTACACTAGGAACTGGGCATTAAGGAAGATTCTGTCACAGTCTCCAGTTTCAGTGTCATTTTAGCTATTTTGACACAAAATATTTGGGAATTCTCCTATGGAAATAGGAAACTCTTGAAATGTCTGTATTTTTGTTCCAAAGAGGGAAAAAAAGAAGTCTAGAATTTCCTACAGAGAAGAAATTTCAGCTCTTAACACATTCTCCTCAGGAATATCCTTGCTAGAGGCCACAGCATTGCAGTTTTAGAAGCAATAGAAGCTGAGTAAAATAGCTGGAGGCAATCTGAAGTGTCTGTTTTGTGATGATTTGTGATGTCATTTTATTTATATCCAGGAACAGCAGAGTGCTAATGCTTTGACAGGCACAATCACAATAAGCTCTAGCTCTAATTGATGTAGGGATGCTGGCCTGCCTACAAATCATAAGAGGTGTGAGTTTTGGATGCAGTCATCTGTACTGCCAAACCTTACCCGCATGTTGTTCTGTTCTCTCACTGGGATTTTTCTACTGTTACTTCTATTAAAAAATAGCATTGCTCTCAGAAATTGCAGAAAGTGACGCCTGCCACCCCCTCCCCAACATCCCATTGTCACCTTTTCCTTCCGTAAATGTCTTGGAATAATTAGAGCCTTTTAACAAATCTGTTTATCAGTGAGTGACACTAGAGCCCTTCAACAGCAATTATTAGCAGGGGGACATTGATTAGCCAATCACCCACAGATTCTTTCCTTTCTCGAGCTTGGAAAATGATCATGGTGAGATTAAAATTACATTGAATATGCTGTTTGCTAAAGAACAGCCTTTTGACTCCATGGAATAAGAGTTGCCTCTTTCACTGTGCTGTCAAAGCTTGTCCTCTACACTCTCAAATTAGTATGAGTCATTTCTGAGAGCACTGAATATTTGTCTGCTAGTGAGGCTGCAGGTGTTGGGTGTTATTCCCAAAGACCTCTTCACATTCCATGCTTGCTGTTGTGTTCCCCAGCCCTGCCTTTCACTCTTTGCTTGTTTGACTGAAACATCCATTCAGTTCCTTGCTTGGCCTTTGTTGCAGGGAAGCATTGATCCAGGTCTTTTACAGTAACTTCTGACACTAGAGGTGCCTGCATGCTCTTTTTGAAAGCAACCACAAACTTGAAGGGAGAGGCTATTGTGTGCATTAGACCAGCTGAAACACTTGGAGAACGAAGTCTTCACACATGCAGACTTTTCTTCAGACATGAAGGAAAAGCATCAGGCAGACTCAAACTAAATAGTATTGCTCACGGCTAAAAAATCACCACTGTTATCATAATATAATGTTGTTTGTAAAGATGCCAGAGAAACAGAAAATTGAAAGCTGGGGAGGGGTACTTTAAATTTTTAGTGTTCTGCATGAGACAATTCCCCAGATTGAAATAATTTTGTTTGGCATTTTTCCTAGATTGGGACTTGCACAAATCTGACTCTGGAGTGAATATAATCACTTAGCAGAGTCACAAAAATATTTATCAGCTTGCATCTTTAGGATTGTCTTCCTCTCTCTTGCCTTCTTTCAGTCATCAGGACACTCCCTCAGCCCTGCAGTGCTTCGTTTTCCTTCCAGCCTGAAGGATGGTTCTCAGGTGTTTATTCACATGCATAATAATGTCTTATGTCTCAAAATATCAGGACCAAGCATGAGACTTTTCAGTCTGTAAATAAGAGCAAAATCTATTAGGTACGCAAGGAAGCAAGAATTCATCATTTAAACAATGTATTAGAAAGAGTGGGTACAAAAAGATGCTTGAAACTGTATCCTGCATTAAAAGGAAAACAGACCCTGTCATTTACTCATCAGAATTTACTTTTTTTTTTTCTCTCATGCAAGGAGTGGGCTTCACCACAAGGATCATACTAATTACATCTTAAACTTGTCTACCTCAAATATCACCCTTTAATCTACATGAATTATCCTAGTTCTCTCTGCAGATGGAGGAACAGAGACAGGCAGCTCCTGAGACTCATTCAACCCAACTCTCTTAAGAGAGAAAGAGTAGTCCTGTGTGAGTGGCTTGGATTGCCTTTCTTCAAGGTAGCTAAAGCCAGCTGAGATGAGCCCTATTTCCCAAAATGGAACCCTAGATTTTTCCCCATCCCCTCATCCTATCAATTGATACGTTTTTCTCAGAAGCACTAAAGGAAAAAAGAGTAGATATTGAGTCAGTTGGCAGGATCCCTGCAGGATGATGCTTCTCTTCTAATCATACATATATTAAAAAAAAAAAAGCTCCAGTTTAATATTGTACAATCTATAAAGAGTTCTCTACATTTGGCAGAAATAAAATATAAAACATTTATCCCTGAAAAGGAATAAATTGAAAAGGCCCCTGGAGCTGCAGCAATCAACACTTTTAACAGCTAAAGTGGTGTTGTAGGAGATGTGCTGTAAAACAGAGCCAGACTCTGTGCCTTTGCAATCCCATGTCTGTGGTGACTTTGATAAAGAAGGAAAAATGGAGATTGTTGTTCCACAAGGAGGTCTGGATAGCTTAATCCTGGGATTGCTAGTGGTAAATGCAATATGGTTGGAGAAATTTATAGTTGTACTAAAGCCTAGAGAGCGTTCTCCATGCTGATGGAACTAGTGGGACACAAGGAGACTTGTATTTTGCAGAATCAATCCCTTATTTATTGTTTTACTTAATAAAGAAACTGTTATGAGAGAAAATTAAATTTCAATACCAGTGAAAAGGACCAGAACAGTCCACTTTGGAGGACATCTTTAAGTTCCCAAAAGCATTTACCACAGGGTGGCCTGACTGCAAAGGGAGCTGGGGAGCAGTGGCCTTTCAAACTGTGTGGAGAGCCCCCGTGCAGAGCTCCTGTGTGATCTCTCCCAAGTGGATCCCATTCCCACCTATCCATGGGACTCTGCAAAAATGTTTCCAGTCAATACACAGTAACAACCTCTGCTGGAGAGAGGTGCAGTTTTCTAGATCCAATCAGAAGACTCTTTCCTCCATCCTTTATCAGAACTGGGGACTGATTCATTTCAGTACTTGAGTGGAGCCTACTCTGCCATCTCACAGGTGTTCAACCACTTTCCAGGAGCCTCAAAACCCACAAAAGTGATTTCTGGGTAAACCTTAATCTAGATGTTTTGAAGCAGCTGAGCTTTTTCTGGAAAATAAATAAATAAATAGGTTATTCTACTCTACCTTTGCATTTCTCTTTTCCTTAGAAAAGTCTGTAACTTCAACAATTAAACTGAGGCTTTCAAGAATAAATTTACCTAAAGCCACTTCTACAAATAGAAAGTAATTAGACTGTGGTCTTTGCTCCAGCCTTTGCCAGGAAGCCACTTCTTATGGTCATCTCCATGCAGGCAAACCCAAAACTGTCATACAGACATGTTCTGCAGCTGGATGGAGTGCTTGAACCATTTATGAGTTGTGGGCCAAATCTCATATTCAGTTGTTACCCCATGTCCCTCTATTCCCTCTGATTAATTTGATGTGGAAAGAATTGGAATTGATAGAAGCTCAACCTGTGCTTTCAAGCCAAGACTGCAGGCAGCTAAGCCAAAGCACATTGATTTAATGTATATTGATAAAGCAAATGTCTTGGTCCCAAAAATAAGTCGTGTGCTTAAATGAGCAAGACTAATAGGCTAAAGTCTGTGTGGCTCATTACAAACAATTGCACCTTATACTGGCAAAGCATGACTTTTAGGAATAAGAAATCCAAATTCTGGTAAGTAGACACCAATTTTATACTCAGTAATCATATAGCAACAGAAAAGGAAGAAAAATGCTATCCCATGAGATGTTCAGCACTAGTCCTGCTAAATTTCAAGCACTCTGATCCCACAAAATAAACAAATAAAATTAGTTGCAAGTCTGTGAGTAGTCACATGGAATTACCTCCATTACATTTCTCTCAAATGGATAATCGAACCTAAACTTGCAGCTTCTTTCTGGATGACACATTTCATCTATGTAATGGTCTGTCTGTGGAGGTGCTTAAAGTCTTCCAGAAGGCAAATCACCTATTCACAGGTACTGAATATGCTTCTAATTCTGGGTCCTCACTTAAATGCCTGGATTTGGGTGGAGATAAAGCCAACTATAGCCTTTTCAGGAGGATATAAAAAGCCAGCTGCACATATATATATTCAAGAGGCAAATCTCATGGTGTCCAAAGTAGGTGTAGAAAGCACAGTGACAGATCATGAGTGTATGTGACATGCCCTTGAAATTTCTCATCCAGAAACACGATCTGTTTCTGAAGAGGGGAATGGTGCTGGGCAGCAAGGCTGCAAAACTGCATGGCTGAAAGAAGCAGTTAAGCTGCTGTGTTGACTGAAAGGCATTTGGGAAAGAATGAAATGGGGATGCCTGGGTGTTAAGTGTGAAGTTTTACAATTGTAAGAGGAAGGAAAATAGACTCTGTAAATCTCTCCACTATGATGGAAACACATGTAAGGGGAGGTCAGTTTTCTGGAAGATGGTCATTTGAAACGCATTCTCTTCTCATTTGAACTTTACTTCCCCTTTGCTTCCTGAAATGAGTGAAGTTAGTTTCCTAAACTGAAGATGGGAAAAAAAGCTTTGAAAATCTCATGTCACATGAGTCCTTTCACTGGTAGATCTATTGTTATATAATCAATTATATATAGGAACAGAGTATAGGAACAGAGAAAAAAAATCAAACGGGGAAGAGACCCTTGGAAGTATTCTGATTAAACTATTGCTCATAAAAGGCTAGCAAAAAGTTTCAGAATTTCTAACTTCAAAATCTTTGTTGGCAGTACCATAAACTGTGTTCTTTGATTTTGGTCACTGTGGTTAGTGTAGAAACTGAAGAAAGAGAGATTTAAAAAAAAAAAAACTCTTTGATTTTCCTGTATTTTTATGCTCTTAGGTCTGACTGGCTCCCACTGTAAATTGAGACCTCTCTAAAGCGTTTTGTTAATGGGCCATGAGAAAGAAAATACAGATTTAGCACTCCCTCCTCTGCCTGTGTCTTTTGTTCCCATTTTAGAGGACTGACATTTCAGAGGGAGCTGAGAAAAGAGCTGTAATAGGGTCATTCCCATAACCTGTGCTGATGGGGGAGGCTCCTTCGCCTGGTCCCGCAGTACCTTTCATGCTGAAAGATAAAACGTAAACCTTTTTTACATCTTTTGCTGTACTCCATGAGACAGTACAAAGGACCCATACATTTAGGCTTCAAATAACTGTGTTTGCTAATACACAGGGCCCAGCTGCATACAAACTTCTGACGTTTGGGAAGAGTTGGAATACACCCATTTCTGCTGAATTTCAAATTGGCACTTCATGTATCTCTCAGAGAAGCAATAAGAGGAACATAAAGAAATGAGATATATGTTCCAGATCAGAATTTCCCTGTAATTAGGAATATTTCAAGTCCTCTTTTTCTATATCAGTTACATAAATTGGAAAAACTCGTCATAAGCAAAAGGCAAGAGATTTTCTATCTGCATGTGAGACATCATTTATCATTAGGAGCTATGAGAGCGTGACCATTAATTTTTTCTCAAGTCTCATATCTTGTGATTTCTAACTCACTTTTGTATTACATTTTTGAATGATAGTGTTCAATTCACTACTTAGGGATTGTTCCCAAACTCTTTAATATAATCCACATCCATATAAGATTGAAGGATCTGACTTATATTAAATCTACAGAAGAAGGGATATTCAAAGTTCTCTATTTTTTGAGTGTATCATTCATCTGTCGCATCAATGTGGTTCTGTACTGTAAGACTGTGCACTTATCTTGTCCATTCTAAATTACTTACATATCCTTGAAAAGCCAGGAAAAAAAATCAGAAGTAGTGAGCATTTTGTCATCAACTTCATGGAACTCAGAATTCAGCTTACAAAAAAAGGAGTTTTACTTTAGGGAAGTCTTTGCTCAGTCACCACAGAAAATTAAATATCACTTGTGAGAGGTTATGAAAATGATGCTTTCATTAGTTACACAAATGTTGATCAAAACTATTTTGATTTAATGGATGACTTAACTCTATGGATTTAAATGGAGATGCAGCAAGGTCAACCAGCTGTCAGATAAGAACCAGGTTCATTAAGTCTTAAGGGTGTCACTTCCACCAATTTTCCAGACGTTGCATTCTCCCATATCATTGCAGGGTGAATGAAAAGCTATAGGCAGCAGTAAATACTAGAAGAGAATATGATAAAGTAGAAGGAGGGTTAAGTGCAACCTTCCTGTGAGTTGTTTTCCTGCCATGCAGTGCTTTACCCTGCAATTGGTTTAGTCCACAGAATGTCAAGCAGTTGCAAGGCACATCTGTCAATTCTCCAACCAGTGTTTGCTCAATGCACGGTGTATGTGCAACCTGGCTCCCACGTACTGTCTGAGAAGGCACAATTGCATATGGACCTGAAATGTTGTTCACAGAGACCTTCAGTGGTCTGGCACCTTTGGGACCAGAATAAATCATCTGATATCCATGAACCACTTGTGTAGGGATTTGCTTCTGAGAACACTTTTGGTACTGGAGTTTCAGTTTTAAAATCTATCCCTGATCAGAAGTATGTTATGCAGTGTCTGCTACTTAGAGCAGTTGTGCACTGTATATGCTCCAGAGAACATTTGTATGCTTTTGGTATAGTTTAAAAACAGATTTGCAGAACAAAATACAATCCAGTAAACTCAGCAGTAACAACCTGGTTAATTTTTAGGTCTTAAATACTTATTCCATTTCTTAAAGTGAAAAGGCTTGCCTTGCTTCACTACGCCTTCCCTCATGGAGAAATGCTGTCATCCATAGGTGGTGATGTCTCTTAAGAGCTCTTTTAAATTAATTTATTACTATTTTTTGTAGGCACTGTAATTATTAGAGCATTTTATTGAGTATTTTTAACTTTTTATTCATTTAAATAGGAAGACAGAGTTTTCTTCTTGTTTATGCTGCTGTAGCTCCATTGTTTTTAGTGTTTCAGGAGACAGTACAATTTAGAGGATAATTGGACTTTTTTTTATATATAAGTTCATAATGAAGGTAATATAAAATTTCATTTCCATTTCCCTTATTCCCAAATAAGCTGTCATAAGAAAATGCATTTCAGACAAGTACCATTTGGTCATGGCATATCTTAATTCAAAATCTTGGATTTAAAGTGAAAAATAGTAACTGGAGGTGAGGTTTTTTTACTATTCCCCAGTATGTCGCTGTTCTGCAATGGACACATGTGGGTTTTTAACATTCTAGTCTGGACACCTGCAGCTATTTTCTCTGTTAACAACTTTCAAGGCTCCAAACCCTCAGCAAGCAGAAATGCCTGACTGCAGAGCTGTGTCCTTGCTGCCCAGCTGGGAAAAGCTCTGCTTGACTTTACCATCTGCCTCCCTCCAGCACTTCTAAGAACACCGTGCAGTGGGGTGGAGCGCTCTTCTGGGAAGAGTTAACACGAAATACATGGAACCTGAAAAGAATGAATTCACTGTGTGGCTGGGGGAGTGTGTGTGCATGAAATTCAAACCAAATGTCTTACAGAATTAAGACTG
The DNA here is from genome assembly GCA_013398275.1 of Promerops cafer. Taxonomy (NCBI): domain Eukaryota; kingdom Metazoa; phylum Chordata; class Aves; order Passeriformes; family Nectariniidae; genus Promerops; species Promerops cafer. Next base: position 858,766 of record VZSE01008498.1, on the reverse strand, counting down.
GTTCGCAGAGAGACCTCCTGTGTTAAGATTGTAAACTGAGCGTGTTCTGCCAACAGAAAGAGATCAAAAATGAATGTCATGGACCCTGTAGATACACAGTCACCAGGGAACTTGGTCATGTGTGAAGCTTCTGACACATAAGCACCCACATTGAAGTCAGTGCCCACGATTAAACTTCTTCCTGAACTGGGGCCTGGTTATGAATTACTGGGTTAGTTCTAATTCTTGCACCACAGGACTGTTTTTAATTTTAAATTCATTCATTAATGTTTATAAAGTGCACTGAGATCTTCCAACGTGCATGGCACTATTGAAATGTTAAGCATTGTTACAACTCATGTTTGCAAAAGCAGCTGAAGATGAATTTACTTTACATGGCCGTCAGTAATAGCTCACTTGGAACAGTTACACATTCTGTTGGGTAAATAACAGGACTGTTATAAATTGTAGCAGGGCTATGTTTACATAATAGACAGTAAGCACTCCAGAGGTACCATAACAGTCAGCTTGATAATAGGCATTTTGAAAATTATGTAAATACTTCTATATGTGAGGAAACAAAATGGCTGTAGGAGATAGAAAGCTGACAGTTACTAGTAAATACTGCATGTTTTCAATGTTTTCAGCATTTTAATCTTTTTATGCAAACACATCCATCCGTTAACCTATCATGGTGGCAGAGCAGAAAAGGGGTTGAGTTCCAGAGGCTGCCACTAATGTATGCACCAATGCTATTGGATGCACAATAGATGGACTGAACAGTGGGCTGCTGAGTTTGCAAGTCAGGCAGTGCTGCTAAATTTTTCAGGCACATTTGTTCCCCAGGACAACTTCCTCCATCTTCTCATCCCCCTTTTGGCTGTGTACCTTCACGTAAGCTTCCTCCCACACTTTAAGAAAAGCAGCCACTTCATTTCTGCCAAGCACGTTGTCTGTCCTCCAACTGCTCTGTGCATCAGGGGGAAAAGTCCTCCCAGCCTTGTTCTCTGTCTCTACAGCAGTTAGCTGGTTTCTTCTCCCTTGTCTTGCCTTAATCTCTAATATTCTGGGCAGTAAATTTCTGGTGAGGAATGCTGCTTTATGAAACGTTGTGAAACCGTGTCTGCCATATCCCATAACCATGCTGTTAATGGTTGTACTCAGTATGTGTGAGGGGAAATAACACCATAGTATTAACTGTAAGAAAGAAACCCTGTTCTTCACTGGAACAGTTCTGTGGGTGTTTGCAAAACCCTTTTTCAACAAAAGCACTGGAAAAGCATATTTTGATAAAAATAATTCATTTCAGAAAAGGAAAAGAGGGACGATATGAAAAAGGCATAATTTTAATTAAAATAAATAATTAGGAAAATTGTTATACAACCTTTTTATTCCCCAAAATATCCTGTCCAAAATGGTCATATCTATCTGTGGTTTTCCATAGCCTTGATGATACACCTACCATTGCATATTTCAAATTAGATATTTCCCCATAATTCTTCCACCACTTTAAGAAAAGTCACTCTGTATCATTCTCTTTGGTTTCCCTGTCTGTTANTTAAAAAAAAAAAAAAAAAAAAAAATCTTTAATAAATTTTTAAGATTAATTATTAAGAATAAGCTAAAAAACATTTAAAAACTTAAAACAAAACAAAACAACATTTTTAGTACCCAAAAATAACAAGCCTAAAGGCAGGAAAATTTGTCAGCAAGGAGTTCAATGATGCAATGGCTGTATGACAGTCCAGGAGAACTGTATTCTTAGTAAGAATCATTCTGGTCTTTCCATATTTATCTGGTTTCTGTTCCTTTGTAAGTCTGTGCGATTTGGACCCTCATGATGGTTTCCAGTGGGGCGAGCCACATGAGGTGCAGAAATCAAGCTGCCTTTTCCAATCTAAGTAGCACTCTGCAGGGACACAGCCTGCTTTTGTGGTTGCTGAGCTGCACAGGTCACCTGGTGCGTGCCAACCCTTCAGCCAGGCTCATACTGTGGGGGCACAGCAGAAAACCCTGTCACCAGTGGAGCAGTCCTCTGGTCCTCCTTGCCCTGACTGACACAGAGAATGTGATTCCTCCCATTGGGTCATCTGGGGTGATACTTGAGGAGAAAGAAGTGTGGTGAAGTGTGGTAAGGCACTTTGGTGGTGTAGCCCATTGACAAACTGGGATAAGTGTGTCAGTTCTTATTTTTTTTTAGCGGTAAGAAATGGAAACATTTTTGTTAGGGAGATTGGGCTGGGGAAATGCTTCACTCCACCAGAGGTCTTATACATCCAGTTTATTCATTAGGCATCTCCCTTAATCAGAGGATGAACCTGGACTGCAATTTTAATACACTCTTACAACTCAGTCTCAGGGTTTGCTCCTTGCTCCCTCCTCTCTGCCATGAAGCTCTCAAGACTCTTCCATTGCATCTAGAAGCCAGAAAAGCTCTGGAACAAAAAGGTCTTGGTGTGAGTTCAGTGTCAAAGCTGAGCAAGTGGAGCAGCTTTGAAGATGATATGATTTTCCATGTTCCTAATAAGGATTATTCAGATTTAGACTAAAACTTACTGTAGGGATTTGATTTGTTTTTTAACTTATTGTCCTTCAATAGTGTCTATGAGCTAAACAAATTTCTACTATTACTTAACTCAGTTGACTGTTTTAAAATCTGAGATAATACTTTGATCCAGATTTATCCATGATTTTATAAATATTTTACTTCCTTGAGAATTCTGTTACCAATTTACAAGTAATATCTCAGCGTTAGAGTACGTGGCAGAACTAGAGGTTTACAGTCAATAAGATGAAGCCCAGGGGAGGTGGGGAGTCTGGATTTCATTCTTATCTGTGTGTACAGAAACTGGGTTAAGATGAGGACATGCTCATAAGATTGATTTTCTTTTCCTGTAAATACAATGGAGGGATGAGTCTTTACAACCACAGAGAAACACACCCTGCCATAACAGGATCCCCACCCTGTCTCTGCTCAGTGCTTTCAATAAAAGCCCCATGCCATGGGCAATACAGATTAGTTTTAGATGAAGCAAATTGGAAAGGTTAAGGGGGGTGGGGATGTGTGTGTCCTCTTACAATGCTGTCCATTCTGGTTTTCTAGGAAAAGGCATAGGACATACATCTCATCTTATCCCAGCAATTGCTAAAATCTCTGTGTCTCATCAATATTCAGTCCCGCTGTGGGACTGGGACAGTTTCACTTTTCATTTGGAATGGTCCTATCTCTTCTCAGAAACATGATTTTAACTGAAATGTGGTGTTTACGGTATATCCTTTTCTCATTTATTTTGCAACATCGACTGCCATTAAAAAAAGACATTTACAGGAAATATTAGGGGGAAAGGCAAAAGTACAAGAATTTCCATCAGCAAGACACTCACTGGGAAAGAGAGAGACACACAGGCCAAAAAGGAAAAGAGATATTACTAAGCAAACCTAGATAACAGGGGCTGACATTATTCTTTCTAAAGTCAAAATGTCATGGGAGTAGAAAGGAATGATATGTATAGAATGATATTTTAACTGGGCTGATTTATGGTTGACTCACAAGAGTTGCGCAGAAACAACCCCAGTGACAGATAAAGTTTAATCAAGATAGAAGTCTTTCTCTTTCCCTCTTTATCCTTAAGACAAATCATTAGCCTAAACAGTGGCTCTTGCTTTCTTTTTTTGTTCAACCAGTAGGAGTAGCTGGATTGGAGAAAAAAATCTAATCTATAGACCAGGCTAAGTTCTTAAAATTTAGATTTTGGACAACATATTTGGGAGTGCTAATTGGGAGACAAACTGTTAGAGTTTTTTCTGGCAAGTCCTTTAAGGTCCAATCCAGCAATTCCAATCAGGTTGTTCTGAAGAGCAGTTTCTCATAACCAGAGAGTCTCAGTATCCAGTGAGGAGTGGGATTGGCTCATGCAAATTGCTTAAACGCTTCATCTGAATAAGAAAAAAAAAAATATTTCTGCTTGCTCTCTTCCTAATATCCTTTGTGTGATGATGATCTGATTGTAGCCCAAATTTTGCTTGTAGTATTTTGAGTTGGGAGTTTCAAATAGCCTAGGCAAGTCTGATATTTCTTGCTACTGCAGTGCAGGGTTAACTGGGAATCATAACTATTTTTATTAGCTTCAAAAATCTGGTCTTTTATTTTTCCATCTGTTATTAATTTCTTTTAAGAGATTTCATTTTCTGAGGTGTGAAAAAGGCAAACAGATTTTATTGTTTTTTTTTTCCTCTGCAAAACCTGATTAAAAAACATCTTTCTGCACAGAATACACTCAGCCTTTGACACTGTGGGTGTGGAACTCGTCTGAATCATGATGTGACAGGAGATAGATTTAGTACATAATTCAGATTTAGTACATAATTCACATTTTAGTAGGGAATGTATTTTTCTTTACAAACTATAGCTTCTCATAATTTTGGTGACAGCATTTGTCATCAAAAGAAGTGTATGCGTATGTGTATGTAATTCTACTGTGCTAGGGAACGTGTTACTTTATACTATCTAAAGGTACTGATGTCTGCATTGTAAAATCTGAAAAGAAAGTAAGTTATTGTGACACGGAGGGGCAGCTGAATAGCTAAGTACTGTCTTGCTTGCCAACCTGTACAAAGGCAGCAGGGCTGGTGTGCTGTGGGACTGGGTAGGACCCTGTGGTGGTGCTGCTTAGCTCCTCAGGTATCACCATCTCTCATTCCCTTTACTTCTTTCTGTATTGAGTACATCAGTTTCAAGCTTGGATATTTTGTTGTCTTCCTTTCAAGTTTTAGAGGCATTTAAATAAGTGACTTTTGAAGCTCTTTGGCCTAGTTGCAGGAATTATTCCTTAGAGGAAGACAGCCAGTAAAATACTCTAGAAACAAAAGAAGAAAATGAGAAAACCAGCCCCAATGGGAATGATTTACAGGCAATCTCGGTGAGATTAGCAACAGGAATAAAAGCCAAGTCCACAAAAGGAGAAATGAGATACTGATCTCTTTGCAAGAGACACTGTCCCAGAATTTAAGTCAGTTCAACTGAGCAGCAATAAACAAACAAACAAAAGCCAACAGAGCTTACAAAATTTGGGATCACACAAAGCTTAAAACCATTCTGAAAATCATATTAATACTAAGCCAACAGGAGAAACAGCAAAACTTTTGAGTGAGCTACTGCATGCCTCTTAAAAAATTGCCTCGCACCCCCCTGAAGATCCAACATGAATATACATTATGAGATTTCCTTAGTACTAGCTGACCATATCTTGGTATTTTGCAAAGTACTTTACATGCTGTGCATTGTTTCTGTTGGACTCTTTCTCGTAGTCAATGCCTGTATCTGCTCACCATCCTTATCCCTTCCTGAGAAACTTGTCCTCCAAATCCACACACTCAGGTCTGTTCTTGCAAGGTGGTTTGGAATCTTACACCAATTTTATTTTATTTTATTTTATTTTTAGTAAAATTAAAATTTCTAAGGATAATGTGTCATTTATGACAAAATTTGAATTGGAAAATGTGTTTCAGTTCCAGGAACTTGTGGTCCAAGTGTGAGAATAACATTGTTTCAGACTAGGTTTCAGTATCTCCCGCTAGAAAGAGATCACTGGTTTTCCACATTTAAGGCACGGCATCAGTTTTGGTGTCCTGATCTGTTAAAAGAATCTGACAATGGCATAGGAATAACAGGGAACATACTTTAGGCCTCTTTGTGTAAACTGTGAACATGAATGAATTATATATCAACAAACTGCAGTCAAGTCATCTAAAGCAGTATTTGGTGCAACACCATGATGGATATTTCTGAACTATCTTGTTCTGTTCCAGATCTGGGCCCTCTTTGCTGCACTTCACTCTGTTATGCAGCAGACATGACAAGTTCAGGCTTTGTAGATTTTGCCGAGGTCCACGTCTATTATGATCCAGATCAGATTTCTGTCCACACTAATAGTCACTGCCCACTGATTACTGCTGCAGCCAACTCTTGAAGAGTTCTAGCAGTTTGCCCAGTCCCTATTCACAATCACGTAGGCAAACGCTCCTTCAGTCTGTAAAAATAAAACAGATCCCCACTTTACAATCAGCACATCCATTTTATGTTTCAGGAACAGATTGTTCAGTGCAGCAAAGTGCTATTCATCATGGAGGCATTTCCCACACTACCAGCCAGGAGCTTTTAATTAGACTCCAGGGATTGTTGCTCCCTGGCCTGCATTTATAGCTCAAGGGTATGGTGGAGAGAAGTTCAGCCTGAGAAACCCAGGTGGCACCTCATGTTCACTGGCAGATCTGAAAGCCTCACCTTCAGGGCCAAAACCTGCACTGTCTTTGAGTCAGTTCTTACTTCTCTGTTGTCTGCATGCTTGACTTAGTTCAAAGAGAGTTACAACATAAGGCATAAAGGGACTCAAAATCCAGCTTTTTCTGGCTGAGTTGGAAAGGACTTTAGAGAACATCTGGTTCCAGCCCACCTGCCATGGGTAGGGAAGGCTCTTTCATGTAGTGGGGGAGAAAAAACAGAAATGCAAAAAGGTTAATTAAAAATTATTTGCTGTATGAAGCAGTTATATAATGTCCTAAAATCTAACATGGATAAGAAATCAAAACACGGAGTTCTTTTATGTTCAGGATGAAACTCTTACTGCTATCCGGTAGCTGGAATTGCTGTAAATCCATGTTGGAAGTGGGTTGAGATTATTTTAAAATGATTGGAAAAGGATAAAAATCAATGAAATACAATGGTTTGGAAAGTCTTTTCCTGAAGGAGAGATAAGCCTTTTAGGGTATGCATGACCCAGTGTTAATTCTACTGCTCTGATAAATGACCTTTTTTTGCTTCAGAGTCAAAGAGAGAGCCACTTTCTGGAGTGAATGGAGCTGGGTGAATCACATGGTCTATGGCAAGCTCTGGAGTGCTTAGCAAATGAAGTCATCCAGACAGGATTAAACACAGTTATGTCTCCGTAGCAGAGCCTTGTTTATGGAAAATGAGTTTGGGTGATTGGCTTAGCCTAAGCACATACTGTTCTTTTTTACCTAGGCACATAAGACTTTCTTCTGTCCCAGGCAGAAAATGAGTTTAGTTCATAGAGATGGAGCTTGGAAGAAGGAGGCTGGCCTATCTGTTCCTCTGATTTCCCATAGGCTTGGCAAGCTCCTTAATATATACGGCAGCCTCTCCTACTATTTTTTTCCTAATGAAATCCTACACTTTTTGAGGAGCCTGTGTCTTTTCCAAATGAAACCGCCAAGAAACACATGAAGCATGTATCAGCTGCAATTAGAAAATGGTGGTTTAAAATTATGTTGGTATTTTAAAGCATAAATATTCCTATTCATATGCATCTAAAATGCAAAAATGCACCAGCTGTGAGGTTTTTCCTTTACTTCAGCTTATGAAAAACTCCAGGGGATCAGGAAATTTAGAGCACAAGAATGGTTTATTTTTATACCTATTTCCCTTGTCATTTCCTTTTCCCATTCCAGTCCCTCTGAGAGGAACCAATTAACTTGAGACATTTTCCACATTCATTAGTATCTTCATTTAAAAAAAAAGGGCAGAATTTTTTCAAGACTTGTATCTTGTGCCCAGTAAACTGTGATAACATTTCCTGTCAGAGTGTAGTGAATAGCAAAACTGTTAGAGATATAAAATCTGTGAATTAATAAAACTGTTACATTTCGCATCTGCACCTGTATCAAAATGGAACAGACATCACTACAAAACTGCAGGTTAATAAATAAAATGTACTTTAAGAAAGCAGGGTAGTGGCCATAAATTAAAAGGTGATAGTCAATGCTGTTGGAGTTAGTTGCTGGAAAAGGACCTGGTTAGCACTTTTCAATAGAAGAACAAGGTGTTGTGACTCCAGCAAAATGCTTTAACATTATCAGGAAAATAAAGTCACCAAAATGTCACCTGGGCTACATGCCACAATCACAGAGATGGGGCTGCCCCATCTGGATGCTTCCTGGGGAGTCCTGGACCCACAGAGCCCCTTCTTCTGGTACTGGTGCATGTATACTCTTCTCCCTGTGCCTCCTCTCTTTTCTCCTGCCATTTAGTGGTGCCACAGCCACCCTGCCATGATCACAGCCAGAAGCACAGGCAGGTGATGGGGACAAGCACAGTACATGGAGGGGCAGGGAGAGCTGGTCCCTTACTATGTGTGGTCTTCTCACCTGATCTGGCTGGTTGGGGATATTGCTCTTGTCCCAGAAGGCTTCTTACATGTCTGCTTTGATTTGGGCCTGATGCTTTTTCCCTTGCTTCTTGGCCTCAATAGAAAAACAAGAGGTCAGTAATAGTGTAGGAGAGAATTACTTTTGCTGGTACATATCATTCCCTGCTGTTTATCACTGTATTTCTATGGCCATACCATTCCTTTCTGCATACCACCACATCATTGCATACCACTTTTTTATTAATGTTATTCCTAGGGAATACACTAGCAGGTTCTTTTCCGCTGCTCTTTTTTATTTTTTTACTACTGAGGGAGCTGGAATTGGCCCAAGCTGTCCAGCCAAAATTGCATATAATATTCAGAACTCCTCAGATTTCATAAGACCAAGGTAGGTGGTTCTTACAACCACTTTACTTCTTTGCTATGGAGACATGAAGTCCGGTGCAGATTTTTCCCATCCTTCAAAAATCAAACGTTGTAGGGTCAACATTAGGTACTGAACAATAGCATACCTTGGAGCAACTCCAGCAAATTTTTATTTTAGGGTTAGGAATTCCTGTGTATCAGCAGCACTTCATGCTACTCTCCATACTCTTTGCTTTTTGCCATGCTGAGCAAGTTGTCATGAAGTTATCGTTCTCACTAGCAACCCTTCTCTGACCCATTTACCACAAAGAACTCTACAGGCTCTTGCAGTGACAGTTGCCCAGCACAGACATGTCTGACACTATTTTTTGGTGAAGTTCCAGCAACTTGCTCTGTAATTCCTAGCTGAATCTTTTTTCCTATTATTGGGGTTTTAAAGTTGCCAAGCACAGACAGCATTTAAGACCTAGGTTTAGTGGCTAAAGTCAAATACAGTCAGTTCTGAAAGCAACTAGGGTCTAGTTGCTGCTTGAGTGAAATGACTGGGTCTTTGTAGCTCCATCTCAACTATTAAAATTAGAGAAAGAAAGAAGACACAAGGAAAATGAAAGCATTTCTGATGAAGCAAAACTGTCAACCCCAAAATAAAATGAAGGAACTTTTCATAATTCTTAATCTGATCTCCCCAAACCTGTCGTAAGATTAGAGAGGCTTTTTGGATAGAAGTCCTTAGTTCCCAAGCTCCTGTGTCTTCAAGACTTCACTCCAAAAATTCAGTGTGCTGCTATGTGAAGGATTAGTTTTCCTGACTAATTTATCAAGATTACTGCTGCATGCACAACTGCTTGCAAATTATTGTTTCTCTGGGGAAAAGAAAGACCCTCAGTTTTAGGGAAAGGGCTAGCATATGCATGGCAGTCTGTCGGTTCAGACATAGAAAAGAGATTTCTAAATGCAAAAATTTAATATGGGGAAATACAATAACTGAGTTCTTGGTAAACACAAAATGATATCACAAACAGCCCTGAATATAACCTCCATCTCTCACTCATATTTGCTGCTGTAGTTATCTGTTATCATGTTGCTTTATAGGCTTCATTACACATAGAAGATAAACCTCAGCCAAGTATCTCAAGTATATTTCAGAGTATGCAAGCACAATACCTTATAATAGAAAGTATTTCAGTTTCAGAGTGCTGAAAAATTCTCATGTTTAAGAATGGTATGTATAGGACAGTTCACCTCAGAAATTATGTTTAGCTTTTTAAAATAACATTTTTCTGATTTTAATCAGCTTAATTCTTCAGTCTCCTGTACTTAAAATACAGGAAACAAGAATTAGACAATGGATAAAAGAGCTCATAATAACTAAAACAAAATTTTCTACCATGAAGTCAGAGATCTGAACCTTGCAGGAATATCATAGTGCTCCATATATTTTCTGTGCACTAAGTATTTTTAAATACCATAAAGACTTTTAAAAATAAATACCTTAGATCATTATTCCTCCTAAAAATATTTTTAACAGACACAATTTTGGTTTTGGTTTCTATATTGTTGAAAAGAAAAAAATCAATTCTGATGTAGTGGAAACCAGAAAACAAAGCAAATTCTGCAGCATTCTTGTAGAAAAGTAAACAAACAAACCAAACCCACTGTAGGCAAAGATGTACTGAGCTATCAGATTGTAATGGCAGTGAAGGGAATCACAGTACACTAGAAAAGAGAAACTTCATATAAAGCCAGGTCAATCTCACTTCAGAAAATAAAAAAGATAACTAAAGCATGTGCATTGGCTTTACTTGTCCCTGCCACACATCTATGGATTTTTTGATTAAGGATATGGGAGGCTTTTACATTTTCATGTCTCTGCTACTGGCTTGAGGATATAAACTCTCTCCTTGTCAGCATACCACACATAAGAGATGGAAGCTTGCAAAAACAAATGCTGTGTCCTCAAGCCAAGCTTAGAGCTGTGCATTTCAGTGTTTTCCGTGGAGCTGGTTGAGCAGTACTCAGCCTGCTCTAGTCATTAGGGATACCTCTGCCTTTTCCACAGGTTGAGATGGAGTGATAGAGCCAGAGAACTTTACATGATGAAAAGTTGGATAATAATATTTGTGAATGTTTTCTAAACTGTTGAATAACAGCTGGGACTGTTATGATGGCACAGGTGCCTTTGCAGTGGAAAGGTCAGCAAAAAATTTTATCCACTGATTAGTGATAGAGTAGCTGCAGCTAAATTTTGTGAGCCTTTTGTCTAATGAATTTTGACTTCAGTGATATGATCATTGATCCAGCTCCTACTGAAGTCAACAAGAATCTTTCCATTGATATTCAAGAGAAACTGAATATAAATAGATCTACAAAGTCAGTAGTCTTTGGGAAATAGTTCCTTGGCTTCAGATGGAGAAAAATGAAGCCCAATAAGGCTGTAAATATTTCAGGATGGAGTTATATACTTCTGCTGGCACAGCAGACAGTTTCTTTTTATCTGGACATAAAGACTTCAGACAGCTTCTTGATTTTAGCTGGTTAGGACAGTTTTAAAGTTCACAAAATACTGCATTACAAGTGGCAGATATATTCCTCACATCTGTGGGTCAACAGTGGGAAGCTTTTGAGAGAGCTTGAAAGAACTTGCTGTTTGCCATGTTGATGGACATTCATTGATTTGCTGCATATTCTTGGGGGTTAATTGCAACTTTAGATGTAAGCATTTTGACACATCCATGGATCAGCAAAAACTCTGATGCAGCCTTTCTTGGAGTTATTGTGGGACTGATCTTGCATAGTGTGGATGATTGAGTTAGAGAAGCTGAGCCTCCTCCTTGTGCCTAAGATGATCCTTTAGAGAGCCATTTTCCATGTTTGCTGAAGTTCCCTGAAGAAATTAAATTTATGGACTAAGGCTATTACTAGAACTAGTGAGAGGGGGGTGGAAGAACCTCACAGACCTTCACATACAGAAAGTTCCTATGGGATTCAAGCTCTCCACCACAAGAACTTGTTAAGGGTGGGCCAAGAGCAAAGATGTGAACAGATCTCTGAAATCCTCAAAGGGACCAGAGGGAATTTAACTAAATGGACACTGAACTACCTACATCTGAAAATAAACACACTGTATGGGGAAATAGAAGTATGAGCATAGTGGGGATGAAAGAAAATTCAGTTTCCCCATTAGAAGGTCTGGTAATATGTCTTGTACTGACCAATGTTAATGAAGCAGACTGTATTTTCATTACTACCTGATAACTCTGGCCGTGCTAGTGTGTATGTGTGCATGTTAAGTCTGTGTGTGTGTGAAAGGACATTTTTTCTGTCTGTCTGCACCTTCTCTTCCCTTCAGTGGACAAATCTGGCAAGAGGCTACTGTCTTTACCTCTGCTTCTTCATGACCTCTCCTGAGAACACTGTACACAAAAGCTTTGCCCTGAAAATTTTTATAGCTCCACTAAAAATATTGTATACACACTTAAAAAGACATCTTATCAGAAAACAATTACGTGGAAGCCCTTTTTGAGTAAATTACTGTAGGAAAAACATATCCTTCCTCTCCTCACACAGCATCAACACATACCATTATTACGCATGTGTTCCTGTCAGGAGTCCAACCACGTATACTGCCACTATTGAAATGTCTGTACATTAGACAGTTACATACCTCAAGCAGCTTCAGAAACTGCAGGCAGATTTTAAGCACATTCTGTGCTTCGTCCTTATGGCCCAGTTCCTGTTACCCATCAAGCCTGTTTTAAAATAGGACGCGTTTTTGGTACTGCAAAGTCAACAGCGCTGGAAAGTTGGCAGGTAGGCTTGTTTAAACAACATTCCCAAGTAGTCTCCTGGCAGGTGTTTCCAGAGTACTTTGAGCACAATTCTTTGGATGGGAGATGTGCCAAAGTACATAGCAACAGGGAAAGAAGTGTTTTCCTTTTACCGCAGTTGGGACAGTGCAATGTTTTAGATGCTGTGCTGTGCATCCATTTTGGGAGCTTATTTTGGCACCGAGTCAGAACCTATACAATGGCAATATACACAGCATCTTCCTGCCTGTTTAATGCAAGTGACTTCCAAAATACCGACTGGTAGGTTATCTTCCTGGCAATGGGCCAGCCTCTGACATGCCTCTTGCACCAATCTAGTCTGTCCCGCTATATAGATACCTTTCACCTTGGAACTGCTTTCCATAGATTGTCATGCTGCAAGGGTTTGTGCAAGTTCAGAGCAAATGTTCATCTCATGGCTAGCCAAAAGTACAAAATGGGAAGGGCGGATGAGACAGTAGAGGGATCAGAGAAGCCTTGTCTGCCTGGCACTGATTTCTGTTACAGCCAAACCTTGCTTAATTGAAACCTGTCCTTTGGATTTGAAACACACATGACTGGTTTTATAATCCTTCTGGCAGCCTGTCCACTTCTCAGTATGTGTCCTGGACCTAAAATTACCCTCTATAATATCCCTGCAGAAATAGTCTCTTGGATATGTGTACTCTTACCTACATTTGTAAATGCCCTCTGACCTAAAATAGAAACAGGTATGTGGAAGAGTAAACAGACATCAAAGGCTAAAGGAAACATTAACTGAGGGGTAGGCTGGTTTGAAATTTAACCTTTAATGCTATACTGAAATAAGGCCTGTTCAAAGACATGGTCACAGCATGTTTGGTTGTTAAGCAAGTTCTTAGTAGTCTAACACCAGAGCTGCAGCTACAGGTGATCTGCACCCATGCAGCCTTGGTACAGGCTATGGAATGTGCTCTATAGCACAAAACTGTTTTCCAAAGTAAGGCCTGTAATCTAAAATCCAATTCTAGTTCTTAGCTGTAAAGAAAAAAAAAAAAAAAAAATGAAACTGGGTCAAACCAAAACACCTGTATTTTCCTGGATATGTAGAAGCCTAATGAAAAATTTTCAGATGTGACCTATTCCAATCACTTGAGAACCTTCCACCATTGAGGCAACTGTGTCAGCATCCATAGTGCCAGTTATTTCACTGGAGCTGTTGCTGGGCACGTGCCACCACTCCATACTGCCTCTGTACTCTCGCCCTTACTCTTCCCCATACTCACCCACCCCACTGGCTGTACTGTGAGCCAACAACACCTTCACCTCTCATTCCTAACTCTGCAAGCTGGCAGAGGGACAGAAACCTGCAGTACTCTGTAAGCTGCAAATGGCAATACTGTGTGGTAAATTCTACAGGAAGACAAGTAGAGTGGGTGGTAACATTTTTTCTGTTTCATTTTGTAAAAATCTTCATTTCCCTATTGAAATCGTCTGGCACAGAATTTTCAGGTTGTTGGAGCAGTCTGCCATCAAATCCAGCTGGCCTGGCTACAAAATATGTGGACCTTCCTTTGTGCTCTGTGACTGTCAACCTTCCTGTTTCAGAGCCTGTCCTGTTTCCACCCAAAATTCACCTTGACCTGAGTTAGAGGCAGGCTCTTCTCTAGGGGCTTGACTTTTCCAGTGAGTTGCGACTCCTCCTGTCTCCAAAATTAACTTCAAAGCTCTCCTCTTATTAATATTTTATATGTGACTATTTCCATTACTTTTCTTTGTCTTCTATGTGTAAGTAAAAGGGGGATCTTGGTTTTTTACATTTTATCTTACATAAGTTAGCGAGATTAGGTAGATGCTTACAGGCAGAGACTCTGTGGGATCAGGCCCTGTGCAAACACAACACAAACACAGGCAGCCTGGCATCAGACACCTCCTTGTCCAGATGTAGAGGGTGGATGAGCAGGGGAGCACGAGGACACAACTAAACACTGCGTGGTGACATGGTAGATCTGAGCAGCCCTGCTCTCCTTCCACTGTGACATTATGAGCATTGCAGCAAATGGAAGTTTTCAGCAGAATTTATGATAAAAACTGTCCGAAACAAAGCACAAGGGATTACTTCAAGGAAGCCCAGCACAGCAAGATTGTTAAATACTCTATTGTAGGGGAGAGCCTGCAGTATCTTCTTTCTAATAAGTTCTTAATAAATTGTTTCCCATTACTTTGTGTAATTACTGTTTTAATTATGAAACAAAGAAACATGAGACAAAGAAAATGTGCAATGGATCCAGGGGAATCAGCTATTCTATTCCTAGTTTTGGTGTTGGGCTTACAAAACTACTTCTCAGTGGTACACATTGTACACATTGAGTATAGAGTAATACTGAGGCATTACAGTGAGAGTAGCTAAATGTCCTTTTCTCTTGGTTTTTAGAATAACCTACTTATCAATCATTTAATATTCTCAGAGGGTGACATTTACTCTGATGCTGGCTCTGTCTCTGGGGAAGAGAGTAATCCAAGAAAATAAATACCAATGCCTTAAGTCTGGGTGAAGCAAAATTTGAGTGACTATTTCCAGAAATGTTTATAGTGCTTGCCAGTTTACATTGCTTAGATAAAAAATAGAGAGAATAATACTAGTATGGTTTGTAAAAAAAGAAAAAAAAGCTATGTTCTGAGATGTTATTGGAATCTTAAGCATTTCCAGGTGTTGTGCATGGCTTACAATAGTAAGGATAGACATTTTCCCAGCCTCTTTTTCCTTTTTGTTTTGACTTTTTCTTGTGAAGGATACTAGACTCACAAGCCTAAAGAATATTCATTTGTCCTGACACAGACTGTGTATGTTCCTGATGATTGGGCTTTTCCATTCTGATCAGTGATCATATTTCTTTTTTTACTTCATTCCTTTATGTTGGAGCTGTCTACCTTCTCCAGATAATGGAGCAAGACCATCACCATTTTCTAACCAAAAAAAACCCCAAAACAACTTAGTCCATTCAAGTGCATAAAGCACAGACATCAATGTGAACACAACACCACTTGCAGTGATGATAACACTTTTCAGACATACCAAAGTGGGCCAGATGTAGTCTAGTGACCTAAAAACCTCAGATTTACTTTATAAACCCTATAAATCTCTGGATTCCTCAACCAGAAGTTGGATTTGTTGTATCTAACTGATAGTCAGGCTGATAGACATGCCTGTTCAAGGGAATAAGGAAATTTTACTTCCCTAATAATTGTGACTGGGCATATATTTTCAAACAACTGGCCTTTAATTTCTGGGGTTTGCTGATAATTATTACTCTTAGCTAGGAAATGGTCCTGTTAGGGAAGGTGCAGGATGGCTGTCGCTTTTTAAAGGAAAATATTTAAACCTAGGTGAACTCAGAGATGTGCATCTGTCAAACGGTCTCTTGGAAATGGAGCTTTGGAAACAGAAATTTTCAGAGCTTTTCTAAAAGTCAGCGGACATTGCCTGTCATCCTCACTGGTAACTTTTGAAAGAGAAATGTTCCTGGATGTTTTTACTTCCCTTACAGTTCTGGATGTAATTTTACTCCAATGCTGGCATAGCTTTCTCTAGTGTGGGCAAAGGTCTTGCAACCAAATGGAATTTCTGTGAGTGTGGTTGCAAAATGCTTCTTCTAGAGAACCTGACAAAGAAAACACAGAAGAATGGGCTGAGTTATCGGTGTGGGGTTTTTTTTGCAAAGCATACTAATGCCTGTCACCCTCTTTGAATGGTCACTTCTGAAATTTGTGGGAGTTTATCTGTACCAATGCCAAATTACCAACTGGGATTCAGTATTAAATCAACTTTTCAGAATGCAAAGAAATCACATATTTTCCTCTGTTGGGTGAAAGGTGCATAACAGTAATTCAGTGGAGATTTTCCTGCAGAAAACAGAAAGCACTTAAAGCCTTGGAACAAAATGTTTTCTAAGACTAGCTGAATGGTTACCAGGCTGTTGATTTGGAGCCAGCTTTCAGATCCGTGTTTGTTTGGACCTGTATCTAGGCACGGCTGCTAAATCAGCTTACCACCACACCTCTGTGGAAGAGATCCTCCATCTAGTAACTCTCAGCAGCATTCAGTACTGCTGCAGCATTTAGCTGCCAGAGACCAGAGTATCAGTTCTGACACATCCCATTTCCTTTACTCACCTCAGTAACTGAAGTATGTCCAATGCTCTACCCTTTGGATTTTGTGACCAATTAATAAAGGGGATAGCAAATGTTAGCTGGCTGATTAGTTTGTTCCATTGCACGGAGGACAGTTTAGGAAATCCCAGCACATGCAGGAGAGGAATATGGAATAACAAAATTTAAATATAGGAAGAACAAGAAAGAAGTAGCACATTAGAATTGCCTGTTGGAAGGCAACTAATGTTCTAGTGAGACATGAGGACAAGAGAAGAAAGGCAAAAGAGACTCCAGATTCTTTGGAAGGGTGGTGTTGCCAGGACTCTTGGGGAAGGATTCTCAGTGGAGACACTCAGAGAAGACCATGGATGTAACATAGGCTGTTTTCTTACAGGCTGTTGTCTCCTGAGCTTTGTCAACATGACATCTCATTTTAACAGCTATTGTGTATGTGTTCTGTTCTGTGACACCACCCGGTTTTAACTATTCCGGGCCTGTTTTAAAAATAACTGGCAGAACTCAAGGATTTGTTTCGCAAATAAAAATCTGAGATTATCTTCAGATTTCAATATGCAAGTGAGAATGGCTATACTTGAAATGACCATTTCCTCATAATGTCTTTTATACCAGAGACAGCCAAACAATTTTCAATATTTTGTTTGAGAAGAAATATAATGGGAATAGCAATTCAACCTTTCCTTTTTATTTTTTGACCTGTTGTTAGTTCTGTGTTAATGCTCAGCTTCTAACTTGCTGAAAAGTAGCAACTGTATTTCCAATACATCATTGTGCTCTACATATTTTTTTTTCAGGAATATTGCAGCAAATAAATTCACTAATAGTATTCTTAGAAACTATGAATTTTAAATGCATATTAGGGTTCATCTGCAGAAAATATATTTTCAACTCATAAAACTTAATCTTTAGACAGGATAATCTCCATCATATTTCAGCATCCTAAATAATTCCATCTCAGCTCAAAATTATTGCCATGCAACTGAGTCACTGTAACAGACTACTGCCATGCTTTTAAACCAGTACCAAGCAGAGTCAAATTAGTTATTGCAAATAACCTCTAGTTGTATTCTGACAGAGAACAGGAAAAATACTCTGTGGTGAATGAATCCAAACCAGACTAACTCTCAGCCTTAGAATTTTAATTATTGAATATTTTTACCCAACTGTCTATAAAAGATGCAGTCACTGAACTTTGAAAAGCATATGCATTGAAAGAAAATTGGGAAGCGCTCACTATTTATTTCCAAAATTTTCATTTCATTGAAGTGCATGATTTGTTGCAAAATATTTACCAGTTCCATTAATGAGAGAAGGAGAGAAAAAAGAAAGGAAAGTGATACGACAGCTTCAAAATAGAAAATGGAGGTAGTGTTGACTGTCTTCGACCGAAGGATAAAGAAGACATTTCTCCTTCAGAGCAGGCTTCAACTGGTGCAGGAAACAATATACAGTGGAATTCATGTCATAACACTTCAGTCATCTGGAAAGTAGATGTTTGATTTAGTAGCTGCCTCAATATGCTCTGTAGCCAGCGGCAAGTAGGCACCTCCTGAAAATCCTCATCCACCTCAGATGGGTTGAATGCTCCTCCCCACTGGTTACAGACGAAGCATCAGTAACCAGCCCTATAGCTCAGACAGCTGCCTTTTGGTAGGTTAATGTCAAGTGAGATGAATCCTCCTTAGGGAAAGGCGAAAATTGCAGGTCAAAGTTTATTGTGTGCACGTTTGGATTTTGCCACAAGGGCCTCTGGCTGGTGAGGGACAAACATATCCATGACGTGGTTGTCCTGCTCCTGGAGTGGTTCTTGCTCTGTGAAACACAGCAGCCCTGGGTCTCGCAGCACTGGGAAAGAGCAGCTCAAGGAAAAATGGGCTCGCAGCTGAGCTGAGCACAAATGAGGAAAGGAAGCCATTTGTCATCTGTAGGCCTTAATGGAGAGCCACCTCCTATTAATTAGAGAAACACAGAAATTTAAAAAAAAAAAAAAAAAAAGAAAACAAGAAACTTACGTAATATGATCTCAGAGCTGGCTGATTTGCTAATGAAAAACACAGGGTGGAAAAAAAAAAGGCTGATAATGTGGAACAGTAGGGCATGACTGCTGATCTCATAGAAAAAACATGCGGAAAATACTATTCAAAACACTGGCAAAATGACTTCATGTGAAAGGCAGATTTCTTCTCTTCCAGTGGGCAGAATGTTCCAAAGGAACCTGCATGCGTCTGCATGTGTGCTTTTTCCATTAGCAGGCGTGCAGAAGGCTTGGGTATAGCGGAGTCAAATGGGCAGCGTTTGGTTCACACGGTGTGTGCGCTTTTGTCCCCGATTAGGGCACTGTTAGATTGTATCTGAGACACCTCCCGCTTCAGCCCTGCATGTAAGGCCAGGAGGTTTCAACGGTTTGGGGAGCAGAAGAAAGTTTCTTACCAGATGCAGTCATTCACCTCTAGCTCTCCAGACTCAAATGGTTAGAAAAGCAGAACTAGCAGCAGGACATACCCAGTCCCTGCTTCTTAAAACTGGAGTCTGGAGCATGGGCAAATGGTCCAAGGCACTCCCTACTACTCTCATTTAAACATGTAACATGTACAATTTTTATTATTTTGTCAGTTGTGAATGACTGAAGGAATAGGCATTGGTTCACACAGAACAAAAAAACCCCTCTCCCTTCATGATACTATAAAAAAATTAAAATTTACCAGGCAAAACTTCCCTTCTCTTTCACATACTGCAAAAAGGGTTTAAGGCTTTAGGAAGAGATAGTTTGCTATGCTAAA
Source organism: Promerops cafer (assembly GCA_013398275.1). Lineage (NCBI taxonomy): Eukaryota > Metazoa > Chordata > Aves > Passeriformes > Nectariniidae > Promerops > Promerops cafer. The sequence continues at coordinate 839,521 of VZSE01008498.1, read as the reverse complement.
AATAAATGAAGTCCAGTATTTTGCATGAAATGTGGTGTTCAAAATCATTTGTATTTACTAAAATTTTAGGAGGGATTTCTTTAAGTGCTTATGAATTTCCACTCCTACTATTACACACTCAAGCACTACACTCTTTTGCTTTTATTGGCAGGAAAAGGAGTTTGACAGGGGCTGATCAGAGACTTGAGAAACAAAATTGTTTGCCTCTGTTTCTCATGCTGTTTTTCCTTCCGTCACAAAATCTATAATAAGCCTGGACATTGAATGAGATTCCATACAAGCTGAAAAATGAACCCAGACGTCCCTTTGGAGATGAACATGGTCCTCTCCTGAACAGACATCTCTCCATCACTTCCCTGGAGGTAAATGTGCCATATCAGCACTACGTGTGTGAGCACAGCCTCTGTCACCCCCTTCCTTCCTAGCAAACCTATGTTTCTCATCAGTGTATTTTTGGAAACATCTGAGTGAAGACAAAACTGAAGTTTTAACCTATGCCAAATAATAAAAAAAAAAAAGTGTCAAGTCCTTTACCCTGGGTACTAGGTGCTTGTTTGTGCATTGGTGTATTATTTTGTCTTTAGTTACCAGCTTCTCTGACACCTGGTGTTATGACACTTTCTAATTCATTGACAAGTGCAGTGGCAAAAGGAATTCTTTTATTGCTCATAACTCTTGCATGCACTGTCTTGCCTTAGTAGTGTTATTGTCTGGATTAAACTAGTCTGCTTCAGGTAAAATCTATTAGGAGCACCCAGTTTTAGGCAACTGTATTTTTGTTTAGTCAGGCACTGAGCTGACTCAGATGTAGCTTACACTGGCTTTGGGTTCTTTTTAAAGAGCTGTGCTGATGTCATGGCAACTGACCCAGGCTAAGAGAGGCAGGCGGGGCATTACTAAATGAGGCTTTGAGATTTTCAGTACAGTTCACTGAAGAACAACCTGACATCCATATACATATACGTGGCACTCAATTGGGATTTTGAAGGGTTTTTTTGGTTAAGAAAATGTTTTTGCATAATTTCTGACCTTAGGCAAAACAGCCTTGGCATTTGCAAAGGCTCTAAAGATTGTTAATATTTGACTAGTCCCTATAACTTCAGCAAATCAAGCATCAAGTGTCACAGGGGATATGGAGTCTAACAGGAGTTTATATTTTTGTTATTCATGTAGGAAACATACATTATTCTGAGTCATTGCATTTACTAAGGATAGATCTAAGAGCTGCAATAGCCCACAACAGAAATAAGCAAGATGGATAGGAAAACCAAAGATGGCACACAGGTATTCTTTCATGCTGTGTGGTCTAGAGGTAGTAGCAACATCATAGAAGAGAGATCTGTAAAAAGCAACACCTCCCTGCTTCTGTTTTAATTTAAACTGCACCAGAAACCATTGCCTCATAAAGAATTGAAATAACCATCAGTAAAACACTCTATCTTGGAGGTGCAACACGTCCTGGATTTCTGGTGATCTCTTACTAGGCACGTTTTAATCTCTATTTCGGGAGAAGAAAATTACATCCTGATGCAACCCTTTCAGATAGGTTGCTGCCACCTACACAGAGCACTGGGCAAAAGACTATTACCTAGATAAGGGGAGCTTTGTAATGTAAATTGTGCCCCACATTTTCTTCTAATACAATTTTCTTCACACTCTCTCTCTTTCATTTTTAAAACAGCTGAAAATTTGTCATGTGCCTTAATGTAGGGCTGAAATCTTAATCCTAGTTTTATGAGGTCTATTAAACTGATACGTACTGTGCTATGTGGGAATTAATCCCAGGTGACCTCCAGGAAAGCCTGGTGTCTCTAGTTCTCAAGTGATTGTCTCCTGTGCATGTGATCTGTGTGTTTTCCTGTGTGTACAGTGTATTGTGTATTTCAATTTAATGAGATAACGACAAGTGGAACGTGCACTCTTAATCAGTTCAAATGATAGTATTTCCTAACCCACATCACCAAGAAAGGCTCACAGCTGTTCAGGCTCATTCCAGTGAGAAATAGCTTTCAAAAAAAAATGAACCATAAAAAATAGTAGAAATCAAAATGTAATTAGAGTTAACTAGTAATCTTTCTGTCTTAATTACAGCATTGCAATTGTCCTTGCTTCAGAGAGAGAACTCCTGAGAGAATTTTGGCCCCTGGATTGTTTAGAGGAAAAAAACAAAACCCTGTAATTTTTTTCTCTCTTGTGTGGTTTCTTCCTTTATCTGTGGTATGGGAGTGACAAAGAGAAACTGAGTATTTCTGAAAGCTTATGGAAGAACTGGGCAAAGTTTAAGAGATCATCCTCCACATCGCTGCAGAAATTAGTGATTTATCTTTTTCAAGGAAAACTGCTGAAAAAGTACTGGAAACTACTTTCATGAAGTAGGGTGTATTACTTCATGTATTTTGAACTTGGTGAATTGTACATATTTCTCCAAATTAGATCTACCTCCCTCTTTGCTCCTCACCCTTCATATCCCCTTTCCAGGACATGTTTCTCTAGTGCCTGTTTTGCCCCTTGTTAGACTGTCCATATTCTGAACAAAGTTCTTTTTTTTTTTCCCTTTTCATCTTCTCTCCTCTTACCTTGTCTTTCCTATAATGAGCTGTTTAATCCCACAGGCTTTCTAGAAGAGAATGTTGTGGGTATACTCTGACTGTCTTCTCAAGGCCTTGTCCTTCCACCTCAGATGTCTCTCTGCTCACTAGAACCCTTCTGCTGCTTCATTTGATTGTCAGGGTGGGATTCACTCAGGTGTCCAGAAACCTTCCAATGCTTATGGTATTCCCTAAGGCTTTCAGTGTCTGTCTTGAAATCTTTCATAGGACCTGTGTCATTTTGAGCCTGTCACGACTATGTTTAGGTATTTGCTCTCTCTTAAACCCTCTTGCTCTTCTCTGGCATAGCAACTTGTTCTCTGTGAAAAATACACAGTCTGTAGGCACAAGACAGCTTGTCAAATGTCTCCTCTCTGGCATATCTATTTCCTGGGAAGCTCCAGCTGTTGCTTCCCTTGAAACTTTTTTGCACAGTATCAACTTCCAGTACTGAAAGAGTTCTAGAAAAATGAGCAAGTCACTCAGTCACGTCAAGGTTTATCCCTTGATAAACCACATCTACCAGCAGGATATTGAAGAAAGACAGACAAATTATCACCCACACTTGAATCTACATCCCGATTTATATCACTATATATTATCATAGGAGGCTTGACAGAAGGAAATGCATTCAGGATTTTATCCCACTTGTAGCACTAAATCCTTATTTCTCAGATTGTGATTTTCCCTTGCTAGTCTCTGATAACTCTTCTTTTTATGTTTCCCACATGAGTTCCTGTGAAAATGCAGCTCAGTCAGGTGTTTTGGGTGCAAATCTGAAAGACTGAACAAGTGCAACATGGGCTCAGAGTCTGATAACATTTTATTTTCCCAAAGCACTGCTCCATACAGAGCCTGAAGAGTAACTGTGAAGCTCAGAAGAACTTCAGACAAATAGGGCTTTGAAAATGGTGGCAATAGCTTCATTTTTCACCCACTAATGTCTTTCAAAACCCCACTTAACATAATTCTTCCACGAATTTGGCTGAATATTTGACCTTATCTGTCAGATTATGAAACAAATTACAGAAAATGCAATGTTTTTCTAAGAAATTAATCCAATGTAACCATAGACTGTGTCTGGTCAGTCTAGAATCTTGTCATCCTGGGATTTTATTATGTACAAGTATTACTGGAAGGAGTCTAAAGAACTGACCCTTGCAACCCTTTCTTTATGGGAAAAAAAAAATCCAGAAAACATGAGTTTGCTGAGAGGGTTGAATGATTTTTCTTAAAGACATTCTTCAGTGAGGTGGGAAAGCATCTATCTGAAAATCAGTTCTTTTGCCAAATTTTGAATGTCCTCCTCAACATGTTTGTAATGACAGGCTGGGAAATCTGTGGGCAGTTGTTACCAGCAGTAGTTTTGCCTAATTTCTTCTCAACAACAACGACAAAAACAAAAAACAAAAAAAAAAAAAAACACCCCACCAAAAAACAAACAAACAAAAAAACCCCACGGTCCATTTTAGCCTACTTTCCTGCTTTCAGACACAATAAACAGTTTGATGTACATTAAGATAATGAACACTGACAATTATTTAATTTTGTTAGCCAGGTATGTACTCTTAGCCAGGTGTGTAACATTGTTCTTGTACTTGCGTGTGTGACAGGATTCCCTCTTGATCTCCCCTGAAGACTGACTGAAGTAACATTTAGAGGTCATAGTCTGATCTCATGGGGCAGTATCACAAGATGGTAGAAAACACTTGGCTGTGGATGACCCCTGATATCAGCACAGGGTGGGGATGAAGAGATCAAGAGCAGCCCTGCAGAGAAGGACTCGGGTGTGCTGGTAGATGAGAGGACATGACCCAGCCGTGTGCACTCACAGCCCAGAAAGCCAAAGGTCTCCTGGGCTGCATCCAAGGCAGCGTGGCCAGCAGGGCAAGGGAGGGGATTCTGCCCCTCTGCTTCCCTCTGGTGAGACCCCACCTGGAGTGCCACATTCAGCTCTGGGGTCCTAGCACAGGAACGACATTGACCTGTTGGAGTGAGTACAGAGGAGGACCAGCAAGATGATCAGAGGGATGGAGCACCTCTCCTGTGAGCAGAGGCTGAGAGAATTTGGTTTGATCAGCCTGGAAAAGAGAAAGTTTCAGGGGGTCCTAACCGAGATTTTTCAGCTCTGAAGGGAGCTCACAAGAAAGGTTGGAGAGAGAGTATCTACAAGGGCGTGTAGTGATAGGACAAGGAGGAATGTCTTCAAACTGAAAGACAGTAGGCTTAGATGAGATATTAGGAAGAAATTCTTTACTGTGAGGTTGGTGAGCTTCCCTCTATCCCTCACCCTCCTGCAGATCACTGGCTGTACGTGGCAGCTCAGTGACACTATTGTGGAGCATCTCCCCAGTTTGTCAGGTGGCCAGCAGTCAGTCAGCCCTGTCTGAGAAATGGCAGAATTTTGTCTCTGCAGGGTTTGATAACTGAGAGATTTTACAAAAGTACCCAGAACCATCAGGGGAAGTATTTATAAAGCAATTGGAATAACGTCCCTGTAGTGCTTTCTCAGACTTTTCCAGCCTCACAGCTCTCTTAGATAACTTTTCCCTCTCATCCAGTTTCATTTTCTTGGTTACTTGGGTAGCCACTTCTAAAGTCTATTGCTCAAAAAAATTCTTTCTGATTTGCAGGGGGTTTATCCCTGCACATAGTTCAGAGTCAGAAATCAGTCTCCAGTGACGGATAAAGTCTCCCCCTTAATTGCCTTTTAACCCTTTCCTTAACTTGGGCTTAAGTGTGTAGAGGCGATACGAAGAATCAAGTTGTAAACTCTTAAAAGCATAAGGAATGCAACTTTGCTGGGAAAATACATTCTAAATACCTCAGCTCTAAATACAATGATTAAGAACCAACAATATTTTTTTATCCATTCTAACACCGAGTTAGGTAATACCATTTAGTAGGAACTTCTATGTTATTGATTGTTGAGTCAAAATATTTTCTGTGACAGGTCACAAAATGGTTTTGCAGCATTTCCACACAGCTGGAGAAATAATCATACAAGCAAAAGGGCAGCAGCTGTGACATTTCAAAGTCTTACTGGGAATGGAATTCTGGAAATGTAACAGATGTTTAAAAGTCCCCATCATCTGTCCAGTCCCCTCCACCTCTTTCTCTTTCTTGCCTACATATGTATTAAATAATAAGTAAAAGAAATTACGGATACAGTATAGCTCTGGTTTCCAATTTATATTATCTGACATTTAAAAGAAAATCTATCCATATTAAAAAAAAAAAAGTAGAGGTATTTGTCTTAGGGGTTGGATGTCTCAGCTTTAAGTATTAAACTGCTTTAAGAATGAATAAACTGTAGACATTCATTTGAATCCAGTAATTCAAGGCTCTGCTGTGAAAAAAAGACTGAAAGGAAACCTCCAAAACTGTAAGTTCACAGCAGCCATTGACTAACTTTCAGCCCACCAGACAACTGAATGGACAGCTTGCTTTATTCACCATTTACCTGAGTCTTGCAGACCATACTGCTTGCATGCACTGTGAAAATTATTATCCTGAGATTGCAAGTTGGAAGACTATGGATGAATTGCAGGAAGAGAAAATTGACATAGTAGGCAAGTGCAATCAGCATAGTGATTTTTAGAGCAAATTTTTTAGTGATTTGCTCTCTGTCTTTGGGAATGGCTTGCATTTGCATAGATTTCCTTGAACAATTCTATTTTAGAGCATTTTTCCTCATGCAAAAGGGACATTATTTTCAGTTTACAATTCTTCAGCTAAAGCAAAAGATCAATTTATTTATCCCTCTTAAATGTTGTTATATGTATTTCACATAATAGCATTCATATTTCACCTGTATTTCTTCCTCTCAGTATAATGCAAAGGAATACTGACCAGCATATGTTTTGCTGGTTTTAAAGCCTGATTTTCTTCTTTGATTCAGTATGAATCATCTTTGCACTATGGGTACTCAATTTACCAACTTCTGCAGGTAGTTTCTCCATGGCCATCTTTAACAATAAACTCTTCTTGACTTCAATGGCATCAAGAATGTGTGTTAGGCAGAATCAAAAAAGAGCACACAAGCACTCAGAAAGCAGGAACACTGAGCAGATGGCAGTTTCAGATTTGCAATCTGAGAATCCACTGGCTTCATTAATATAATCTAAAAATAGCTAAAGGCTTCTATTGGTGATTTTTCTGTACCAAAGTATGAGGCTGCAGCAATGAAGGATGTGTTCTGAAGGACTTAGCAGCCCTGTACAGAGCTCCTCTTCTTGGAGCTCAGTTCCTTTGGGCCATCCCAGCCACAGACTGTCCAAGGTTCCTATTGCTCTCATTGGCATCAGAGTGGGTTTTGGTTTATTCAGTTTGGAAAACATCTTTCTGCTTCCTTCATGAGTGCTGGGGCTTTTGAAAATCTGATCATTTATTTGATATGTTCAGACCTTCTGAATGGCAAGCTTGTACTTGCATGCAGTGATTTGCATGCATGTTTATAAGGGGACAGAAGTGTGTGGGGGGAATCTCTCTTGGCCAGCACAGCCTGTTTATAACCTACTGACAACACAGGTTAGGCATAGCTATGCTGAAGAAAGTCTTCTGATGTATCTTGTGCCACAAGGCCTTGTCCAGAAGGGCTCCAGTAGGAGGCTCTGCCAGTTGATCCCCATTAGCACAAATCAGTTCAGTCTGGACAAGTGAGCTCCTACCAGGAGACACGGGATGGCACCCTTTCCTAAGTGCTCAGAGTGCACAGTGAGGCTGTTGATGTTGCTAAGGTGTTAGTGAAATACTTAGAAGGGAATTCTGCCTTAATGTAAGTTATCTCACAGTTACCATGTCCACCCAAACTTAAATTGTCTTCTTTGTCCTTCTGTACACCCCCTGTTGAACAACACAACCACCACCAATTGTACCATGTCAAAATGCCTACAGGGGCGTGCGTAGATGAAGCACAATCAGCTCACACTGAACCCAGGCAAGACTGAAACGTGTCTGGCTGAAAGGAGAAACACTTTGAAGAGCTGGCCAAAACATTGTCACCACCTTGCCTCAAAGATATATAGCCTTTATTCATTGAAGTTATGGCTGACTCCTCGTTAGACATGGATGATCAAATTTGCGGCAATTCCCAGAAATACTTCCTCTCACTTTCAGCTCACTAGGAAGCTCCGTCATTTCCTTGTAGGTGGACATGTCGTCCCAGTGATTCATGGCAGTTGTCACCTCCATCCCCAACTCTTGTAGCAGAAGTGGAATCCGAAACCTGTGAATAGATCCAGAACAGTAACAGCTGACTTTTTCCATAATGTAAGGTACTTTTAGCACTCAATGTCTGAACTCAAGTCCCTCAGCAGGCTTCCGCTTTCTCTCAGTACCTGTTTACAGCCTTGGCCATAATTTTCAAAGGAATTGAAGAAGTGTCCGACTAAACTGGATACTTCTGATGTGCTTTAGATCACAGGGTTCAGGAAAAAATGTGGGAGAACTATTTGCAAAATCACTCAAGTTTTGCTTTGTACCTTTGTCTGTACCTCTTGCCAAGGTAATGCTGCTGTGGAGTGCTCTTCTGGATTCTGATCATCTTGATGAAATATTGGTGTTTTCCCTATGTGAATGGGTGGGTGAGGAAAGGAGCTCATTACCACGTATGACACAATTCAACAGCTGTTTTTATTCCATAATCCCCTCTTCCTTTCACCTGCAATAAACAAAACAAAACAAAACCAACCCCCCAAAAGCACCCCATAACTTAGTAAATCTTGATCCCACAGACTATATGCGGAAGCATCCAAGGACTTTACTATTGCTTTTGACTGTACTGTGGAAGAAATTCAGATAGTGCCTTGTTCTGTTTAGGATTTAAGGCTTAGTAGCTCATTTTTTTTTACCTTCAGGCTCCTTCCGGCTTCAGTTACATTTATTTCAAGGGAGGCCATAAAGGTTTTCAAATACTCGGGGGTTTAAAAAAATTTGAATTCTAGTGTTCCATGAGTGAGACCTTCTGAGTGCAAAAGTCAGTTCATGTGATTTATTCCCATGGAACAGAATTTGTTTCTGCTTAAATACTGAGAAGTTCTCTGCTGCTTCATACTCAATTTGAGGTTGTTAAGACAGTGTATTTTTTATGCAATAACAAAAATGTTGGAATTAGTCAAGTAAATCAACGTTTTCATTAGAATGAAAACACAGGAGGCTGGAAGGAGGTTGTATTTAGAAACTGCTTTTAAAACAGTGAAACAGTTTAATATTTAGGTTTATTTTGACAAGTGACTTAATACAAGGGGATACAGGTTAAACCACTGTAGGGTGCTTTTCATATGATAGTAAAGAATATGAATAAAAAGTAAATTAAACTGAAAGGAATACTCCATCAAAATGCACGTTTTTCTTTGGAAAAGCAGGATAGTAAAGATTGACACAGAAAGCCTAGGTGAAAGTGAGGATACAGAGATTGTTACTGCACTGAGGCCAAAAGGCTTGCAAGAGTAAGTAAATTGCATAGGAAAAATGCTTTTGGTCTTCAAAATATAAATCACCTTTGAGTCAGTATACCTGTCACAAGGAGAATTCATGGGCAAACTGGCTTGCCTACAACCTTTTTCATTTTTGAATATCTTACAGAGCCAAGAGGCCAATGGCCATATGTTTTACCTAGCTGTATGGACCAGACTCAGGTCTCAGAGATGTGTTTGATCCGGAAACGGGCTGCTGCTTTGAATTAAACAGAGCAGCAGATCTGACTGGAATTCATGACAGAAAGCCAGCTGTAAATCTGTGGCTATCACATATTTCTATGGAGAAGAAGATTAAAAGTTCTTTTGCACCAGTCACGAGCTGTTGTCTTGGTTATTCCTATGGCTAGAGAGCAGTTGTGTGCCTATAAAGTTCTTCCCCAATTTCCTTTTCCTTGACATACATTGGACAAACAAATCTTGCTGTGCTTTGGGACAACCTTGCAGCCTAAACTACACATCTGATGAATGCAACTAGTTCACAGAGTAGAAGAAAAAAAGGCTGGTAGAAAATATATATTTATGTATGACTGTCAATGTTTTGGGAACAGAGCCTGCCTTTTGGCCCTGTGCATTTAGCGAGTTGGGCTGGATGATCTTTTGAGGTCCCTTCAAGCCCAGGATGTTCTGTGATTCTATAATGAAATTAATTATTTATCTCCTGTATATAATAACTGGGAAAAAAGGGAGAAATAATCATTCAAAACTGCCATTCTTGTAGCAAAACTGGGTAGGCAGGCAGGCAGGCAGAAACATCCAACACAGTTGTTACTGGTGGGAGCCACTCATGGGAAGAGCCATTTTCCCATTCATAGTGACTCTGGGGAAAATGGGCACCCCAGAGTGCATAGACAAGGCATTAGATGTGCAGTTAATAAAATTCACACAAATGCTTCAGCATAAATTTTCACATTCCTGTCAGACTGAAGGCAGGGACGTTTGCCCCAAGCAGACCCCGTGAAGCTGAAACCATGGCTCTTCCTTTCTGCCATACATGGAGGTACTTCTACAAGAAATCCAAATTTATCCATGTAAAAAGAGCCCGGTAGAAACAGCAAAGAAGCTCGGAGAGAAAGACAGATTAGGTCAAAACAAAGAAGCCAAAGGCTCTCACTTTCCTAGTTGCCGTGGATTAGAGAAGTGATCTGCTCTGAGCCCATAGCCAGTGAAAAGAAGCAGCTGGAGCTAAACAGAGAGCTGCTGCCCACACTTTTCCTATTATTTTCATACTTTTTTTGGAAATTCCTGTAATTTATGGTCAGAAAATATTATTAACTTAGTCTGACCCACGTTTTCTTAAATTCAGACTTAGTCCAGTAACTTGTAGTTGCAACACATTTCCTCAATCTGAAGACATCAAGAAATGCAGAATCTACCACCATCTGGACCACAGATTTTTTTCCAATGATCAATCATCCTTCCAAATTTCAAAAGAATGTATGTCATTTCACAAGCCTCTCCCTTAAGCTTGTGCTCATTTATTACATATGATTTTTTTCCTGGTATTTTCTCTAAATAAGCATAATTAATGGAGACATCTCAGTCTTATTCTTCCCAGCTGAATTACTCTCTGGCAACATAAACCAGGAGTAAAGCTGTCTAAGAGTGTCCATGGAGAAACAGCATTGGTTTAACTCAAATAATTCATTTTAGTGTTGCATTTTACTTAGCACAGAAGACTCTCTACCACGACCACCCTTCTTTAGGGACCCAAGGCAGTCACCATAATTATTGCCAGTGCTCCTAAGACCCAAAAAAGTAATAAAAAAATAGATTGCATATTTCCTTTACTGATAAATTTGCATTATTTTGAAGGTTATTTTTTTTTATTATTGTTCAAATCTGGAAAAGATTCATCAGAGTAGTTTGAAATTAAAATTTAGTGTTTTTCTAATTATCCCTTCATTTGATCATTTTAGTGGCAAACTGGGGTGTATAGGGGGAAGAGGAGTGGCAGTAAAACCAGCAAGATTAACGCTTGTGAAAATTCTAAATATTTTGGAAATATTTTGACAGAACAGGCTTAGGGAATGAAATGCTATTCCTTTTAAAAGCTTAGAAAATATGTATTTCTTTAGATTTTCTAAGACTTCACCAAATCTTAGTCCTATCTAATGTCGTGAATAAGGAGAACTCCTGGGGAATATGGAACTAAGCTGGTTTACCCAACAGATCCTCTTAGGGATATCATAAAGAATGTTTCTTGTGCAACTTCCTCAGATCAGGGAAAGCTTCTATATTTGCTGCTTCCCTCTTTTCCTTCCTTTGTGGAACAGTAACACAGTGGAGAGATTTCTCAGGGATGTCACAAAAAATGAATACGTGGATCTAATGGCTATAGCTCACACTGAAGAAAAACAACATTCCTGATCAGCTGAGCAATATGAATTAAGTTTCCAGCATGAGAAGAGTTCTTACCACTCAGTAAGACTTCAGTAGTTTAGGAACCATTACATTAGAAATTAGAAAAGCATTCAGAGTAAATAGCAATAAAATATTTATAGCCACTGGGGAAGGGTTTAGAATTTTGCTTTAATATTAAAAGCAGGACCTTGTTAGGTGAGCCAAAGGAGTAGTAATGTCTTCATCCTTTCCAGATGATTCACACTGAATCCTGGTTGTCCAATGTTGTTTGACATTAACGAAGGTAAATAGATACCTCTCTCACTGATTTCATCTAATTGGTTGTGATTACAAATTAAGAACTTCTGAGAATGTCGTATTTTGTTCCAGGAAGAGGGTTGGACACCTGTGAATTTGACTGCCTGTATTTTATTCTTGGCCACAGCTCAGAGGTAGACCCAGTCACCTGTGCTAACTATTTTGCAAAAATGTTTTAATTTGAACATTAACCCCATTACAAATATCAGTCAAACCCATTACAAATATCACTCCAAAGGGAGGCCAGGTGGCACTGTTGCAAAAATGCTTACTAACTCTGTCAACCTGTATGTAAACTGGTAGGCCTTGAAGAGCTGCTTCTTGTCACTTGTGAGGCATTGTTTTGCAAATCTCCCCAGGAAAAATTGTTTTCCTTGCTTTAATCTCTCTGTGAAACCATTGTGTGTAGGTTTGCTGTCACAGCAATAGCACAAAATACTGTACAATGCCAAGATACTATGCTACACATGAGTTCTTACCACATTACTCTCCAAGAACTTCTTTCCACCCAGTTAAAAAGGGGTGGCACTTTTCCCTCTCATTTCCCTTGGCAATCTCTTCAACAGCTATTTAAAATAATTCCATTGTGGATTATTTTGCCTGAAATTACTTTATAGAAAATCTTAAATCTCTCGCCTTTACTCATATGGTAAGAGCAGTAACAGAACTGAGATGGGACCATAAGTAACCACAGGAATTTATCCCTCTTTCCTTCCTCACACGGCCTAACCTACATGAATAGTAGCTTGACATGACAGGTGCTGCTGCAACTGTAGATTTTCCCAGGGCTCTGTTCTGACCTCTAATGTCTGATGGAGTCTTTTTGCTCTTGCTGGTTTTCTAAGCACTTAAAAAACAGCTGTCATTATCAGCTGAAATGAAACTCAGATAGACGAAGGTTTCCTTCATCCAACACAGTGAAGTTTCACACAGAGACTGAGCAGAACCTGCTGGTGTGTTTCAGAGGCTGACAAGAGCCCAGGAGCAATGTAGTGCTAGGTTAGTAATCTAAGGTCACTGAGACTGCTTGGCTGTGACCACCACCACCCCCTGCTATTGATAGTGTTTCTTTGTACACTGCTGGAGAAGCAATTGTTTATACAAATAAACCTTATCACACTTTTATGAGGGAATTGCCCAACGTATCAGAAGATGAGGGTTTTCAACTCGAGCTCATTTCGTTTCAAGCCAACTGCTGTTTCTGTGCTGCTCAGTGAGCACAACCCATTCAATTTCAATTTTGTTACGAACAAACAAACAAAGATAACTAATAACATACGCTTTAGAAAGACTCGTTTTCCTAGAGCGAGATGTTTGCCAAAACCCTTTGCAACAAACAGCTAAGAGCAAAAACTGTTCTAAAAACTCATGTGTGACCCTGAGGAGTGCTGTGCTGTCCTTACAGCACTGTCCTTTCCTTTGGGCAACTGGTGCTCTGAGCCACTCAGCACACCATCAGCTCTCACCTACCCAGCTCCAACCTGGGTTTTATGCAATGGCAGGAATATAACAATCATTTCCTTGGAATGGCTTGATAGTCCACTCCAATCTGTTATCCTATCTCCGCTCTAAATGACTAAGACAAAACAACCCCCACCCCTCCAGAAGGAACAATTGGAAGGTATAAGGTCAAACTAAACAAGGACTGTCTTTTGGACATGTTTTGTGAGTTAATATTAAATAGAGATATCTATGCAAGTAATGTAAAAAAATGAGATCACAAAATGGAGAATTCTACAGACCTAGGGTGGCTGATTTGCAACAAAATGTTAGGCCTGTAGGAAAAATTTCTAAATATTCCAGTTGGTGTTAATCTTACCTATATGATCTAAGTGCCCTTTTTTAATCAGTGTCAAGAAAGCAAGACTCTAGTGACTTCAATGGATAAATGTCTGGCCTTAAATTTTCTACATATAGTTTTTTCTAAATCAGCTAGAAATGGAGTTAAACCAGAGCTGCAACCCCAGACCCCAAAACTCGGAGGAAGTTTTGGTTGGAATACAAGTTTTGCAGGTAGTCTTCGATCTGAAAGGAGCAAGCCTAAACCTAGGGTAAGATCTCCTGTGAAAGCTGAAGAAAACTGTGTTTGGATCCAGATTCAGACTTTACAACGTGGGGCCCGTCTCCTAATGGTGCAGGTGAAGGCCAGAAATGGCTGCCTGCTGCAGAAGTAAGCAGAAAACCCCAGCAGCTGCATGCTCTGAGCAGCATAGCTGCCTGTGTACAAGAGCACCCGCACGGCAGGGGTGAGCCCACAAAGAGGTGTCTATGGTAAACTGCTTTGCAAAAGCTGAAAGTGGTGTGCTCCCTTTGTAGAGCAACAGCAGAAGGTTATTCTGTGGGTGCTGCAAAACAGCCTCTAATTCCTGTCAAGGGCTGCAAATGCTGTCTTTGCAAAATGCATGTTAGTCTTTGAAACCAAAGTTCACACTGGTTCCCACTTATCAGATATTGGATTGCACACCCTGTCAACACCTGCAGCTCTCACTTGTCACCACTTCTTTCACACCTGGAAGCTCACATTGCTAGTCTATGATTGGTATTCAGCGACAAGTAGTAAGTGTTGATGCTAGCAAGCCTGAGATACTTTTTAATACTACTACTTAGATACCCTTTTGATATTGAAGATGTCTTGTTAAGAGTCATCAACATGAACACAGGAAAGAGATGGATGTTTGCACCTGAAAGGCCGTGCTGAAGAAAACATATTAGAGTTATGAAGTACACGTATCATTTATGGTGTTTTACACCTGCAAAGTGAATTCTGCCTTATAAAGCCTAGTAGATAAATCCTATCCACACTGAGGGGTAGTAGTTATTACTTGAGTCTTGCTCAGAAAAAAAATGTCCACAGAGTTATGAGTTATCCCAAATTTGTCAGTTCATGCCCCATACGCAAAAGTAAACAACAGAAATAAGAATAAATACACTTCTTTGTTTAAAAACCCGTTCAGTGCTGTAGGCAAAGCAATAATTTTTTTAGGCTATAATGTTCACTCATGAGAAAAGAAATTTGCCTGTTCTTCCCAGGAGCCTCTTTCTCCATGCATTCCAGCTGAGAATCTTTGAGCACTTTGTTGAAAGTAGTGTATCTCTTCGTGTATAAGAATTATTGTGTTTCCTCTGATTCTTAGAAAACTTTTTGGCTCCCTGAAGAGAGGAAGAGGCTGTGGTCATGAATGGTGCAATTGTGATAATTTGCACCGTGAGTGGTTTATTCCAATTGCAAAAAAAAAAAAAAAAAAGCTTTTTACAAAAATTAGCAGTGAAAAAAAATTACTCAGGTTCCTCCAGTGATTACCTCCAGTGGAAGGTTAAGTTATATTTATGTTTGCTTCACTAGCAGTTTGAGGGAGGTCTACATTTCCGCGCAGAAGAGGCAAAATGGTACCTTGCCCCCTTCATCACCTCCACAACCTGCCTGCCTTCTGGTTGCCAGTGAAACCCATTAAAAGGTGTGGATTCCTTTGCCTTGACGTGAGTGTACAATGAGCAGAAAACAGGAAGGCAATGGAGCTTGGCTCTATGCTCCAAGCATCATGCAATACTGGCAGCTGGCACTATTTGTCATGGCACATGGAAGGAATTGTGACTTTCAGGGGATGTTCTGTAGGACTGGAGACTTTTGGATCCTGTGTTCTAAATGATTGGGCTGACAGCCATGTCTGGCTTAGTGTGGGCAAGGGAAGGAACAATACCTGAACTGTCTGTGTAAATTTGTTCCTTGACAGATTCTTATTGTTCTCACCAACACCCAAGAGGATGAACAACATCAAAACTAATCAATGAGCAACAGCTAGATATCCAAGTTCTTAAAGAGTCCAAGGCAGCACTTACTCCACATTTTTCTGGGTAGAAATTCAGAGATGAAAACCGCCTTGTCAATCATTATTGACTATATGACTGTGACACCAGCAAACTTTAATCACACCACTGAAGTGCTAAAAATCCTGTTTGCCTTTTAAATTCTCTTTCCCACTGCAGCTAAGTAAGGAAAGAAATTAAACAGTGACCTAGTAGGTGTTTCAGATTGCATTTTTCCTTGAATCTTTATTGGGTTTAAGAAACTTTACAGGAAATACCATGTAAAATCTTTCACAAGAGCCATGGAGTGTGACCCACACAGGATAGACAAAGGCATATACCTCAGC
This sequence comes from Promerops cafer, assembly GCA_013398275.1. Taxonomy (NCBI): domain Eukaryota; kingdom Metazoa; phylum Chordata; class Aves; order Passeriformes; family Nectariniidae; genus Promerops; species Promerops cafer. The sequence continues at coordinate 823,645 of VZSE01008498.1, read as the reverse complement.
ATTTCTTTGAAGGGCACAACAACCCAAATAAACTATGTCAAACAATGCCAGCCCTGGGGGCTGCTGCCTAGCAAGCTATGCAGTGTGCTGAGTGGGCTGAGCAGGCCGTGGCAGCTGGCAGGAACTCAGAGGGGCTAGAAATAGCTGCAGGGAGACTGTGATAGAGGACTCAGGAACAGGAAGGAGCAGGTGAGAGAATGCATTGATAGCAGAGGGGAAGGCAGGACAGAAAGGAGATGCTCTGAGACTGAAATATCCTGCTAAAGCTCTGGGTTATGGTAAACTCTGCTGGTATTGTAGCTTCCCATTTAGTTACCCAGAAGATAGGTCTTCACTGCAGTCAGCATAGGCTCTGGTAACGTGAATTAGCCTACTCTACCTTTGTCCCCACTGTATCTTTCAGGAGTGAGTGTCAAGCAAGTCTGGGAGTGGATCACAGAGCATATGATCCAGTCCCTGGAAAAGGTGGAAGAACTCACAGAAAGGCAAATTGTGGGACAGCACCAGCAGACAGTCAGCACTCTCATGGGTCAGTTGGTGTTATCACTGCAAATTCAACACCTCTTTACAGTGAAAATAGGAACTGTACTGCCCAGCATGCCACTAGGATCCATAAGCAGATCAGCCAGGAGTGGGAACAGGTTCTATACAAGAGGTGTAGCTCACTCTGCTACACCAACCCCAGCTCAGCTGCCAGCACCACACACACATATATGACTGCACTGCTAGAAAAGGTGGGTGCCATGCCGTGCCATGCCATGGTGTTTTTACAGGACTTTACATATTCGCTTAGCAGAGCATCTGAAAATACCTAGTAATTTTTGAAGGTGTTAATGAAATGGAGACCAGCCTGGGCTGGGACTCTTTATTGTGGTTAAGAGGGCAAATAAATGAGCTGTGAAGTATGTTATGCCACTCTCATTTCCCTGGGCCCTTTATTAAGGGCTTTGACTAAAAAACACTATATGAAGCCCAGAGGTTTTACCACTGTTTAATTGAGTGTGATAGTTGCTAATTGTGAAACTAATAGTCATGATTTTTTAGATGAAATGTTAATGTGCACACACGAGCAAAGACACTTTTGAAAAAGTAGTTTGTAAGTCTAACATTAGCATAGTTTGACATAGTAGTAATAGCAAAGATGTTTAAAAAATTAATTTTTTAAATAGTAGTCTGTAGTTGACACCCAAAGGAAACGTCAATGGGGATGGATTATAACACTCAGAACAAATTAACTGCAAGAAACAAAGGAAAGATTTAATAGACAATAGGAGAAATGGGAGAAAGGAACCCAAAGAATGGAGGCAAAAAAAGACAACAAAATGAAGAAAAGAAAGACATGCCAATTCAGAACAGCATGCCCTTTAAAGGAAAAACATTGAAATCATACAAAAGTAATGTCATTCAGACAGCTGTAAATTATTTTTCATTTGTGATGGAGATTATTGAAGTTGATTCTTCAATCTTTTCTTATTTCTAAACCACACTAAGAAATCATCAAAGAAAGGTAGAGATGAAAACCAGGCTAGTATTTATGGAAAGCAAATGCATGCATCAAATAGCAAGGACTATAAAAGCTCTTCAGAAAATTCAGTCTGACTTCAACAGGATATTCTCACTCCCTAAGGAGCATCACTACACTTCTGTGCACAACATCCCACTCTTCTCCCTGGCTGTCTTGTTTTACTCACCATAAAGCCTACAAATTCCTCAATTTCTGAGCATTTTTTTAATATAAGATTGGCAGAGGTCCCTCAGGACAGGAAGGCTCCAACTGCTGCGTGATTCAGAGATCAAACTATTGTAGCACTGGACAAGATGTCTCCTTATCTATACTTCAAAGCATGTGAAGACACATCAAATATTCACTCACACTCTCGTCCTTCATTGTTGTCAATTGCACCTCCATTTGTAGTAGGTAGAATTACCAAGCAGCTTTCCCAAAAGACAGAAATATTCTTACAGACAGGCAAAGTTGAGCAAGAAATGTTGTACACATTTTTATGAAAGGGAAAACTGACTCTGAACCAGCAATGTGCATTTGTTCCCTCACTGAAGTCAATATCTGGGCATAGAACTTGGGAAATTGACACTCCAGAATTGCCAGATTGACAGAAAATACAGTGTTATTTTTCCATAGACAGTGGAGTCAATCATGAATCTTTTATTAACTTCAAAGCATTTAATTCTCAGTTAAGGACTATCTGTAATACTTTCATATTGAAAAAGGTGACAAAATGCGTGCAAATTGCATTAAATCTTTCCCTAATAGCCCCTGCGTTGTTCTAGTGATGCAGGGAATGGTGAGTATCACTGAAGCTGTGGTTTAACAATCTTAGCCTCATCCTTGCAGAGGTCTTTAATACCTCGATCTTAAAACTTATCAGACAGAGTAGGTATCCTTCACATCTGAGAGTCTGAGGTGAACACGATGGAATTTTCACTGATCAGTATTAGACTGCTACAGCCAGGAATTGAAATCACTGATGGTAGCCTGGCCACTCTGGCCTGAGATGTGACTGGAAATGCTTGCCCAACAGTCAAGGCTGGTAGGACTACGTGGAGAGCATCTTCCAACTGGGGAAATGTCATACTAGTTGGAAGATGTGGGAGACTGTGCGTGCACAGCCTGAAAATGGGGCTTGCAGGCTAGTTTGATGAAGATCTTAGTCACAGAAGAGGAAAATAGCAAAAATTAATTTTAAAAGCTAAGTTATTTGCAAGCCACAGTTAGCTCATTTGTTATGGGGTCAGCTCAGCTGGAACAATATCCAATTCCCAAGGCATTCTGGATCCTCCTGAACTGCTTGACTTTGACCTCTAAAGCACAGTAGCCACCTCCTGTGACCGCAGATCATAAAGTTGCCTTGCAGATAAAAATTATGGAACCGTGCATTTCCTTCCTGAGAGGAACAGCTGTGCTATCGCAAATAAATTTGTTTAAAGATCGCGGTCAAATGAGCCACTTTAACATCATCAGTGTGCTGCATTCCTAAACAACACAGACAAGATCTTCTGCTTGGTGGGGTGGGAGGATGCTTTCCTCAGTTCTGGGGCTTTGTGGTTGAAGTATTGAGATTCTTTCAGATTAGATTTAGGGATATATTTTATGATAGATTCACTACTCCCTTTTGTTCCTGTGGGAAAAATGAAACAGAAGGGCCTCTGTGTTATACTACTGAGGTTCTTTGATAGTTTCAGATATTTTCTGAGGCTTGGCATCCAACGTTCAAATTCTTTCTAATGAAGAGCCTACAAAAACAAGCTTTGATGATAGTAAATACTACAAATTATGTGGTAATGAAGACAGGTTCCATGGGTAACCATATTTTTGAGCAACTTAAATTATATGCAGAGTATATCTGTTATAATTTGTTTCCATGTCTTTTAAGAATGCCACATCATCTAGACTTAATTTTAAGAGTTCTTTGTACATGTAAAAGATTCCACACAAACATACATCACACTTACAGAAGTGTGCAAGTTTCCCTCCAGCTGAGATACTCATTGTAGACGCTGAAGAAAACAGTATAAAGTCTCCAAATGTCCTTGGCTTTTGGAAAAATAGGATGGAAGTTTTCATTTTAAAGGTTGTGTGGTGATATTAATGGTGTTTCCTGCCAGAAGCACTGCAGAAAGATACCTCTTCTGACACTACTATAGTTCTGTTTTAACTGTTGCAGGGTATTTACACATTCACAGTAAACACAGTGCAAGCCAATTCAGTGAAGCTTAGAAATGGTTGATCTGCATTATAGCTAAAAGTCAGAGATCATGTGAACAGCAGTGCCCTGAGAATTGAGTGCTAATTAGAATAATATTTCAAAACCTTATTTTGATAAGTGTCATTCAGGAGATTTGTGCAGAAAGCTTTACTAAGATAAATCTTGAAGATAACATTATTCTTGTTGCCTCTGATGTATGCAGGAGTTGATAACAAGCTGATTTCCTTTTTCTGATGGATGATTACACACAACAGATGTTTTAATTTGATTATATCTATGAGATAAGCATAAATGCTGTATTAAGTCCAAACACATAAGTTTTTCAAAACATTTTACAATGAATGTAACCTTTTGTAAATATCCTTGCTTGAGGCTGCGTGTGTTCTCATAATGGTGCAAATTATCAATAACAAGTTGAAACCAGTGATTATACAAAAGAAGAAAACTGCATTTAACAGTAGCTGTAATTCTGTGCTCTATGATAACCTAAATTAAGAGAGAAATATGATTCAAATGGTGATACAGGGCACAACAGTTTCATACTGCTCCAAAGAGGACAATGTGTTCTTCAGCCAGTGATACACAAGACAGGCAGAGCTTTTATCGAGGATGATGAAAGGCTAATACTCCATGCCAAGCACCCTCAATTTGAAAATTAGTAGGCAAATGTCAGTTTTGTGAACAGAGCACTGCAGTGAACAGAGGTTTGTAGTTTCAAATAATACAGGCTTACAAAATTTGACTTTGATTTGAACTGAAATGCTAAAATTTCTCTGAAAAATAAATTTCTTGCCTACCTGTAGTGAAATCAAAGTGCCGTATGTTGTTCCCATGCCCTTTTTTTTAATATGTAACATGGTGAGAACAAAAAAAATTTCAAAACTAACAGTCTGCTTCAAAACAAAACCCAATCTGTATCACAATGAAAATATCAAAATGGGACATGTCAGTTTTTCAAGCAGATTTCCTATTTTTATTTTGAAAGTAGTTATGACAAAACTTGTCCGGAGTCATCAATGTTTTTATTTGGGTCAAGCTACTTATTCCAGTTACTTCATTAATAGTTTCAGTAAGGCAATATCAGCATACAATGTACCTGGTTGCCTTGTGTCATTCCAAACAAAAATCACAGTCATTAACTCCAATGACTGCCAGTGGGTAAAGCATCTTGTAGCATACCTTATGTGATGTATACAATTCAAAGAGCATTTTCTTTAGGATTCATGTCATCTAACATCAGATACCTAAGTAGATGTCTGGGCTAATTATGCTCCCTATCATCAGCTCATTGTGTTTAGAAGGTTTTTAAAATATCTAGACTCCTTTCCCTCCTTGGATGACCAAGGGAATGTGAGTGACCTGCTGCCACCATAGTGGCAGTTCTGTTCATCCAGGATTTGACCTCCATCCTTTGGTTTTTGAACCTGATCTGGGACTATCCCATCACAGTTAAACAAACATGACTGCTCCATTAGATGGTGAGAAAGGTGACAGGTTTTCTCAGCCATCTCCTGGAACTTCAGCCCAAGGCTAACTTCTAGGAAGCTAAAGTAAGTTGAGATGTCTCAGGCATGAATATTATGTTGCGCTAGTGCAACTGTACAGGCCTTACTTAACTCTGCATCTGGGAACTATCTTGTTCTGGGATTCTTAAGTAAAGCAACACTGGAGTTAATAAACTAATCAAAATAATTGCTTTATTGTACACATCAGCAGTTTGTGGCTGTGAGCAGAATGGTTTTGAGTGCATGTTCAGTAAAGTGAAACAACAGTTTTTAGTAACAATGCATGTTTTGTAGAAGATTGAAAATGTTTTTTCTATGAGGATAATGCTGTAGTTCAAATGGGATTTTTGACAGAAGTATGATACTGAAAGCTAGAAAATAGTTAGAATAACAAAGAGAGATCATTTATACTCATAGTTTTATGGGCTGTTTTAAAAGCTGTACTTAAAAGCTGCAGCAAGGAGCAGTTAACGTGTTTTCACTAGGAGTCCCTGAGATACAAGAGATACTAAATTGTTTGTGTTCTGGGTATATATTTCAAAGGTTCAGAAAGAAAACACAATATTCAGTGCTTTGATATTTTGCCTTTCTAAGTGAGGAACTGAAAGTAACTGTCTTCCCTTACCCTGTCAAGCTGGAGATTATTATTTATGCATTTAATCTCCTGCACTTTGAAGAAGAATCTTTCTCTACCTCAGTCAGGCTGAGGTTAAATACTTACCATTTCAATCCAGAAGAAACTGCTATCTGAAAACAGGGAACTGGGAGCTATGAACAAGGAAATGGAAAGAAATTGCCAGCTTAGTACTGTTTCATATATTTTGGTTGTTCAGGGAATCCTGATTAAGCTGCATTTGAGCCCTAACAGGGAGGTTTATAGTACTCAAAAAGGCAAAATATGAGTTTTTGATAATAAGCCTGTTTGAGATAAATCTGTGAACCAAAGTTGGCTTTACTTCAACTTCCACACAGGCTATTGGTGACAAAGATACTACTCTTCCCCTGAGGATATCCAGGCAAGATTTTCCTTCCTCACAAAAACTTTCTAGTAACACCTCTCACTCTCATGGGTTCTCTGAACATCCAAAGCGCAGCTGTAGCACAATCCTCACTGCATGATGTATCTGTAAAAATAAAGGCCGTGCTTATATGGAAATATCAAATTCCTGAAGTTCACTTGTAGTACACTCCTCACTTGCTGGGTAACAGGTGCCATATCACCTCATGTGAGAGAAGAGGCAGTGATGCCTGGCTGCACTCAAGGATTTGAGACTATTGGAAACCTGAAGCCCTTCCCAAAGCCTCCATCTCCTGCAAGTGCCTCACCTACTGCCAGACCCTGGATGAGAGAGACTGGGCAGAATATGCCCATATTGGAGAAGAGCCATAGCACTCATGTGAGGGAGAGAGATGCAAGTGAGACAGCATCAGGCTCACCAAGTCACGCCTGGATTGTGACAGGTTTGAATAGTTATATTAAATCTGTATTTATTTGCTTTTAAACTTCTTTTTCATGTTGGAAGATAGTCACCAAAAACTAACAGGAGAGTTCAGCACACACAGCCAACTTTCTAAGCAAACTGCAACCCTTTGGCACCTGCAACTTGACAGCTCCAAGGAGAGAGCAGTGTACAGCACACAGTATATACTTGTGGGGGTTGAGAAACGCTTTTGTTTAAGTGGATATTGAAAACACAGTCACCTTCTAGCACAGTGCTGGTGCACTGGAACTGATAAGAGCACTCCAGTCTGTGCTCAAAGGAGAGTCTGCAACTTTTCTTACCTCTGGAGGGTGGTGACTGACACCTGTTTGAGTGAATCTTGACTATATTAAAAGGGGGTGAGGGAGAGGAAAATGCTCTTGGAGAGGTTTATGAGAGTTTGTACCATAAACTGAGACTTTATGGTAAAAATATGCATTTAGGGAGTGTTTAAAACTAAATTTACATAAAATCACAATGATTTTTTTAAAATGTCTGTTATAGGCCAATTAAGTTATTTATGCAAACATTTCCAAATTCAAACAGAGGTGATCTTGTACATTCAGAACATGATTACATACATTCCCCCTGAGGGCTTAGCCCTTTTACTGAAATACCCAGATCTGTATCTCTAAGTAGTGTTGTAACCAAGACAAAAGTGAATCAACAACGTTGGAACAATAGACCTCAAATTATCCCTATGTGCATCAGTTTACCCTTCAATCAATGCCCAGCCATTTAACTCAGAGAGGAAGGAAGACTGTGAGCTGAAAACGGGCCTCAATACAACTGCTGGCTATGCAGTGGCTGGATTTGTACTGGCAGAGAGCTCAAGCCTTATTCAGGTTCAAAACTGAATGATTCTTACAGTCTCTGTCTGACTGGGCCATGAAAAGCTGGCATCACCAGTCTGGTCCTACTCTCTGAATCCTAGGTGCAACTTCTGCCTTGCAGAGAAGGCAAAATCTCTGGCAGAAGTTCCTTGGAGAGGGATGGAGATGAACTTCATTTGCGTCACACACACAGCATTTGACATGAAGTAGTGCACAACCAGCCTATCTGGGAGCAAAATAAGTAGCAGGTGACAAGTTGTTCCACTCAGCTTCAACATCAGCAAGCTGAGTGCCCAGCTAGTCTGTGTGAACATTTCCTGCTATTACCTTGACATCAGCCTCCCCTGCTCCCTGCTTTAGTTCATCTGGGGGTTACGTCCTTCTTTCCGATACCAGTTCTGCAGAGGAGGAAACGGGCTGCTGCAGCAGCATCGTTAGGGTCAGGGATACGGATGCGAGGAGGAGCTCTGCAAAGTCCCCATCTCCCAAATGACACGATTGGGTCCTTTTCAACTCGCAGGGAGACGGAGCCCTCCGAGCTGGCGGCTTCCTGTCGACCTTGAGCCTCCTCACAAGCCACGGTGCAGCTCCCGGCGGGTGGCTGTGCCCGGTCCCCGCCTCGGAGGGAGGCAGGCGCAGGGATCCGGGCTGCACGTCGAGGCTGGCCCCGACGCGCTTGTGGTGGGAGAGCCAGACCTGAGAGGGGCTGGCCTCTGGCAGATGATTGACACCAAACTGGGTGAGGTTTCATGTTAAAAGGCAAAAAAAGAAAAAGGAAAGAAAAAGGGCGAGAGCAGGGGAGGGGGTGACTGTAGGAAGGGGGGAGAAGGAACTACTGTAAGAGTAAGAAAGTCCTGCCCAGCTGTTTGCGAAGTTTAAGATTTCCTGTTTCCCCTGCAGCGCCGAAGTGAAGTTTCAGTGAGTCACCCGCGGTCCCGAGCAGCGGAGCGGCGCAGCCCCGCTCCCCGCCAGCCCCGCCACCGCCGCCGCGGCCTCCC